>OX439483.1:58396386-58748992 GCA_949320155.1 Melangyna quadrimaculata | reverse complement strand
CGTTGTGGGATGGAATGTCGGGTTGTGTAGGCTGGGCCGTCATATTTGTTTCCACACTATTCTACAGGATTTGTTTCCGACTTAAGGCTCTCCCAAACCAATGCGGAACATTCGTTGCGGCGAAAAAAACATTCGCATGTCAAAATTTATTTACATGGTGATATATGAGAGTGCCCACACCAACGCGGCGGAGAAACATATGAAATAATTTTGAGTGACGAATGTTTTTTCGCCGCAACGAATGTTTTCGCATTGGTTTGGGAGAGCCTTTATTTGACATGTATTAATACACAGTGGGCTAGTGTGGAAGGGCTTTAACGAAATTTAAATGAATTCAAAACGGTAGAACACCTCTATTATTGAACTTATGCCGGATTTACACGACTGGCAAAGTTGCCAATATTTCTGCCAAAAAATGGTAAAATAATGGCAGAAATAATTTTTTTATGACATGCATTTACACGAGTTCAAATAATGGCAGATTTCAAAATACTGGCAACATGCCATAAAAGAATGAGCAAGTTCATTCTTATCTAGAATGGCATAATTTCGGAAAATGGCGTCAGTGAAGTGTTTACACATAGTCACATTAATGGCAGCATTTTATGCCAAATTATCTCTGCCATTTTATTTTGGCAAAAATATTGCCAGTATTTTGAGCGTTTACACGTTGAAAAGAAAAATGGCTATAATTTGACAGATATAATGGCATTTTGCCATTCGTGTAAATGCAGCATTAAAAGAAAAGATTCCAATTCTTGGCGGACAAAAATTTGTGATATTTCATTTTTCTAAACACGTCTAAAGTATAACAATTCTTGCACATACATTTTTTATGACAAGTCGGTGTCCAGTTCCACTCGATTTTTTAGCCAAACGCCAAACAAAATATCTTGAAAAAAGAGAAGTGAAAAGTAAAACTATTTTGTGAAGTGACCAAAACACGTAAAGGTTTTATTTCAATAACTGTGTCTATAAAATTTGAATGAATTCTGTTTCAATTCGAAGTTTATTTAATTCATAATCTGTACGGTAATTCCGCAGTAAGAACTTATAAATATCGATAAACAAGCGCCAAATCTATGCACTTCGATTACTATATATAATATATCATCTTTGACCAACAAATGCAACAATCATTATAATAACACAAAAGAATATCAAATTATTTCCACAAGATACCTTTAACCAAACTTGGAAGTATAATTTTATAAAAAGGAAAGCAGGAAATATATGGATATCGAGTGGCTATCAGATGCTACAAGCTAAGGAATTTATTGGTCGAATAGAAAGATTGATCTTTTATGTTTGAGTATCTATTGTTTCATACATCAATTGGCAATATTTCATGAATAGGTGGGCCAATAAACAAATCGACAACGAACTTTTAGAGTTTAAAAATCTATATAAAAGAAACGTTATACATTCATACATTTATATAAAAATGGTTCGAGTGTGTAAATATTGCAAACGAAAATCTGAGGATCAAGTCTCACGTAATGGTAGAACACTTCATCGGTGAGTAACTGGATATTATATTTTGATACAGTAGTTGAGTTGGATTTTATTTTAAATATTTTCGCAGATTCCCACTAAACGATGCCAACTTATTGGACATATGGAAAAAGCAACTCAAACTTCCTCCCTCTTTTGTTGCAACAAAATACACGTTTATTTGTTCAGATCATTTTGAAAGCAAATGCTTACGCATTATTAATAAGAGAAGATTATTAACTGCCGGCAGTATCCCCACGATATTTAAAGACCGCAAGATTTCCTGTTTTTATTGCGACGCGACAAGGGATTCTAAACCAGGAATTTCGCTTCGAAAGTATGCAATTCTTAAACAGTTTTTGATAAAAAAATACAAATTTCCGTATATTTATTTTGTACAGGTTTCCCCTGAGAAATCCTGAAATGTTGGAAAAATGGTTAGCCGCAATTAATATCAAGGATTTTGTTCCAAACGAGAAAAGCTTGATCTGTAGCGACCATTTTACCAAATCTAGTTTTCGTAAAATTCAAAACAGGAAACATTTAAATTTGAAGGACAATGCAGTTCCATCCATTTTTTCACAAGGTAAATTATTAATAATATATTTAGATTGGAGTGGTAGGTATAAAAGATATTTACGATTTTGTTGTATAGAGGGGGAAGGGGTTTATTTGGAGCTCCACAAAAATCTTGAATCCACTTCGTACCCACAGTTTTTTTTATTATCATGCGCAGGGTTGTCAGAAATTTAAAAATGACTCGCTTTGTGATTGTGATAAACTCAAAATGAAAACGATAGTGATATTACCTGTAATATATATGTATCTTGCTTCGCAGTAGCCCGTAGCGTAATGGTTAGTGCTTTGGAATGTCACGCTGGAGGTCTGGGTTCACTTCCCAGCCTCGTCCACCTAAACGTTTTTTTTTTCAGGGTTACTGCCTCTTGCGAGGAATTGAAAAATCTTCCAAGAGTATCACTTTACATGAATAAGTGCTGCTCGTCTAGCCGTTTGGATTCGGCATAAAATTGTAGGTCCCTTTCATTCCTGTCGACACGCGCACACAGGAATGGTTGCGAGTTGTTAGTCACTATGCCCTGGTTCTTCACGAGCCGTTGCGCCACCCAATTTATTTTACTCGTATCTACCTTTAACATCGAAAGTTAATAAATAGACTGCGTCCGTTTTATTTTTATATTTGCAAAAAATTTACATAACGGTAACAGGGCTACATGAAATTTGAACCCAATGAAAAATGGCCCCAAACAAAAAATGATATCTGCTATCAAAGTTTTTGTTATAAAAGTATTTTGATTTAAGAACAAAAGTTTAGGGCCATTTTTCATAATGAAACTTCACCCCAAAATTAAAAATGAAAAAGGCCTCGAAACCATGAAAGAAGACTCCAATTTATAAAATTTAAACTTTTATTGTTTTTGTTGTTTCCCATATGCATTTTTTGGGTAATTTTTCATGTTATGTTTGCAACAGTTTTTCATTGGGCCCAAATTTCATGTAGTCCGAAAAAAGGATATTGAATTTTTTTTAAGTCGTATTTGATCGTATGTTGGGCTTGTGGTTTTCTGAATAGTAAAATATTATCTTTTTTGGTGCAAAGCTTTTGAGAATTTAAGAATAGAAACTTTGCGATGCTGGTATTTAAACTTAAAAACATGCCGAAAAGAACAAAAATTGGCCGAAAAGAACACAAATTCTTCTTTTAGCCCTGTCTTTTGATAATGATAGTGTTAATTTTTAATACCAACATCGCAATGTCTCTATTCGTAAATTCTCAAAAGCTTTGCACCAAAAAAAGATGGCATTCTACCATTAAGGAAAAGGAAACCACAGGCCCAACATACGACCAAATACGATTTAATATAACTAGTTTCGTAATAGGGGTGAATGTAATTTAAAGACTTAATTTAATTTAAAGCCTTAAGCTGGTGGCCATACACGACCGAACCAACGAGCCGAAGGGCCCGGAGCCGAACCAAAATTGCCTGTGAGTTGGAAAACTCTGATGGCTTCGTTTGGTTCGGTCGAACAATTTGGACTTTCAGCCAGTCCAAAATCCACGAACACGAACCTCCGAACCAATGTTCGGCTCTATCGTGTGTGGGGAATCAGCCGAGCAGTTCTGTTTGCTTCTAACTTTTCAATCGCTCTACCGTCACTAAATAATAAAATCACACTTTCTCACTCTATCTCATTAAATTGTAGAATACAATTTTCACCAAAAACATCTGTCTCATTCCACTTTTTGTCAAGTTTTGTCATGTTCAATACAAAACACAAAATTCAGATTTTTAGAATTTTTTTTTTTCTGATTGGAGAACTACTGTCGTAAGAAGTTCAGGTCAGTAAACTTCAGTTCAGTGCTTTCTGCATTGAACGGACCGCTGACGTTTTTTGTTTGGACAAGAACCAAACTGCCAAAATTGGTTCGGATCGGCCGTGTATGGCACCCAAATTTGAACCGTGGCAAAATGGACCGTACACCGGAGCCAAATGGCTCCCAGCTGTTTTATTCCGAGATGCTTTACAAATAGGCACCATTGCATTTTGTCCAATTTACAGGTTGTTTTCGAAATGAACATAACTTTGGCCAGCTTCTTAATAGTTACCATAAAATCACATTTCATTCGGATAAAATTCCGCAAAAAGTTTTCTTTTAGATTATATAAGAATTCTTTAAAGAACTTATGCAGAGTTATTCACCTAAGGTGTGACAAAAAGCTTGAGCATGTTGGTTTGGTCGAGACAAGAAAAAAATCGCGTAGGAGAGGGGGGCGGGCCTATTCCCCCTTGTTAAGGCGGGAGGGGTAATTTTCTAAAATAATGACTTGAAACAGAAAGCAAATTATAAAAAAACAACGGCAACACTAACAATTACCTGTTATACCATCTTGCTAAGCTAGAAATCTCTTCTTTTATTTTGTTTTTAAATAAAGTTCTTTTAATGAATAGTTTTTCAAAAAATAATTTCCAAACTCAAAATTTTGAAAAAAAAATCAAATTATTTCTTTTTTTCCAAATTTTACGTTATTAAGTATTATTTTTATTTTCAAAATTACATGCTACTATCAGTTCTTAGTCAAAAACTGAAAACCTGGTGTTTCTAGGAGTTTTATTTTTTAAGATATTATCCTTTCTCATTGGTTTCAAACAAACTTCAAACGATATAGGCTAGTAAATAAACCTTTAAAGTAGAAACAAATAATTTACACTTCATTGGGTATTAGGGCACCCATGAAGATAAAGACTTTTTGGCAAAAATAGGAGCAACGACACCCTTAACGGGTCCTGAGTCCTATTGTGGTATAGGAGAAAATGTGATTAAAAATAAAATCAAAACAGAAGAGGAGGCCAAAAGATCCAAATTATGGACAGAACTCCCCAATTTGAGGCAAGCGAAACTTCTTCGTGGGAGTAACAACCAAGAAGGCTTTGTATCTTGTATAGGATTAAGCAGCAATAACCTTAGAATATTAACCGGTTTCCTCACTTATCACTGCAAACTGAAAGGACATCTCAGTATCCTTGGTCGGGAGAGCAATGCCACATGCAGATTCTTCAACACTCATGAGGAAACACCTGACCATATATTAGCTAAATAAGATGCACTCGTGCAACAAAGATATAGGGACGTTACTAGTTAGAACAGAGCGAACTACCATCTCTGAAAGTACTCAAAATACTTAAGTTTCTCAAAGAAGCAAACTTGGAGGAAGATCTACAAAATGATCGATCTCATGTTGCTCTAGACGGGGGCAATATACATTTTAAGATCATTTGTTATTCATTAAAGCTAGAAACAATTGCATTCAAGGATTTTAATTATTGAATATGTTTGTGTGAAACTCAAGCTTCCTAAAAACTCAAAATTCGCCCAAATTCACCATGTATTTCTGTGAGAATGGTCACACTGGTCAATTTACAAAATTTCAGCCTTCTATCTCAATTTCAGCCTTCTATCTCAATATTAACACGTGCCGAAACTAAATTAAAGTTATAAATGCAAATTACATGGTAATTTTCAGCTATAAGATTTTTTTTTTTACATTCTAAAAAAAATTGTAAAAATTGACAATCATTGTTAATTGCTTGTATTGTTTTATTCCGACATGCTTTACAAATAAACCTACCATTGCATTTTGTCCAATTCACAGAATGTTTTCGAAATGAACATAAGTATGGCCAGCTTCTTAATCATGCATATGCGCCGTAGAATTTCTAAAACTACCACTATTTTTAAACGAATTGTCAGTTTTTGTCAAATGCGCTGTGCTATGAAAATAATTTAGCTTCCATTCAAAATTAAGGCATTGCGCATGCGCAAAATCAATTAAAAAGTATGAAACAGTTGGCTCATTCCACAAGCAATAATGATTTTCAATTTTGCCAATTCTGTTTAGAATGTGAAAAAAATCTTATAGCATAAAATTACCATGTAATTATCATTTAAAATTCAATTTAGTTTTGGCACGGGTTAGTATTGAGATAGAAGGCTGAAATTTTGAGGTTATTTTTGTTCACCTTGTAAAAGAGTTTACGCATCTGGGAGCAAATGTTTTCGAAACGACACAAAATAACGGACGCGCTAGTACCTACATAGCTATATAAAGCTTTCTAAAAACAATGCAAAAAAGTTTTAAATATTTACCTTTATACATTTAAAACAAACATTTAAAAGAAAAATCATCAACCCACTCTTAAAACATTAACGCTTAAGAGCAAAAATTGCAAGAAAAAGTAAATTATGATTATTTTTGGATGGGTATATTTTTACCAATTCTTATCAAAAAATCCTTTTCGATTGGTCATATAAAGGGCTTAAACGTCTTCCTTGTTTTAATTTAAACATATCTTGCCTTTATCTTTGCAGAAAAAAATTATATCCTTTTTTTAAGTTACGTTTCATTAAATTTGCCTTCTTAGATTTGTTTGTATAAATTTTTTCAACCCATCCATATTGATAGAAAATCTAATTCTCAACAAATTTATGTTAAATGTATGTATATTGAAAGCTGACCAGTGAAATCATTTTCTTAGAAATGCAATTTTTCCTTTCAGGCTTTTGTATTCCGGCATATTCAATAGCCTAATATGGTATTTTAACGTGGCTAGAAATTGAGGCTTTAATTAGAAAAAATGAAAATTAAACCAATTAAAAAAAAAAATAAATAAACAACACTTCAGACGAAAAAAAAAAACAAATGTAGACAGAAATCACAGTACACATATCTAAGGCATGATACAACTAAACAAGATAATGCCGATAGATGTTCAATTTGTCTCTCGTTCTGCCCATCTACGTCACAAGAGCCCATTGAGTTTGATATTTTGCATTAGTTGTATGGAATTAATTTTAAACAAAAGATATCTGAAGAGAAAAAAGTGTAATAATAAATTTATTAAATAAAAACAAATCACGTGCTTTCCTTAAAACAAAAAGCCAATTAAATTACAAAAAAAAAACAGTTAATTATTCGGAAACTTGCAGCATAAACATTCATTTCTAGACAAATGTCTCAAAATTTTTGTTTTTCAATCTAGAACCTTCATACCTTGCAATAAAAAAATGAAACAGTAGAAAATGTTGAGAGTTGCATTTACCTTTTGTTTATTATTATTAATTAATATGTTTTCTGACACTTATATCCTGTACATAAAAAAGTGTCAAAATATTTTTTCTGGAGAATACCTATTAAAATCTACAAAATACGTTCAAAAAGTATAACCCGTTATTTTCGTTTTGGTGATTTTTTGAAATAATGATATCATAAAAATTATGACTTCTAGAAAATATTGGATTTTTTTGCAGTTAAAACCTAGTACTCAAATCGCGCTAAATTTTAGCTCCCATACCAATACAAAGTTCTTTATCCAAGATAAATTTTGAAAGAATTTTGTATGGGAGCTAAAATTTAGCGCGATCTGCGTACTGGGCTTAAAAGTACAATTTGCTTGTGTAATTTTTAAAGGTATGCAAGTGGCATTTAAAATATAAAATTTTGTTGACTATTTTTTTCTTTAATACAGTATAATTCAATAGAAAGATAAGGGAATGAAACAGAAGAAGACATACATTTATAACGAACACCAATTTAATTATCTCATGAAACCCATATTTGGTATAATTTAAAAATTCGACCTTGACAAAATACAAACTAACAGTTTGAGTATAGATTGTATTCTTTCTTTTAGAAAAGGAAATCAATTTGTTAAATAAAACAGCATTTCCATTTGAAAATGTATTAAATCTTGTTTTTGGCGTTGAGTTTTTTAGAGCGTTATTGTTGCACTCAAACACCGAACAAACTCCCATTTTTTTTATTTTAATTTAAGTATTTAATTTTACAGAATAAAATCATCAGTCAATTAAATATTTATTAATTTATTCTGCGATCAACATTAACAATTAACAAAACTTCATCAAATGGCTCGAAATATTATAATTATCAAATTCTATAGTGGGCTCTTGTGACGTCACGTAATTTTGAAAACCCAACCCCAATATGCGCAAAGCCATATCTTCTTTTGTTGTATCATGTATCTAAGGTATTATAAGGCGCAACTTGTCAAATTTCAAGATGACTCCCCTTTTTGTAAGTACACAGTAAAAAAAAAACAAATGTTTGGTGAATCTTTGAAATTCAATTTTTTTTTTGTATTGATTTTGACAACATGCGCAGAACTGAACAAAAATGAACACGTTAGTGATATTGGGCTCATTCAATGCAAAATTTGACAACTGCTAAAAATAAAGTACTTAATTTTTGTCGTTGAACGTAAAATTATATGAAATGTCAGTTTTCTATGGAGAGCCTTTTTTTGTACAGAAAATCTGTCAGCTGAATTTTCAGTTGGGAATGGGCTGATTCAATACATCAAATTTTTCAGTACTTTATTTTCAGATGGAGCTTCTGATTGGTCAGCTGTCATTGGCCGCATTCGGAAACCTATGCGATAGCCTGTCTAAGATAGGTTCGTATCCATATAGGTTTTCGAACGTATTGGTTGTTTTTGACATTTCGCATGGGAATACAAACGTATACGAACATTTTTCGGATAGGTTGGATAGCTATTCTACAGCAAAAGCTGTTTTGTAATCCACTGTTATTTTACAGGGGATGACAACAACACGAACGTATCTGGATAGCTCTACATAGGTTTCCGAATGCGGCCATTCAGTTACGTTTAGTGAAGTTAAGTTACGTTTCATCTGAATTTTTAGCAAGAAATTGGACTCATTCAATGCAAGATTTGACAGCTTACTTTTTATGAAAGCTGACCAATCAGAAGCTCCATCTGAAATTAAAGTACTGAAAAATTTGATGCATTGAATGAGCCCATTACCTGTAATATAATGTATCTTGGACAGAAATAACAGCGTACCTACATGGACATGTGCCAAGTGTTATAGTAATAATAACAGTATAATGGCAAGTTACTGTATAAAACCATAGAAATAACAATGCAAAATGTTGTTGCTAACTGACTTTAACATTCTAGGTAAAGCATTCGCTACGTTTACAAATTCACAAATGTCACTGGCGATGCAAAATTGATAATATGTTTGTTTACTGTATGTTTCAAGTTTAAATCATATTACCTAGGCGTGATATCTTTTCTGAATGTAGACAATGCTCTTACACATACATTATGTATATGGATGTGAAGATTGGAGAAACAGAAGAATAGTTGAAAGTAATGTTTTAATTTTTCTAAACTGTCTTCACAGAAGTCTTCACAGAATTACTAATTGAATAAAAGTACCGTTATTATATTTTAAAAATTAGCTAATCGTTAAAGATTTCGAAACACCATTGGCCCTGAACTTAAATTCGATTTCTTTGTATGGAATAAACTCGACTGTAGGATAAATTTGACTCAAAATTCTTTGATTTGTGCGCGCAAATCTTAACATTGTCTCAAAAGTGAATGGTTTTTCGAGATTTTTGTCGTTCGAGATTTTGTCTTTTTAGATTTTTGTTATTCTAGATTTCTAAATTTTTGTAATTCGAGATTTTGACATTCTAGCTTTTAAATTTCAAGATTTTGTCTTTCTAGAATTTGTTTTTCTAGATTTCGTGGTACACCCATTTTATTTTTGGGTTGGTGAATTGTGAAATATAGTAAATATTTTCAGCTGTACCTTTAAAATATCTTATCTACTCCCAACTGTATTTTGTAAAACTTTCTGGTTATTCATGCAACGGCGTACACTTTCACTCGTGGAAAAATGGTAAAGCTTGCCACACACGTGGCAACAGCTTTTGTTTTGTTTACCACAAACTGAGCGCTCATTGAGCGCTCAATGTCAAATTAACGGAGGCAGAATCAACATTCTCCGCTCTCTTAAAAAAAAAAATGTGTTATTATTCTCAAACAAGTTTGGAAATAAAATTCCAATTTTTCTTTAAATATTTAATTGTTAAAGCAAAAAATTAATGAAAATGATTATAGCTGGTTCAATTAGTTTGAGTTTTCACCAACATTCCGTCTTTATTTTGTAGTTATTTAACACTTTCTTATTTGCACACCCCCCAAAAAATTATTACTTGGTTGTCAAAGAAACAGCTGTTTCAACTGAGAAAAAAAAATTGAGCAGTGAATCCAAAAAATTTTCGGATCAGAAATCTCCGCAAAAAATCTCAGTGCTCAGTTGAGAGTTAGGGTGAGTTCAAAAATGCAGGAATGCTGCATGACTGCAAAATACAATTGTACAAAAATGGTACCATTTATGCAAGTTTTTAGTAAAATTGAATGTCATTTTTGAGAGGAAGCATTAATTCAAACAATGACATCAAATTTTACTAAAAACTTGCATAAATTGTACCATTTTTTTACAATTGTATTTTGCAGTCATGCAGCATTCCTGCATTTTTGAACTCACCCTTGGTCTCACTTAAAAAATCTGTTAGATTTAAAAAAAATAAAAACGAAACCACCGATTGTATCTTGTTTAATATTTTCTCTTTGTGTCCAAGGCAGATATTTATTTCTAACTTTTGTACTTTTAGCAAAAAGTAGGTCTATTCATAGTCTTTATTCATTATTTCCTTTATAAGATTATATACAAAAATTGGTTTATTTCAACAATTGAAGGTGTTCACATTGGACTGACTCTTGCGACTGCTTTTGAATTCTCAGTACCTTACCCTGAGGCCACACGAGCCAGTACTGGCAAGCCAGTTGGCTACATAGATTGACTGTCAAGTTCGTATACGTGAATATGCTGTGACGTAGGCGGCAGGTAACTTGTAAGCCAGTTGCTTTCAAGTATCTGCGGTCACGTTCAGCTTTTACTAGCATAGCCTATCTAGGATTATAAATACACATTTTTATTGAATTTGCTTTGGTGTCGTTGAATTCTACATAAAGTCTTGTGATGGTAAACGCATAATACTGCCAATGCGTTGACAGATACATTAACAGACTTTTCTGTCGCTACAAAGTAAGATGGATTGATTTTCATCTAATTCAAAAATTTCGTTTTTTTTTAAATATTTTTTTAAAAAATTTGATTTTTTGGAGGTTTTTTAAATCCATCATCATCGTAGCCATCCCTTGATGGAGTTTGACAGCTCATACGTTGACAGATAGGTAAGAAACTAAAGGATTGTTCAGTGAGGTTTTTTTCAGATCGGAACAGAACAGATCAGAACAGAATAGAACAGAAATGTCAGACAAGATAGAACAAGCAGCTGTCTGACAGCTGTCACAAACCTGTTCTAAGTTGTTCTACCTAAAAAGTAAGAACAGAAAATCCTGCTCTATCCTGTTCTGTTCTAAACTGTTCGGAACAGACTCCCTGAACAGCAAATCAGAACAGTTTGGAACAGAAAATTGTCATTGAACAGCAAGAACTTGTACTTTTCTGTTTTAAACTGTTCGAAAATGTTCGGAACAACGTCACTGAACAAAGCTTAAGTTACGTCGTACGAGGAATATTTCGTTCCAAAATATCACACAAAGGTGCTAAAACCGCCTTTTCCCGCGCGGAAAATCTCAAAAAATTCAGATATCTAAGTTTTTCGATGCAGTATGTTACAAATGTCACCCGAAATCCCCAAAACACTCATTTTTCCCAAGCAAAAAATATACTCTCAAAAAATTAGGATTTTTAAGAGATTATGTATGATTCATAATAATCATAGCCATCCTTCAATCATATTTTACAGTTGTCTATTTTGGAAATGTTAAAATTTCTTGGTCCCTCCTCTCATTAAAAGTTGTGGTAGAAATAATATTTAATTTTTCATAAATTTTCAACGAAAAGCTATCTATATCGATTTATATACAAGTCTGAACGAGGTCACTGTCTTCTCTACTGGCTTCCCAACTGGTTTCGAAAATGGCAAGCCAGTTGAAGAGCAAGTTGCTCAGGTTTGTATGTGTTAGTAAGAAAATTAAATTGTATTGTAAGTTGTAAGCCAGTACTAGCTCGTGTAGCCTCAGGGTTATCTCCCACTTTATGGTTGGAAAGAGAGAGAAAACACTAAATTTTTAAAAACTTGTAGATTTTGTTGACGTTTTTTTTTGCGGAGTCAAACAGAGTCGGAGGAGTCAGCCCAATGTGAGCATGTGAGTACCGTCATTCGGATTTGGTGGCATAGAGGAAATATTAATAATGTCGATTTCTATTGAACAAAAAACAATTTATTTTGTTTTTATCTTTTTCATATTTCACTTTCTATTCAATTCTATTCTGATTTGATTTTAGATCAATTTTGCAAAGCTTGATTTCAGGCAAAGATCTACACAGATTTTCACCCGCATCAAATTAAAGTGACATTTGTATCCAAATCAATAGAAAATGGCACTCACACAGTTGCAAACATAAATCAAATCATGTTTTGAGTTCTTTTTACCACAATTGATCTAAAGTCTGACCTCTGACCACCAAATCCAAAATTGTCCAAATCGACATATATATGGTGGCCAGACTTCAGATGAATCCTGGTAAATCAAATCGTATGTCGATTTCGATTCAACAATTTTAGATTTGGTGGTCAGAGTGTCCGATCAATCGTGGTAAAAAGAACTCAAAACGAAATTTGATTTATGTTTGCAATTGTGTGAGTGCCAATTTCTTTTGATTGGATAAAAATGTCTTTTTAATTTGGTCCCGGTCTACATTGAACGATTTTTCCCGTGCTGAATGGAAAAATCGGCCGAAACTGGAAGGAACTTGTCGGTTGTACCTCTCAATCGCACACGATTACAACAACAATTTTTTGTCGACACTCGAAAAATCGTTCAATGTAGACCGGGACTTGGTGTGTGTGCAAGTGCGTGTGAAAATCTGTATAGAAATTTGCTTGAAATCAAGATTTGCAAAATTGATCTAATGTCGATTTCGATTCCACAAAAAAAATTGATCTTTTTCAGATTTCATTTTTTATTCAACAAAAAAAAAATCGATTTTTTTGGTCTGATTTGATTTAAATCAATTTTGCAAATCTTGATTTCAGGCAGATTTTCACACGCACTTGCACACATACATTAAAGTGACATTTTTATCCAAATCAATTGAAAATGGCACTCACACAATTGCAAACATAGATCAAACACGTTTTGAGTCCTTTTTACCTCGATTGATCTAAAGTCTGACCACCAAATCCAAAACTGTTGAATCGAAATCGACATAAAATAAAAAAAAACAAATAATTCGTTTTTTTTTGTTGAATCGAAAGTGAAATCTGAAAAAGATAAAACAAATCGATTTTTTTGTAGAATCGAAATCGACAGCAGATTATTTAGATTATTGTCACTTTAAAAAAGTTTTTTTTTTTTGTTGAAAGTGAAATTTGAAAAGGATAAAAAAATCAAAAAAAAAAAATTGATTGTTTTTGTTGAATAGAAATCGACATTATTTTTCCTTCTTGGGACGCGCCTACTCTACTGTTATACAAAAAATGAACTGCTCCAATTATAACAAATCTTGAGGTATGCATTTCAAATTGTCAAACTCAAAACTGAAAGGAAGGGATGTTGAAAATGGAATTATCTGGCTATTTGTTTGTTTATTTTTTAAATTTAAAATATTAAACTATGTATAAAAACCATAAAAACGTTGAATAGGTGCTTTTATTACAAACGTTTTGATTGTAAAATACTATAAAAATGGTACATGTTTGCTGTGTAAGATATTGTGATAACACTAGCTATAAATACCCGGACGTTAACTTTTATGAGTTACCAAAAGTTTGGAAGAGAACTCCCAAACTAAAGAAACTATCTGAACTACGGATAAAAAGATGGCACTCAGCCATAAAGATAAAGTTGGGCATAAAAACATCCAGAGTCTGTTCAAAACATTTTGCTACAGGTATGTAAATATATTAATTATTAAAAAAAAGACCTGCATTGCACTGACTGTATGCAGATTCGATTGCACCTTCTTCAGTAACAATCACCTATGCTTCCAGTAGTTTTTCATTGAGGTGCTTTGAATGTGAAACTTGTGTTTAGAAAAATAATTAGCAATGCAAGTGATTAAAATGTTCAGTAATAAAAAAAACCGTTCCCGATACAACATAACTCTTACCGATACCGATACTAATGCCGGAACCATCCGGCATCAAAAAGCGCTTCTGCTTTCATTACACTGATTCTGTTTTGGGGCTACCTTAATTGGGGAAGTTTCTTTCTTGAAGTAAAAACATATAAATATGGATGTCTTCCAATCCTATAAAATAATATAAAATAAATATCTTGCTTTGGTCCAAAGACTGTGCATATTTGAAGAGTTCCATTTTTGTTTTGATTAAAAGCTAGTATACTGCTCTCAAACCCAAATTGAAAACAACTCCAATTGTTGAAAGAAGAAACAACTCCAAATTGAAAACAACAAAACGATTTTAATTACAAAAATTATTCTAAAGAAAAAAAAACATATTCTGAATTAAAACATTACTTGCCAGCCTGCGGTTTTAGGAGATCTCTATTTTTTTTTGAATCAACAAAAAACTAATTTCATAATCATTTCATCGAAAGTAAAAAAAACATTATCTATATTTAGGCTATTTAGGGTAGGTACTTTAAGAAGTCAGTTGATTTCAGTTAAATTCTTTCCTAACATGAATAAGGCCTACGTTTCTTGAGAAATAAACTATTTTGTTCACATTTGTATTATACGTATATTGTGGTCCTTTTATGTGCAAATTTGTTATATCGACAGGTTTGTGCTCAAAGACTGCTAGGTTGGTTCCAGTTCTTAAGAACTTACATAGTAGTTATTGATTTTTTTTAATCAAATGATTTTCGTTTTTAAAATATTTGTAAAAAATGATCCTAATACTTACCAGAGGAAATAAGTTAAGCCGTTTCAGGGAAATTCGAAGACTAGAACAAAAAATCAGTTTTATGGAATTTAGCATTAAAAATATTTTTTTTTTTTTAAATAAAATGCACGATTGGATCGCATTTCAGACATAAGAAAGTATAAAATTTGCATAAAAATGCAATTGCATTTGAATTTTTATGGAAAAATGTGAATGAAGTCACAAGTACCAACGAATTATTTTTCTCTTATAAAAAACTAGGGTGCCTGCGACCGCTTCGCTGGTCGTTAATAAAAAGTCAGAGTTCTCTTCAAAATGTTTACAACATTTTTTGTCTTTCTATTTGTGGAATATATAAACAACACTGATGGTTTGCCAACTCTGGAGCATGCAACAATAATTGCCCATGTGAAAATACTGGGTGTTCTAAGTCTCTGCAACAAACTTCTAAAGACTGGAATTGTAACACCAAGGCGAATTAGAAGTTGAAGCCGTTTGAAATTGAATGGTAAATCAGATGGAATTAGCGGAATTCGGGGAATAAAACATCTTCTCCCTTATGCTTTCCTTTTAAAATTGTGACTTCGATTACATTATTCTTTAAGCGCTTAACAGCTAGTCTAGGTCCGTTGCAAAGTTTTTGTTGATTTATATTCCGAAGCATGGATTGGCACACTGACTTTTAATCGTAAATTATGGGGTGGCATTCCTGGTAAATCTATAGTGAATTAAAAAATTCTGTTGGATGGTTCACTACGTCATCTTCGTCTATAATAGTATCGTTTGACTTATATGATACTAATTCACCAATTATTCCATTTTTAATATTGCTCGTTCGCTCAACCAAGCATTACCTTTGTATCGCTGTCCAATATTTTGAAAAACATTTTTAATCAATTCTTCTTTGTTGTGAGTGTTTGACCAATTTTTTTTTTAGTTAATTATTTGATTGTGTTTTATTAGGCTCTTTTGGTCTTTTTGATTTTGGAATGCGAATAAAAACACTTATTCCATTCTTATACCCAACGTTTCGTAAGTATTCCTTACTTCTTCAGGGGTTTATTTTATTTATTCCAGTTTTGTATTAAATCATACTATATATCTTAAATAATTCCCATAATTGCATCAACCCGACGGCACTGACACAAAAATTGAAAATAAATTAACAAATATAGGTACGAAATAAACAGAAAAAACTATTCAATTAAACGAGAAATGACATAAAGGTTATCACAGATTATCAGGTACTTTTGTTATAACAAAAGTACCTGATAATCTGTGATAACCTTTATGTCATTTCTCGTTTAATTGAATAGTTTTTTCTGTTTATTTCGTACCTATATTTGTTAATTTATTTTCAATTTTTGTGTCAGTGCCGTCGGGTTGATGCAATTATGGGAATTATTTAAGATATATAGTATGATTTAATACAAAACTGGAATAAATAAAATAAACCCCTGAAGAAGTAAGGAATACTTACGAAACGTTGGGTATAAGAATGGAATAAGTGTTTTTATTCGCATTCCAAAATCAAAAAGACCAAAAGAGCCTAATAAAACACAATCAATTCTTCTTTAGTTTGGGTAGTCTCACAAAAATTTTCCGACAATGTTATTAATCCATCATCAATGGGCTTTTTTGCCATCTCTAATATTCAACAACTGCTTTGAAAACTAAACGGCCGATGAATCGTTTTGCAATTGGACACGCATAGCTATTTATTGTCAATCTGAATGTTTTGACATACCTACACAAATAAGGTGATTTCAAGCATACATTAATTTCATCCGCTGGAGTTGTTTGTGGAACTACGGGCAATGTTTGTCGTAAATCACCGGCCAATAATATAAGGACACAACCAAATAAATTTTGATTGTTTTGAAGATCTTTCAGCCATCGTGCATTTATCCCACACAATAATCTTACATTGTGGTAATACCTGTGCTGTTCCCAAGTTCTTTGGAATGTTACATGTGGGTGTTTCATTAATATGAATGTTCAATATGGTAACTTCAGTAGGTCGATTCTGAAAAGCGCGGAGGATCGCTTTTTAGTCTTAAAAGCTTTCCAGTTTTTGTTTCAAAATGATAAGTTTCTAGGTGATCGAAAAGTTTATGATCGATTTCAAACAAAAATTGGAAAGCAAAAGAGCTTTTGAGAATAAGAAAATAAAAATCCGCCAATGAAAGCGATCCGACGCGCTTTCCAGATTCCGCCTACAGTGCCGAATGTGCAGTTCGACCACCTTCCAATAAGGTAGCAGCAATTCACGATGAAGCGAGCGCCAATGCTATTTTGTTTTGTGACCGAATACAAACATACATGCTAAAATCAATGAAATTAAAAATGTCTTTCCGGTACATCCGGTGCATCCAAAAAATAAAATTCACCTTTCTCATCATAAACAGCTTTCATGATTTATAAACACTGTATTTTTGTTTCGATTCTATAAAGATTTGTTGTTTTGTTTGATTTTTTACTTTGAATGACAATAATAAAATCTGAATTTCCGTTTTGATTCTATAAACAAATGTTGTTTGATTTTTCTTCGTTTTGTTGTTTTTTTTTACTTTGATTTTTTTTGTGGCATACAAATTGGAAGCGGTCACAAAGTCATTTAAATTCCATACAAACCTGCTACAGAACAATACCTTTCCAACAAAAAAAAAACGACATAATTTAAGTACTTTATTTTTAGAAGTTGTCATATATTTGCATTGAACATGAACATACCCAATATTTCTTGCTTGCTTGACCATGGTCGGGTGGTAGGCAGATATGGTATTTGAGATACGTTAGTATCTGATATGTTTTCGAACGACCAAAACCGGATACCCAACCAAACAAAAACGACCCTGCACAAAAGAAAATGAACAGATGAGATCTCAACTGTTCGTATATCAGAACAGATCCGAACATTTTTGGGATAGCTTTATGTCGATTTCGATTCCAAAATTTCGAATTCGGTGGTCAGACTCACACAATTACAAACAGAATGGAGGAATTACATGCATCTGCATTTGGTTTCTGCAAAAAAAAGGATGCCAAATAAAAAATTTATATTTGTTAGATAGATGGTGGATTTACATGTATCTGCATTTGGTTTCTGCAGAAAAAAGTGGATGCCAAATACGAAATGTATATTTTACCCCGTTTACAAACAGAATCGAGAGCTTGAGTTGGATTAGGGTCGGATTTTCGACCCAGGTGTTTCGTGCTCTACTTTTCTGCATTTTGCAGACGAAGATACATGTAAATCCAGCAAGAGAGAAAAGATCAAAATGCAGAATAGAAGACGAACATGTTCATCTTCTTGATGGTGCTCTTTCACTCGCTCGGATTTTTTGTAAACATCTCCCGAACCTTATCCCAAACCCGAACGCGGACATTAACAAATGGCCACATTCGGAAACCTATGTAGATTTGTCCAGATACTCTTGGTTATTTTTCATTTAGGAACGATCAAAGTTAAAAACATAGTTGTAAAGAAAAACTTGGTATTTCATCAAATTTATTAAAATAAAAAATTGTATTAGCATTTTAAAAATGCATATATTTTAGAAATTAAATCACTATTAACTTCATGTTTGCACAAAATCGAATCATTAAACAAATATTTGCAATTTGTTTTTCTATTTTTTCATAATAATGAAGATGAAAAAATTTAAATATTAAAATTACTTCGGTTTTAAGTGGAGTGAATGAATATAATTCAATTTAAAAGTACAATTTCTGGAGTTGAGGTCACTCGTACTTTTAAATTGAATTTATATTTTTTCTTTTATTTTTTATCGGCACATATTCTTTACTAAACAATTTACCAAATGGGAAGAATACAATTTCGAAAGAAAGTAAATTATTCAGAAAACAATTCCAAATATTAAAGTCAATACAAAAAAATATAAATTTGCAAATAAATAATTAAAAAGCTGAAAACAATTCCAAATTAAAAGACAAAAAACAAACACAAGCTAAAGCTAACCACAAAATGAAAACATTCCAATTTAAGCTGTGTGTGACAGATTAACTTTTCAACTCATATCACGGAGAAGAGTTGGAAAAAGTTATAAATAGTAACTTTCTGACACTCTAACTTTTATTTTAGGAACGACTTGATGACGTCATAAAGTTACTCAATGAAAATTAACTGTAGTTAACTTTGGAAAGAAAAATAACACCAATCACAATTTTCTTTTCCAAACTGTTCTAATTTGCTGTTCAGTGAGTCTGTTCACACGTTTCTTACAAACCTGTGCTGTTCTGTTCTGTTCTGATCTGACTTTTTCCTCACTGAACAATCCTACTGTTTGTTAAAAAGCCCGCCCTCTCAACGTCATAAGTGACAGCCATAACTTTGTTGGAATTGACAAAATATAAAAATGCAATTGAAGACGGTTTTTAGTTTTTAAGAAATTATCTGTTTAATTTGGTGTTTTAAATTGAATAATAATAAATAACGCTTCTTATTTCTTCTAAAAGAATTTGAAATACACATCTAGAAAACTGTACTTACCTATGTATGTACATATAATGATAGTGTTGAAGAAAAACTAAGCCCAAGTAAACGAAAACAAAAAATTGTTTGATTTTTTTAGTTAGATATTTAAGTTGATTATTTGTTTTAAAATACGATACAAAATGACAGTTTATTGTTGTATGATATCGTGTAACAGCAATGCAAAGAAAGACCCGCACCTTAGGTACTATGAGTTTCCAAAAGTTTGGAAAAGAACTCCCAAACTTAAAAAACTATCTGAACTACGTTTCAAGAAATGGTTTGTAGCCATAAATAGAAAAGATTTAAATACAAAATCAAGTCGAATATGTTCAAAACATTTTGTTTCAGGTAGTTATTATATATTTCATAATTGTATACAATTAAATTATTTCGTTTTTTATTTTTTTTTTCTAGGAAAATGTGCCAAATTATTAGACTGTTTTAATAAAGACTGGGTCCCTACATTGCATTTAGGCCATTCTAAAAGAACCAATGAGAGAGAAAGAAGGTTTTCTAAAAAAACAGCCGCAACAATACCAAGTTCTTCATCGAGTTCCGAAGGTAAGAAAATTACTATGGGAAGGTACCTACTATTTTTTGTATTCATTCATTATTTTTTTCGGACGAGTTTCTGTCTTCAAGGATCACAATACTTCGAACTCCTTAACGTTATAAACCGTGTGATAAAAACTCTAACCCCCAGTTTCACAGTTGAAGTATAAGCTCAAATATTTGTTTAAACTTTATTTATACAAATTTATTCAATTTCACTGTTTTGTTAAAACCTTGAACTCAGTTCATTCTGTAGTTTAAGTTAAACGACAGTATTCTGCCGTTTAAACTTCAGTTCAACGCTTAGATTCACTGCCACTGAACATATGCTTGTTTTTCATCAACAATTCCTTTAGTATTTCTTTGTCTTTATACACTCAAGAAATGCTTATGATGATTTATCTTCCCTGTTTTTTTTTTAGTCTGAATTCATGTCCCACTTAATACCTGTTTCTTGATATAATTGAAGACAAATCTATTTCCAGAGTTGTTTAATTCTGGTTAAAATAGAACCTTGTTTGTTTCAGGTACCATTCTTGAGCAAACATACAAAATAGACGACACTAAACTTTTTCAGTCTTTTATTTAGTTCCGTTTTGAACATTTCATTTTCTTGGAAATTTTTGTTTGGATAAGTCAAAATCATTTATCAGATAACTCTTTTTTATATTTGCTAAAAAATATTACATATTTTTGTGTTGGTTGTATTGGCGCTCAGTTATAAACGAATTTTAAAACGAATTAAGCCCAAAGTCCAGTTTATCCCATACAAAAAAATAGAATTTTAGCTAGATTCGACTCTAGGTCGTTTATTACTTAGGGCCATCGTAGAAAACGCCGATACAAAAATGAGATTTTGTATTAGTGTAACTTCGTGTTCTTAGCAGTTATTATTTTTTTTTTCAATTCCCACATCAAACAAAGCTACAAAACCCCATCACCAACAATCACTCAACGAGCATTATGAACAAATATTATGAAGATGTCGATTTCTAGAAGTGTACACATTTCTGAGAGGCGCATATTTGTAAAAGATATTATTCGAATATCAAAAGTTATAATATGTTGAAGCCGTTTTGACCATATATAAAAGTGAACATATTTCTATTTGGAATTCATCCCACATTTTGTGCACATAAATATACTCTTTATGACCAACATTTTGTTGATTTTCTGTATTTCAGAATGTTGTATTTTAAAATTCTATATATCCAAAATTCGATGCATCCAAAATTCTTTTTATCCAAAATGATCGCCAAAAATGTATGGACAAAAAAACCAGAATCGACAAGAACTGCTTACTAATGATTTAGCTATAATAAGCTTATGACGTCACGAAAAGGCCAACCTCGAAATCCATTTGGTATAGGAGCTATGAGCCGTTTTGTACAACATGATGAGCACCTAATACGTCTATTATTATTTCTTTCTAACTATTTTATTTTTCAATTAAAACAGAAGTAATTTTAATATTTTAATATTTAAATTTCTTCTCTTATCTTCTTATTATTTTATTTTTCTTTATTTCGTCTGTGTAGAAATAGTAGAGCGGGAGGCTAGGGTATGTACCAACCGATAGCTTTAGGTAGACAAACAATAACAAAACCACAAGTAGGTGAAAATTTCGAAGGTACCGCATGGTTTATCCATACACTCCGCTCCACTTGAATAGAAACAAACTTTCTGTTTACTGTCTGAGCGTGTAGCGCTTTGGTAAATTTATAAATTCACCTTTTGGTTTTAGTTCCTATAAGAGGAATCTATTACGAATAAAACTGAAGAGACAGAATAATTTTTCTCGGATATCCAACTGTTAATGATCCTTTCGTTGAGGATTGGCACGTTTTCTTGTTGAAATGTCCATGGTATTGGTCCAAAGACATCGGTAAACTTAGGGAAAGCTTCTTGCAGTATTTCCTTGTAGCAGTTTGCCGTCATTTTCAATGTGGGAAAGTCCAGAACAATTGTTCAAAACCAGAAAATCGCACCCCACGCCATTACACCGCCTTCTCGGCTATGGTGGCGCTCCAGAAATTTGGGTTCCTCCCTTATAACATGATAATAGTAATCATATCCGTCCGGGCCTTCATAATTGAATTTTTTTCGTCAGAAAATACCACTTTTGTCCACTCTTCCTTCCACGTCATATTCTTCCCGCAAAAATCTATTACATTCTGTCTTCGTATTGGATTTAACAGTGGTTTGTTCTTCAATTTTAGGCGCTTTAAATGTTTTAACCCACGAACAACACGTCTAATAAGTGTTCAGACTCGCTGTAATACCACTCTTAGCTCTTAATACCACTTTTAGCAGCAGAGCCGGTTGAATTTGAAGCCAGTCTAATTATCTTTCTTCGGTCTGCGTCTGTTGTGGCTCTTGATTGCCTACTATACATATTTTTCTATAGCTTTCTTTATTTCTATGGTTCGACCAAACAATTTTCACACTTCTACTTTTTTTTTTGGCAAATTGTGCGTAGTTGAAGCTTGTTTTTCGCGTGTACTTCTATTTTGGCTTTTTCTGCAGGTTTTAATGGTTTTCCGCGGCCCTTCTTTTCTTTGATCAAACAATTATTATTTTTAATCTACACTAATATTATTATAACAATATTTTTTCTTCTTACCGTAATCTATACCTAGAGACAAAACGCACACTGTTTCAATTCAAGTGGCGCAAAAAAACAGTGTTTTTTATGAAGTAATTAGAAAAGTGGTAAAAAATAACCTTATGGTATTTTCCTGAATTATTCTGTCCCTGCAGTTTTATCCGCAATAGATTTCTCTTTTAGGAACTGAAACCAAAAGTTGAATGTATGAATTTACCAAAGCGCCACACGCTCCGATAGTAAAAAAAAGTTTGTTTCTATTCAAGTGGAGCTGAGTGTGTAACGATTACATATTTTTAAAGTACTTATTAAGCCTTCAGAAATCACATACAAATTTGTTTTGTAGAAACTGGGCCATCTCCTTTAGTATTTTAAAGAAGAATTTCCATTTAAAAAAAAGCCAGCTTAAAGGCTCTCCTAAACCAACGCGAAACATTCCCGTGAGGGAGTAAGATTCGCCAGTCAAAATTGATTTACATGGTGATAAATGAGAGTGCCCGCAACAAGGCGGCGCAGAAACATTCGCTTTTCAAAATCTATTTACACGAACGGCTCATATTTCTCCGCCATGCTGAAGGTTTCGATTCGAGTTGGTTTGGGAGATGCTTTCGCTTTATATGTGTGATGTATGTATATGTGTGAGTAACACAATTGTGAATATGTCGATTTGATGTGATGAGGAGTATCGTGGTTGCTTATGTCGTTTTCGATTGGATTTCGGAACAGTACTACTCCTTTTTGATTCCAATCGAATTATTTTCTATTGTTCCGATACTAATTTGTGAAATATTTATGTGTGTGTGCTTAAATTATCTGATATTTATGTATATTTTGAACGTTCAGTCGAGCAAAATTAATTTGACAAATAATCCGATGAAAGGGTTTATATGGATATGTGTGTTCCGGGTCTACTCCTTTATTAATTCCGGAACAGAAAAATACTCTGAAAACATTACTCGGAACAGCCAATCGAATTATTTTGGATTAAGCGGAGTCAAAAAGGAGTAACTTTGAACCTCCAACCGAAAACGACCTAAGTAAGAAATGTTAAAGTTCTACCAGAAAAAGTCTTGAAATTTATATTCCAGCCTTTGTTACTTCTTTCCTCCTTCATTTCTACACCCCACACCCATTCTGTCAAACAGACGAAAGACGAAACAACCGAAAAAACACATTGTGTAATCGGGGTCTAAAGTGTGTCAATTTGAAGACAAAAACGGTCAATTCAATGACAAGTGGAAATCTAGCATATATATGAAAAATATTAGAAAAATTAATGGCAAAAGAATCAAAGGGACACAAAACTTATCAGTTGCAACTTGCAACTTTTCACTTTGGCTAGACGACCTGACTTTTTTTTGTTTAGCTTTAACATGCCGCCTCCACTGGCCATGAACGGTGGCAGGACTATGAACATGTCTAAAAAAATCCAATGGAGTCGCAAAAATCATGTCCATGCAGTGACATATCCATACAAATCAGATTGTGGATTGGATTGTAGATCCGGTTATTGACATCGTTCATGGCCAGTGGAGGCGGCATGCTATGACACTACAGTCTGATGCCATATGCCGCCTCCACTGGCCATGAATGATGGCAGGATTATGAACATGTCTAGACAAAATCCAATGGAGTCCGAAAAATCCAAGTTCATGAAGTGACATATCCATACAAATCTAGTGGATTGGATTTTATTTCGACATCGTTGATGGCTGGTGGAGTCGGTATGTAAAGCTGGCTTTAGACTTTCGTTCTTCATTCGGTGTCCGTTGTTCGGTGTTCGTTTTTCTCTCAACAACGAACAACGAAGAAAGCACACACTCGAAAACAATGTTAATTTAAAAAGTTTTTGCATTTAAACACAAGTTGTTCAGTAAAAACGAACAACGAGCACTGAAATTTCTGATCTGATTTGAATTTGCACGTTCTTCATTCGTTCTTAGTTTAATTGTTCGGTTTTATCATTCACATTTTCGTTCTGCGTACAAACAACAACGAACAACGTACACCGACGATAACACCGAAAGTCTAAAGCCAGCTTAATTAAGCTCTCTCTGACAGTTCAATAGAACAAATTGAACTTGCCTTTTACATAAATCGAACAGATGTCGATACTAAATTTCTCTTCCGAGTCTCGAGTCTCGACTCTCGAGTGTGAAAAAAAGTAAACAAGTACAAGAGCAGAATTTATCAAATCGGTGTCGGTGGTAGGAAGCAGAAGAGAATGCAGAAATAAATAATTTGAACAAACATTTTTATTTTAATCAAAAAATCCTAAATGCTAGCCAGTGGTTCAGTTGTTCTCTTCAAATAATTAAAGACCCTCTTCTTTGGATTTTACTTGTAAAAAAATAACAAAAATACCAGAAACAAAATTGATTTCACGAGATGCAGACTTCAGTGTCGAGCAAATGAAAAAATAACAAATGAAATCAAGACTTCGAGAGCCGTGAAGGAAAAAAGTTGTGTTTACAGAAGACTATCAACTAAAAACAATTTAAAGCTATTTATATTAAAGTGAAAAGTTTTTGTTAAAATGGCTGTTTCTTGCTGCATTATAGGATGCAGGAATTATGCTTAAAGAAAAAAATCTTCTGTTAAATACAAATACTTTAGATTTCCGAACAACTGGACGAGGTACCCCAAAATGCAGAAATTGTCCCAAGAAAGAAGGAAGCTATGGTTCGCAGCAATTAACAGACCAAATATAAATGCAAAATATGCATGTGTTTGTTCTAGTCATTTTATATCTGGTAAGTTGAACATGGTCATTATGCGAATTGAATACTACCTACCTACCAATAAAAACAAATAATTTGTTTATTAACAGGTAACTGTGCGAAACTTACAGATTACCTCAATCCAGACTGGGTCCCAACCTTAAATCTGGTACACACAAAAAATACCAAATCAAAGTCTAAGAGCCGAACAAAAGGGTTACAAAATAAAAAATTGGAAGCATGTCAAGTAAACAATTCTACTTCCTCAATTAAGATAAAAGGTGATTATTTCGGTTATAAATATTTCATTTTCCCCTTCAAAAGGGTAGATATTTGCATTCAAGAGGACACAAGCGTCCACAAGTTTTTCTCAAAACCCACCTCTGTCTACCAACTCCTACTCTCACCTCCTAGTGGTGAACATCATGTGTCAGTACCTCAGCTGGAGATAGGGTTTTAATCCCTATGGCAAGCTGTTGGGGGACAGCCAACGAGAGAGGAGGGAGAAGTGTTCCCACAAAGGCACTTCTCCTTTCATCGAGTCGGCAGCGGACGAATTCCCTAGATGGAATCAACGGTGGCGTCTACAGTTCCAGTCAGGCTGAACTACTAAGTGAACACCGTATACAAGCTACTTAGACATATTTAGAGCCTAGGCCTATAAGGAGCGGTTAAACCGGCTTCCCGGCCTTGGAGTAATGCTAAGGATCTGGTTCTCCAGGTTGGGGCTTGTGCCGTCGGGGTGACTTCCCGGCTACATAAAATCATTTAGTTGCGAAGCACCAGCAAGCCTCGGATACGGACGGATTTACTGATGACGAACCAAGCAAACGAAATAAGGACAACGATTTTCGGATATGTACGTGGAATGTATTGTCCCTATATAGGCCACGTGCAGCCGAACAACTAGTGGAGGCCCTAGACAGCTGCAAAGCAGATATAGCCGCCATCCAAGAAGTGCGATGGGATGGACCGGGCATACGGAAGATGAAAAACTGCGACATTTACTACGGTGACTGCTACCACGGACAAAAGCAGCGTGCATGCCCGATGAATGGAATCTCAGCATTGTTTGCCCAATCCACAAGAAAGGAGACCCTCTAAACTGCGCCAACTATAGAGGAATCAGTCTCCTTAACATCACCTACAAGATCTTCTCTGCCGTATTATGTGAACGCCTGAAGCCGTTCGTCAACAACGTGATAGGTCCATATCAGTGTGGCTTCAGGCCAGGAAAGTCCACCATCGACCAAATATTCACACTACGGCAGATCTTGGAAAAAACCCAGGAACTTCAAATCGATACTCACCACCTGCTCATCGATTTTAAGGCCGCGTATGACTGTATTTATAGAGACGGGCTATATAAAGCAATGTCTAGTTTTGGCATCCCTGGCAAACTCGTCCGATTGTGCAGGATGACGATGGAGAACGCACGCTGCTCCATCAAGGTTGGCAAAGACCTCACCGATACCTTTGATGTCTAGAAAGGACGCTCAGCACAAACGTCTTGGACAGAAAGTCACCATACACAGATATAACTTTGAGGTAGTTAAGTACTTTGTCTACCTGGGCTCCGCTAAATATTCAGACAATGACACCAGCGCTGAGATCAAACGAAGGATAACTCTTGCCAATCGCTGTTTCTTTGGGCTAAGAAGGCAATTGCGAAGTAAAGCCCTCTCTCGAATTACTTAAGTGTCCCTCTACAAAACACTCATCATACCGGTCCTGTTGTATGGTGCAGAAGCATGGACCTTCTTAGCGGCGGATGAGTAGGCTTTAGGAATATTCGAGAGAAAAATTTTTCGGGTGATCTTCGATCCTGTATGCAAAGACGGGGAATGGAGAAGAAGATACAACAATGAACTGCACGGACTGTGCAGGGACATCGACCTAGTCACAAAAGTGAAAAGGCAAAGACTCAGGTGTCTGGGTCACGTAGAGCGGATGGACACCAATGCTCCGGCTCGAAAAGTCTTTGAATCCCTCCCCGAGGGACGACGAAGTAGAGGAAGGCCGCGAAACCGGTGTCGCAGGCAAGTGGAAGAGGACCTCAATAAACTTGGCGTGTGAAACTGGAAACATCAAGTTACGGAAGGCTTGTTGGTTGAGGCCCTGGTTCACACCGGACTGTAGCGCCACCATAAGTAAGTAAGTAAGTATCCCAAATGTTAGGTCAGTTTGAATGGACCATTAAAAAAAATGGACCATTAGGTAATATTTTTGACATGACCATGGCCAGTCAGGGCCACGGCTTGTTGTTTTAAATGATATTGGATCCAAAATTGCCTTTGTTAAATCTCGAGTGTTCGGTCACCCACCGTTGGCCTACAGTGAATCACGGTGAAAATGGCCCACCTAGTGATAAATTCTTTAACTAAGGAAAAAGACTGATACTTCTAACAAAATATTTTATTTTTGTTTAAAAAACATAAATAAACTTAAAATCTGTTCATTGGAACAAAAAAAAAAAAGTAAAATTGCTAAAATATAAACAAATCCAAGTCACAATGAAAATGGACCAGCTCATGAACATAGGATATTTGATGAACTTTAATACCTTGTAGGAAACCGTTTTTTTATTATGACTAATTTAAGAGGGTTTGGGATGAATTCCTCCAATTTTATCCTAAAATCGGGAGTTATTTTGTTCCATCCTAAGAGCAAAACCTTTTTAAGTCATTTTGATTGCAAACCTAGTGTTTTCAAATTTCAATTTCTAATTTTTGCCACAAGTCCTCAATAATATTTAAATCCGGGGTTGAGGGGGATTTGATCACCCTTGGACAATTATTTCCTAGCTTTTCTTACTATTTTGATTTTGTCTTGATCGATATGATAAGTGATTTCTATTCCAAGTTTTTGGGCATTACTTAAATTTTTTTTTCAAAATGTCAAGATATTGGTGTCTCTCCATGATTCCACCAATAAATAGTAATTTCCCTACCCAACCAGCAGAGAACGCACCCCAAACCATCACATTACCACCGCCCGTGTTTGACTGCAGGACGAAAATGCTTTGAATTCATCTCTTTCTCCATACTTTGACCCTACCATCTGATCCAAAAATGTTATTTTACATGTCAAATTTCAAATTTTCAAAATCGAACAAGATTTACGGCGCTGGTGACAGTCCAAAATATGATACTCAAATTGTCTGCAAAGTTCAGGGTCATACATTTATGGTGACTTAAAAAAAAGATGCCAAACATTGTTTTTGTTGTTTCCGTTCTTTTTTTTTTTAATGATTCTTCTCGATTTTAAAAATTATTAAGTGAACTACCGCTCCCACTTAAACGGAGAAAATTAAAATCCATAATAACGTTTTTCTTGCCTGATCTCAGCCTTTATGCTATAGTTTTTTTTTTAGCGTATTATGCTAATCTTCCAATTAAAGAATTCAAAATAGTTCATTCAATAATTTACCGGTAACAGCGACATGGACAGAAATTAGAAATCTAAAATTATTGGACATCTATTTTTTCATCTTTTGGAGCTGATTTAGTGCCATCCAAAGTGATACTTTTTAACGACTGTCCTCATAAATACATATATTATATATTTTTATAATTTCTACCAAACGCTTTGGTGTGCGTGTTTTATTTATTAAAATTTTATTGATTCTACAAAGCCATAATAATATTCAACTTTTGCTTTTTATTCTTTAAACAGATGAAGATGTGATAGAAACTGAAAAATCCTTAGACGAAGAGCTTGAAGAAGAATATTTTGATGAAACTATTCACGATATCAATCCTCTAAAACCAATTAGAGAAGGTAAGTAATAAAAATGTGAGAAGAAAAGTCTTTATCGGGGCCTAAACGTATCTCGTATCATATTAAATTTTTTGTTAGTCCAAATGCGTTTCGGTCAGATAACAAAAATTAGCTGTTATAAGTTTCTAAGACGCAATGTTAGTCGATGGCTACCGACACAATAAAATTTACTGCAAATAATATTTTGTTAAGGGAATTTTGTTAAATTCAAACCCCTAAAAGGTATAATGCCCATGGTTTGGAAGAGGTTGTAAGAATTATTTAATTAAAATAAATTGCTTGGCTTAACAGCTCGTGAAGAAAAAGCGCCTAGCAAACCATTCCTGCCTGGTTGCGCCTGTTGTGACATGATGTGACTTTTTTCTTGCCTAATCTCAGTATACATTGCTGCTAAGCCGTAATAATATCCATCTTATGTTTACTTTAAATAGATGACGATGTGATGGAATCTGAAAAATCTTTAATTGAAGATTATGAAGAAGAACACTTTGATGAATCTAATCGAGATAACGAGGATCAAAAATCGAATACAGAAGGTGAGTACATTGGAAATTTTAGTTTAAGTACATATTCATCTTCTGTTTACTTTAAATAGATGACGATGTGATGGAACCTGAAAATTCTTTAATTGAAGAGTATGAAGAAGAAAATTTCGATGAATCTAATCGAGATACCGAGGATCAAAAATCGAATACAGAAGGTGAGTACATTGGAAATTTTAGTTTAAGTACATATCCATCTTCTGATTACTTTAAATAGATGACGATGTGATGGAACCTGAAAAATCTTTAATTGAAGAGTATGAAGAAGAACATTTTGATGAATCTAATCGAGATACCGAGGATCAAAAATCGAATATAGACGGTGAGTAATATATTATGTACAAACCGCGTACGCATGATATTCACTATACCGGCGCACAATCAAAAAGACTGGCATACGGCAGACAAATGGATTTAAAAATTGAATATGACCAATCTTTTTACTTTTTTCTTATACATAAATGTACATTGGAAATTTTAGTTCAAGTAGTTTTAAATTATGTATCGGCCAAATGACGGCCGTCATACTCCAAACATAGTCATAGACTTTTTCTAAAGTTTTCATGCACTCAAAGTTCCAATTGGGAACTAGAATTAAATATTCATCTTAGGTAATTGTCTGACTTGTGTTTTCGTTAGCTTAGAGAATCGAAATGGTTGCTAGTTTTAGAGTTGATTTCAGCAACATTCGTGGGCTTAGAAGGAATTTTTATGCCACATATGTTCACACTGCAAAAAACAGGCCAGCTGTTTTGACACTGAGTGAAACTCAGATAGGTGAAAATTCTGATCATTCGGAATTTAATTTATTTGGGTATAACTTGGTGCCATTATTCTTTCCCCGTCATGGTCTTGCCGTTTACATAAGAAATGATGTTGCGTACCAACTTCAACCACAATATGGTCTGTGTTCTAACACCAACTTCAACTTCATGTGGTTAAAATTCACGGTGAATAAGCGCATCATTCATACTTGTTTTCTTTATCGAAGTCCTAATCTGGACAGAAATTCAACTTGTAACGAATTTGATGCTCTGTCCGACTCCATTCAAAGAATTGTTGCCCATTACCCTCACACTGAAATCGTCATTGCGGGCGATTTCAATGTACACAATTCTAGTTGGCTTCGCTTTTCGGGTCAGACAACACCCGAAGGAAGGTATGTTGAGCTCTTTGCTAAGTTGAACCACCTGACTCAGCTTGTTGACGAGCCAACTCGAATACCGGATGTTACAGGTCAATCCGCCAACACCCTTGACTTGTTTCTTACCTCTGACCTTGATAAATACACTATTAGTGTATCATCGCCTCTAGGCCATTGTGTCATATCTGCTAATTTCTCGTACCAACAAAACTCAGTTAAAGAGAAAGCACCAACGAGAACCGTTTGGCAATACGAGAAAGCCAACTGGGACGGTCTCAACGGTTTCTTCAGTAACTTTAACTGGTCACTATGCTTCCTCGATAGTGACGTAGACGCCAGTGCAGATATGATCACAAATTTAATTCTTTGTGGAATGAGTAATTTTATCCCGAATAGGGTAAAATCTATCAAACCCAAAGAAAACTCGTGGTTTAATTCGAGCTGTAAAGAGGTTATTAGGGTCAGAGAAGTAAGTTTCCGTAGTTACAAAGCCAACCCTACTGAGGAAAACCGGAAAAAGTTTCAACAAGCCAGGAAGTCCTGTAACGGCCATATTCGAAGAACCAAATTTTTGCATGACCAAAAATTAAGGCAAAAAATTCTAAAATGTCCCAATAGTAGTAAAACTTTTTGGTCATTTGCAAAGAACATACGAAATGCCACTTCGTCGTCGGTTCCAACGCTCGTCTTCAACGACACCCCTTTTGTCAGCTCGTTAGAGAAAGCCAATTTGCTTGCAGCACAGTTTGCTGTTAATTCGACGCTGCCAGAAAGTGTTATGACTCCTCCCGTACTTGAGAGCGCAAACGATTTTATGGGACGAATCTTCATTCGCACTCGTGCAGTTGCCAGAGTCCTAAAAGATCTTGATATACACAAATACGCTGGCCCGGATAGTATCCCTCCCATTGTTCTGAAGAGGTGTTCTTCAACGCTGACAAAATCACTGCGTAAGCTTTTCCATCTGTCCTATTTTACTGGTCTCTTTCCGAGTGGATGTAAAACAGCATTTGTCCAGCCAGTCCCTAAAAAAGGAGTATCATCTTCACCCTCAAATTATCGTCCAATTGCACTTACGTCCCTTCTTTCCAAGGTCATGGAAACGCTGATCAATTTTCAGCTCAAGAAATATCTCGAAGAACGAAAGCTTCTTAATGACCGGCAGTACGGCTTTCGAAGCAATAGGTCCACTGGTGATCTGATGGTATATCTCACCGAACAGTGGAACAAATCTTTACATCGTTTTGGACAAAGTAAGATTATTGCGCTTGATAGAGTTTGATAGAGTTTGGCATCAAGCTCTCTTATTGAAGATACGCGCATTTGGTATCGATGAATCTCTTCTTCGTTGGATAAGAAATTACCTTTCGGACCGCTCAAGTTGTATTAGACGGTTTCAAGTCTGAAATCCACAAAATAAATGCTGGTGTACCCCAGGGCTCCGTTTTGTCCCCGACTCTCTTCCTTATTTTCATAAATGATCTTTTATCTGAAACTTCTAATCCATTAAACTGTTTCGCTGACGACAGTACCCTCAGCTTTTCATATTCGTTTTTAAATTCACATCCATGTCCTTCGGATGTGGAACTCGAACGGCAGCGTATGATAAGCTCATTAAATTCTGATCTTGACAGCATTGTCCCATGGGGAATCAAAAACCGCGTGGAATTTAATGCTTCTAAAACTCAATGCTGTCTTCTGTCGTCCAAACGAAACCCACCCCCATGCGACTATCCATGAGTGGCACTTGCATTGTGGAAACCGAAAAGCTTTCAATACTCGGTATGTGTATCACAGACCACCTTGTGTGGAATGATCACATATTTGATGTCGCCAAAAATGCTGCTAAGTGTTTGGGTTTTCTACGGCGATGCAAGAAATTTTGTCACCCCATCTGATCTGGCTGTTATATATAAAGCCTATATCCGTCCAAAACTCGAGTACAATTCCCATGTTTGGGCAGGTGCTCCATCAACCCACTTGTGTCTTTTGGATAGGATACAAAGAAGAGCTATGAAAATGATAGGTGACAGAAATATAACGGAAGCATTTGCAACTCTCGAACACCTCCGCAATGTTTCATGTATTTCGTTGTTTTACCGTTATTTTTATAAGCAGTGCTCTACTGAAATAGCCAGTTGCATTACGCCCCTAAAAGAATTTAACCGTAATACTCGTACTTTCAGGAATGCACATCAGTTTACCCTTGAGCCGAACTTCGGACGTACGGTCAAGTATAGAGATTCTTTTTTTAGCCGAACTACCCGAATGTGGAATGCTTTACCCGGCTCTATTTTTCCCTTCCATTTCGATATTCAAAGGTTCGAAACCAATGTGCATCGGCATCTCCTCTTTAATCCTTCCCTGTTTTCCTAACGCTCGCACTGTGTTTAATTTAACAATTTAAGGGTACCAAAAACCCCTTGAGTGCGCGTTCTATATAAAAAAAAACTCTTTCAAGCATTAGTACAGAAATTTGCAGGATGTGGGTTTGAATGTTTCATTTGAGGAACTCCAAGAGTTCTGGGACGATCGTTATAAACAAGAGATTTTAGGTATCACAGTGGAAAAAATCACAGGGAAAATCAGGGGAGCGCACTGGCTACATTAAATCGACATGTTTTCACTAGCGAATTGTCTGGTCGCTCAAAATCAAGTAGCGGGAATTTCTTGGACGACAACTTTCTTGTAGGGGTGTAAAAGAAGATGATCTTTAACGATCCGTTGAATGGAACGTCTCGAAATACCAAGAGAACCCGCCTGTTTTCGAAGTGTTTTATGTGGTTTTTCCAGTACTATTTAAGGCATTTACCTACGTAAGAATACGATTTAAGATGGGAAACCGCTGGTAGTGATATTGAAACGGAAGGCACGTAGCTTTCGAACTAAAAAACAAAGGCGTTTGAAAAATAGGCTTGTACATGAAAAACACACTATTGAACAGACCACTCTATCTTGACGACTAAAACTAAGTAATTAACAAATTTCCCGCCTCCTCTCTACAATGAACCCACATTTAACTATCTAAGTCTGTTAGAAAAGAAGTTATGACCGATTCAAATCCTTCCGTCTGCCATGCGCCACCCAGTATTACATTTACGAGTATATAAAACGTGTAATTTTGTTGTCGTTTAAGTAGAACAACCACAGTAATTAATAGGGCTGGTTTTGTGGCTACAAATTAATATTAATATACATACACCTTCTATTTTCTTTTAACAGATGACCATGTGATGGAATCTGAAAAATCTTTAAATGAAGATTTTGACGAGGAGTTTAACGAAAAATATTTCGATGAAACTAATCAAGACACCGCGGCTTACAAACCGTTTAAAGAAGGTGAGTCTGTTAGCATTGTAAGGCTTGTCCCAAGCCAAGCCCATTTAACATGTAAATAGCTTAACAGTAATACATTATGTTTTTTGTATTAAAAATCCAATACAGACTTGCAATTATTTCATAATTAAATACATATAATAAATCAGTCCTTTTTTTTATTTTTTGTTTAAGAACAAAGTTCAACATCTAGTGATACGGGGGCCATAAATTGTTGTGTTCCCAATTGTAAAAATGTTCGATCTAAACAAAAATGCAGAATTAAATTTTTTCGGTTTCCAAGTGTCACACAAAATATCAACGGGAAGATATATAGAAGCGAAAGACTGGCTAAATGGATAAATGCTATAAAAAGAATCGATATAACACATTTAAACGCTCACTGCAAAATAATCTGTTCTGAACATTTTGAAACAGGTATGTTGTTGTTATTGTTTTGCAAAATGTTTCCAATAGATATTATGTACATATATGTACATATGTACATTAGGGCGGAGTGCGGTTGTATGGAAAAAATAAAGTTGTTAAAATGAAAAATGTACCTCCCGCAAAAGTTGCGTTGGGCCCTAAAATGAATTTTAAGATTTTGTCTTAATTTTTAAAATGTCGCGCATTAGCATTGAAAATTGAAAAATTACGATAAATGACCGAATCACTCTGATCCGTTGCAGATACTCAGTAGGTTCAATTTGTACATGTTAAAAAATGTACTTGCTTAAAAAACAACTGTAGTTTTTCCTATCTGCGAGTTTAAGTACAAAATAACACCAAGCGAAAAATACAAATAACGAGCCAAATTATATTAAAAAAGTATAATAAAACATATAATTTTCTCGGTTAACTTTTTTCTTTTATTTTGAATGCCAACAATAATTTTTTTAAATAATCTTTTTTTGGTTTCAATATTTGGAAGTTCTGAATCAACAAACTGTTTGAGAATCCACAAACTGTTTGAGAAGCCTCGGTGACCAATTTGACTGGCCTTTCTACTGCTTGGCTGTGGCATGGGAAACTTTTCAACAAATTTGATTTGTTACTGTCGTTTTGGCTGACAATATCGCAAAGCTCTTCTGTCGAAAAATCCATAACCAATGGAGGTTCAGTTAAGCGACTTTTCTCAATCTGCCACCAATTAATAAGTTCAAAATATTCAGAGGCTTCAAAATTGAAATTTGGGAGTTCAAACTGTCTTCGATTTTCAACATTATTGGTGCCCTTGCCCTTGCTTTAAGAATGCGCCGAGCAGCAAGTTCTCGAATGTTTTCGCGATCGTCCAGCAGTATGGCTACCAAAATATTTTCACAATGCCCGAAGTATCCATTGCGAGCAAAAACTGGGTCGACGACTTTTTTCAGGTCATCTGGCAAATATCTTGTTAGTTGAATGGCCTTATGAAAATGTTTCGCACCGTAGACAAATGACGACTTGGATTTGATTTCAAACCACATCACTGCAATGGCTCTCCTGGGTGTTGTTTAGACCCTGTTTAGATTGTGTACGGACTCACGCCAGTTTGTATGAAAGAGAAGTGTGGGGTAAGAGGGAGAAATATAAAAATCGGACTCGTGAGTCTGCTTTGTTGTTCTTTCAATGTGGAAGTTGTTGATGTTGTTGTTTCAATGCATTTTGAGGCGCCTCACAGTTTGTGATGTAAAAACGATGGTACTCACCAGTCCGTACTCAATCTTCCCAATCTAAACAGGGTCTTAGAAACATAAACTCTTAAAATGCGGTTAGCTGTCGTCAAACATCTTGAATGGACCATTGCTCCAGTATTCCTCGAAAAAATTGATCCTTCTTTGACACCATTACTAATAGCCACACAAATTTCATACAGATATTTTTGGTCTGAACTCAGGCATTGTAAAGGTATATCAGGTAGGTTCACTTGAATGGCTTTGTAATCAGCCACGGTTAGATTCCGGCAGTTCTTAAGATCCTTACCAATATCACCAGGATATGCGTTTGGACCAGATGTTTTTCCATACAATTTTTCGAAAAGGTGACGTAATGGTAATTCGTTGGCTTGGAGCAATAGACCATTGCAAAGGTCGTTTAATTGTTGTTTCGATTTTCCGGATGATTCCATTTCTTATTCCGATGTTAACGTTAGTAGCATCGCAACCAATAAGTTTTAAATTATTTGTTGAAACTGCAGATTCTTTAACCCCCAGTTTAACAGTGGGAGTTTAAACTTAAGATCAGCTAAACCTTGAACTGAGTTTAAATTTTTGGTTTAACTCTTCCGGTTTCACAGTGAAATCTGATTTTCAGATCAGTTGTCCTTCATTTAACTAGATTTTATGAAAAAAAAGTTTAAAACATTGTTTGTTTTTGCCTCACCAAGTGACGTAGCTTGTCTCTTCTTTCTCTTTCTGAAGGAAAGAATACGCGAAACAGCAACATTTATTTTGGGTTGTTGATAATCTGTCGACATTATTTTTTCAAGTGACACGAACTTAATTAAAAAAAAAAAAAAATGGAAAATAAACCAATAATTGTGCAAAAAAAAGAGAAATAACAACTTTTCAAAAGCAGACATAGATTTGCTGATGGAATTGGTTATGAAAAATAAGTAAATACATTCCTGTTGTTCCACGAACAACTGAAAATTAAAACTCCAAACCAAGGATAAATATTGAATATCCACCAAAACTGCCAAATCCAGCGAAGTAGGTTTAAATGCAAAAATTAACACGATAAAAACTTCTTCTCAGCAGTATAAATTCAATTTTATTTTCTGTAATGAACAAGTTATCAGAAATGTCTTAAGTCTTTCTATTTTTGTACTCACAAATTGGTATCGGAATGTAACATTAAATTTTCAAGAATGCTCTGAACAACTTTTTAAAAACGCTTAAAAATCTAAAGTTAAAAATAATTAATTTAACAAATAATTGAGAAATAAATTACACAAATTTACCTATAGCAAATCTAACTAGATCAACCGGCGCTTAAATTCTTTTTAACTTTAAACAAACTATGAAGGTCAAAAGTACGTGGGTGACAATTTAACTTCTTACAATAATAATATTCTGTTTCTTTCGCACGAATTAGAAAGAGAAGAAACTATCTTTAAAGTTTAGTACCTAACTAAGTTTAATAACTTACTAAGTTTGTGAGTTGCCAATGTTACATACCTTACATACATACTAATACTTTACATACCTACTAATAAATTCATAAATACGTATTATTTTTTAATGATAAAAAGTTCAAATAATGTAAATAATTATTTAATTCATTCAAACTTAAAATGACTCGATGACATTCCGGGGGCCGTCTGAGAATCTATGACGAAGACTTCACGTCCAAAACAGCGAGTCTTCCGATTGATCTCTTTACCTTGATTGACCCATTAGATAGTCTAACGTCTGCCATTCGTACCACTCCATCTGGTCCTGGATATACCTTAACAACGCGTCCTAGATGCCAGGCTGAACGTATTTCATTGGGCTCGATTACTATGACAATGTCGTCTACCTGTACTTGCTTTGTTACCTTGAACCATTTTGACCGTCTTGTTATAACAGGTAGATATTCGGAGTACCAACGTTTGGTTAGCTCGGCCATTAAGTGTTGGGACCGGCGACTATAAAGTTTACTACAAGAATCGCTCTCCGAAAAAATTCCAGGTGCCGTAATGTCTCTATCATCTTCGCCAAAGAGCATTGAATTTGGAGTCAGAGGCTTAGGGTCTTCAGGATCCACCGGTATATGGGTTAAAGGGCGTCGATTTATTTGACCCTGAGCTTCCAGGAGTGCATTTCGTAAGACATCTTCTCGAGGAACTAGGCCTTTGAGAACGAAATCAACGCTCTTTTTAATTGATTGTATGAGCCGCTCCCAAGCTCCTCCCATCCATGGTGAATAGGCTGGAATGAAGCGCCACAAAATGCCTTCATACTTTGACGAGTAATCGCTGAGAGCAATCTCCATATCCTTTGCGTCTTTATCCAACAAGTTTTTTGTGCCAACAAAATTCAGACCATTGTCACTGTAGAGAAACCTTGTTACGACACGGTTGATAACGAAGCGCCTTACCGCCATAGTGCATTGATCTAAACTAAGATCGTTGAGTAATTCAATCTGAACTGCTCTGAAGGTAAGGCATGTGAAAATCATACCATAACGTTTTACTGTTCCTCGGCCAAATTTAACCAGCAAAGGCCCGAAACAGTCCACTCCAACATGAGTAAAGGGTCTAGAGTCGAAAGCCAAGCGCGCCTCAGGAAGCTGACCCATAAGCGGCATAACCGGTCTAGCCCTAAGGCGTTTGCACATGTTACATTTGGATCTCACTCTATCAACAGCTCCTCGTATACTGATAATCCATGCGCGTTGCCGAATGTCCGATATAACAGTAGCAGTTCCCATGTGATAATTATTATCATGATGATGCTGTATAAGAACATCAACCATTGGATGATTGTTGGGTAGGATTGCAGGATTACGTGACGCATATGAGGTGTTAGCTTTCTGGGCCCTCGAACTCATTCTTAACGTCCCATCACCATCTATAAACGGAGACAAACTCAGGATTGAACTGGAAGAACAAACTTTCCCAATCGTTCTTAGCGAGTTAATTTCGTTTCTAAAAACGTCTTCTTGAATTTTACGAAACATCCAATCTTCAGCTTGAAAGTACTCGACAGGAGTGATACATACTACTTTCTCCGTGGGTTTTACACGAAGAAGGTTTTTAAAGCGCAGCAGAAATGCGATAACTCTGACAGACGAAGACCACCTCGCCCGAAATCTTGCTGATAACATCTCGTATGCACCATAGTAAGTTTTTTCCTTTTTTACATGAACCAAAATTACATTATCCAAACTATCGCTCTTCTTCAGATCAGATACAGCTATACTTGGAGTTATAGGCCATTCAACCATAGGAAGTCGGAGGAATTCTGGGCCTCTGAACCATCTCGTATCTTGATTTCCCATAGATGCTTCGAACCACTTGGTGCCATCATCAGCAACATTATCGTAGGATCCGATATGAAACCACTGACGAGGGGAGGTAGTGTCTAAAATCTCACCCACGCGAGTTGCTACAAAGGCAGGGAATTTATATTTGGTTGAGTTGATCCAAGAGAGAACAGTCTTTGAGTCAGACAAAAACAGCAATTCGTCAATCCGTATAGTATGTGACTCCCTGATTGTAACTGCTAATCGAACTCCGAGTACTGCAGCTTGCAACTCTAAACGAGGTATCGATAGTTGTTTAACAGGAGCAACCTTTGCCTTTGCCATAACCTGTGCTACCTCGACTTTATCGTTCAACTTGAAGCGTAAATAAGCCACTGCTGCAAATGCCTTTTCCGAAGCGTCAACAAAAACCAAAAGACTTGCTTTGGAGTCGTCGGGATTCCAAGACACATAACGACGAGGGATTCTAATGTTTTCGATGTTCTTCAGCTCCTTCAGGAAGTCCAACCACGAGGTACGCAAATCGGATGATACTGGGTCATCCCAATCAAAACCCTCTCTCCATACTTCTTGAAGTATGATGCGTCCACGTATGATGAACAACGAAATAATTCCGAGAGGATCGAAAATCTTCATTATTATTTTTAGCATTTTCCGTTTTGTTATAATCGCATCGAAAGTTAACATATCCCTCATGACCTCATCATCCGAAAGTTTATACGAGAAATGATCAGAGGACGGATGCCAATACATCCCTAAAATTTTGGAGACCAAACTATCACTCTCGTTAGGATCGATGCTTACTAGCTTAGTGTTGATGTAACCCTCAGGCATCTGATGCAAAAGCTCACGGCTGTTTGATTGAACACCAACAAGATCAAAATTCATAGAGCGACAAATGCGAATTGCATCTTTTGTAACAGAAGCAGCTTTTTCCACCGTGTCATGGCTATTAAAATAGTCGTCCACGTAAGTACGTTTGGTCAACCCATCGACCGCTTCGGGGCATTCATGTTTAAACAGGTTGGCATGATGATTTTTTACAAACTGCGCACAAGTAGGCGAACATCTGGGTCCAAACATCATAACTTCCATGATGTACACTGTGGGTTCACGGGAGCTATCACCTTCTCTCCATAGAACGCGTTGGCATTGCTGGTCTTCATCCTTGATACGAATTCTATGGAACATCTCCCTCACATCTGCATTGATAGCTATTTGTCGCTCTCGAAATTTAAAAAGACCAGCATGTAAGGGTACAAGATTATCCGGACCTTTCATCAAGTGAGTATTTAAAGAAATGCCATTCACCTTTGCCGCCACGTCTGCAACACATCTGGGTTTTAGAGGAACCTTGTTAGGGTTCACAATAATAAATGTTGGAGCATACCATACCCTTGGCCACCTTTTATCCAGCTCCTCCTGCGTAGCAATCCTGGCATAGCCCTTAGCTATTAATTCGCGAAAGTGATTATTTTGCCAATCCATAAGATGAGGTTTCTTTCGTAAAGACTTCTCCAAACCGACAAGGCGTTTAAAAGCCATCGGATAGCTGTCAGGAAGTTTCACATCATTGGTGTCCCACAATAGGCCAATCTCATACTGTGTGCCAACTAGTTTTAAAGAGCGTTCCATGATGTCGATTGATCGACTGACTTCACGACTAAGTAACTCACCCTTTGGAGGCATAACACCAAAATCTTCAGTTGTGAAATGACGCTTCACTAGCTCGTGCAGGTCATCTTCCTTCCTTATGGCATCGTGAAACATGAACTGCATACAAGGTTTCAATGCCTGATGCATGCAGGATACGTGCATCGATGGAGCTGATCTTCCATACACAATCCAGCCTAAAAGGGTTTTTATGGCATAAGGTTCTTCATCGTTGCCATGGCGCTGACCGTGACCTAACAAGAATTTTGCTTGGTCCAAACCGAGCAATATTTTTGGTCGAGCATCCACCAGGTTAGAAAGTGGGAGACCCCGAAGATGGGGGTACAAGCTTTTCAACTTCGCAACATCGACTGATTGACTAGCTAACCCCAAGTTGTTTACAGTGTAGACATTCTTTAAAACGTACAGCTTACGACTATTTACACCAGACACAGTTAAAGAAGTCCGCATGGAATTTTCGTGACGAGACACTCCCTTTGTCCACTGCAGTGTAAGCTGTTCAGCCTCTCCGTCCAGCCCAAGTTCATTAAAAAGACCCTCCTCAAGTAGTGACAAAGAAGAACCATCGTCCAGAAAGGCAAAAGTGTCCACGAAAATGTCATCATTTCCATAAATCCGAATCGGAACTATCTTAAACAAGATTTGAACATTAGTTCCAACATGAGAGGAATGAATATGTGGTTGTGGTATGAACGGAACAGCTGCTGTATTTAACTCTGAGGTGCTGCTGCTAGATGTCGCATGCAATAAGGGATGGTGACGAGTTGCAGCCGTTTGTCCCACACGATCTTTTTTTAGAACATGCTTTCCACTGGTGTTTTGCTGGATCCAGGCACGTGAAACAAATTGAGTTATCCTTAGCAAACGTCAGCCTCTGTTCCGGGCTCATAGCTAAAAACTCTTCACACTGGTTCAAAGCATGTTGTTTCTTGTTGCACTTACTACATGTGCCGATTGAAGCTGATGATGAAACTGGCTGGTGCATAAGCACTCGAGAAGATTTATTGGCGTTACTCGAGCTTGACTTCTTGCTGTCAGATGCTCCGGCTGGTCTCATCAGATCAGGAGGCAAATCAATTACCTTTTCCGATAGAAACTCTGCAAATTGTTGAAAGTTGGGACGTTCAAAACTCGATTTTCTTTTCTGCCACTCTTGATATAGTCCCACACCTAACCTAGATGCAAGATTTGTCAGAACATACCCATTCGTCAGATCATCTTCCCTATTCATTGATTTGACATCGGCTACAAATCCATTTAGCTTCACTGCCCAGGTGCGAATTTTCGGATCGCACTTCGAAGTAAGTTTCGGCAGAGTCAATAAATCTGAAGTCAAATCGTGCACAAGAACGTCATAACGACCAAACATGGTACGAAGCAAATCCATTATAGCATCCGCGTCCGAAGAATACTTTAGACGATCACTTACAAGCTGGTACGCCTCTCCCTTCAAAGCTTTACGCAAGCGCGAGACATTTTCCTTATCGCTGTATCGCCCTTCAATCGTGGTAGATTTGTAGACTTCTTCGAAATAAGGCCACTCTCTCTTATTCTCACCTGAAAATATCGGCAACTCTTGTACGTTGCTACGATTGAGAATTGTAAGAAGATTAGCCATGTCTGCATCTCTTATGGAAATATCACGATTGACGTCTTGATTTTGGGCTGATTTATGTAAGGGTGTAGAGTGACCAGGTGGTAATGAACTATTCAACAACGCTTTGTGGTTAGCTTGGATCTTTTTTATGATTTCCATCTTCTCGGCTGATGGTGTAGCACTCGAACTTTTAGTGGTAAGGCTGGGAGTGGGAACTGGCCGCTCCTTTACAATGGAGGCTTTCGACAGCTTCAACTTCATATCCGCAAGTTCAGCTCGTAACTCCGACAACTCCTTGTCACGTTGAGCAACTGCGGCTTGTGCTACTGCAGCAGCTTCTATAATAAGGTCCACGTGATCTTCTACTGCACTTCCTAAGGGGGCCGCTGGCATAGAACTCCTGCCGTCCGCATGCCTGAACTCTGCATCTTCCTCCTCTGACATTACACAATCCGGTTCCTCACAGTACCAAGGTGTCGCTGTATCATAATGATCAGGGTTAAAATCATGACAATTATAATGCCACCAACGTTTGCACTTCTCACAAGAAACCATGGAATCATCATCTGCTCTCTGACAACTCGAAGAGCTACAGCTATGATCCTCTTTATCCATTTTGAATTTTTAACGGAAAATTAAAATGGTGAACCTTTCAAAGAAATTGGCTTTAAAGTCCAAAGAACAAACAATTTAAAATAAAATAATGTTGTTCCACGAACAACTGAAAATTAAAACTCCAAACCAAGGATAAATATTGAATATCCACCAAAACTGCCAAATCCAGCGAAGTAGGTTTAAATGCAAAAATTAACACGATAAAAACTTCTTCTCAGCAGTATAAATTCAATTTTATTTTCTGTAATGAACAAGTTATCAGAAATGTCTTAAGTCTTTCTATTTTTGTACTCACAAATTGGTATCGGAATGTAACATTAAATTTTCAAGAATGCTCTGAACAACTTTTTAAAAACGCTTAAAAATCTAAAGTTAAAAATAATTAATTTAACAAATAATTGAGAAATAAATTACACAAATTTACCTATAGCAAATCTAACTAGATCAACCGGCGCTTAAATTCTTTTTAACTTTAAACAAACTATGAAGGTCAAAAGTACGTGGGTGACAATTTAACTTCTTACAATAATAATATTCTGTTTCTTTCGCACGAATTAGAAAGAGAAGAAACTATCTTTAAAGTTTAGTACCTAACTAAGTTTAATAACTTACTAAGTTTGTGAGTTGCCAATGTTACATACCTTACATACATACTAATACTTTACATACCTACTAATAAATTCATAAATACGTATTATTTTTTAATGATAAAAAGTTCAAATAATGTAAATAATTATTTAATTCATTCAAACTTAAAATGACTCGATGACAATTCCATAATGTATTATGTATAGTAGTCCCAAATGTTGAACTTAGGTTTAAACGGCAGAATGATCTCGGTTAACTTAAACTACAAATTGAACGGTTAGATTCCGGCAGTTCTTAAGATCCTTACCAATATCACCAGGATTAAACGAAACTGTGAAACTGAATAAATTGTTGAACTGAAGTTTAAACCAAAAGTAGAGTTTAAACTTCCACTGTGAAACTGGGGGTAAGAAAATTATGTATAACATTTGCTATGGTTTCCAATTTGGTGGTGTTACATGTCCTAGGTAATTCGAGTCAGGTTCTGTTAACAGCAAAATATGTTCTTCAGTAGAAAAGCCTTGTGAATTTTTGTAACGTCCTTGCGGCCGTCAAAATAAAGACCAAAATATTCAAGTTCACACAAACCTGTTTGTTGAGACCTTGACTTTGTCCTTTCCCTTCGAATTCTACTTCTATCGATAATGTTTGACTGATCTGTATCATTTATTAGACCATAATCTTGCAAGATTGCCAGACCGCTGTAACAAGTGTTGCAGTTGCTCTGTCCTATATTTTGAATCTGTCTGCCACCTTCGTAACATTAAAAAGCGATTTTGCATTTGGGCCAAGAAAAGCACTGGAGGAGGAGTCACTCTTTTTTAGTAATCTTGTTGAAGCTTCAGTATCAATGTCTTCATCGGCATTGGAAGAGATATTTCTGTTTTGTTGTTATCTGTAAGTGCGTTGGTCGGAATTTCAAGTGTGCTTGAAGATGAAGGGCTAGAGCATGGAAATTTTCTTTTAAGGGACTTTTGAAGTTTGGTGGTTTCAGCAACATCGATATTCCCGATAATCATTTTTCTTTGAGACCTTTGTTCTTTGAAAAACGAACGTTCTTTCACTGGCACTTTTTTTTCCTTAGGGCATCGAAAAACTTCATTTTCACTGCATTTACAAGCGGCTATATCCAACAGTTTTTCTCCGTCGCTTTTCAATGTACCCATTCGAAGCTCAAAAACTCAGGGTACTCGGCTGCTCTTTAGCGTTTTAAGAAGACCAGTAATATAATGGCTTTTTCAACTGCCGAAATTGAAGATATAAATCATAAATTTCCATAACTCTTGCAGCTGTAAGTGATCCGCTTTTTGGATGAAGTTTCTTCGTTTTCTAGGAAAGTAAAATGAAGTGCAATGTCCTTGTAAGTCGATAACTCACGCGTCGACATCGTTTGTCCCATTCCAAATATTTGACAGATTTTGTTTGGGAACGCGTTTCCATTTCACTTTGGTTTATTAATGAAAAAAAGATAATGACATTTATTAAATTGTCTCGAGTTTTGCGTTCTTTGTAAGCAATGTCACATTTATGAACTCCACTTACCTTTTACAAATAACTTTGTTTATTTAAAACAAAATAAAAATGCCTGGAACAAAACACTAGACAGACAAACGTTAACGAACCACACAGAGACACAAATAAAATAATTTGAAAATAAGATTTGATTTATAATTTGCACAAAATGTAGAGCCTACTAAGATCCTTAACATTTATTTGAATTTATGAACCGTCAATTATAATTTATTTCATTAACTAAGAAAATTTTTTTGGAATGGCCGAATAGAATATATTTATAAACATTTTCAAATTACAAAAAATTAAGTTTCCCCGGTATTCCAAACAGTTTGTAGTAAAAATGGTACCGTAATTTTTTGCATAGATTTAACAGCTTTGACACTGAAAAAAAAATCAAGAAATCGAAAGTTTTTATTTTGCGTTGCGCAACCCGTAGCGGTGGAAATAAAAAATTAAAACAAAATCTTAAAATTAGTTTTAAGACCATATGCAACTTTTGCGAGGGGCATAATTTTGATTTTGCAAAATTTTGGAAATCGCTCCGGTCTAAATTGTACATGTACATATATTAATTTATTATTATTTATTAATTAATTTTAAGGAGCTCCCGCGCATGCCAACGATAAATCCCATGTAGATTGGGTTCCTAACCGAAAGTTACCAACAACTCTAAATAAAGCTGTAAAAAATAAGAAATCTACTCCTAACACAATACCAAAATTTGAACCATGGAATTCATTTGATGAATTCGATCCATTGGCTGAAGAAGAAATACAAATGAGAGTTGAAGTTCCTGACGTAAAAATAGTGCCAAACATTGAAATTGAAAATATGCAAAAAGAAATCCAAGAAGTAAGTATTTTATTGGTTTTATTAATTCGTTATTAAAATTTAAAGAAGTAATTCACGTCGCCGTTAGTCGTTAAAACGGTCGTAGAAAAAAAAGTAGAGAATTTCAAGCGAAAATTGACAGGTTATATTTTGAATAGGCCTCTTGCGAAATGGAGGTTCGTTTCTAATTATTTGCGACCGGTTCAACATAAGACACATTATTAGAGTACGTACTAGTGCCTTCTTTCCCCTGGGTAATTAAGGCCTATTTTATCGCCTTAAAGTTGAACATAACTTTGGGATTGTTACTATCAGCTTGAGAAATAGTTTTTATTTCCACTTCTTTAAGTAGCACTAGTCGGCAACGGACCTAGGAAGGTGTGGTCTAGTAATGCGCTGCACCAGCAAGAAGTTTTCTTCAATAAATTTTGCGAATGAAACCACATATTCCATCACAATGTTGTTGATGTCATAAAATGAGTTCACCGATCCTTCCACGATGTAAAGCTCGGGTTTTCCGCTTTTGGAAATTCCTGCCGAAGCCATGCCGGATCTTCTCCATAAGTTTTCCTCGCTGGCCAAATAATGTCGAAGAATATTTCTCACCAGATAAAAGCCAGTAGTAAATCTTCAGTAGTTTGAAATTGAGTACAAACCAAAAGTTGAATAGTTGCCTTACCAAATTTAAAAAATGTAGGCTTTATTCAAAAGATCAAAACGAGCACAGAAAAATACTTATATGCATAATAATAAAAATAACTGAGTTAAATAATATCACAAATATTTACTATATTCTTCCAGTTAAAACTTGAAAACGATATGTTAAAAAAACACCTGATAAACAGGGATTTAGAAATTGCAGAAAAACACACAGAATTACTTAAGGTAAGAGTTACATAATTAATCAATCAAATCAAAACTAAATTTACCCAAAAATTAACTTTATTTACGCTACAGCTAATTGAAAAACATAAATTGGAACTAAGCGAACAAAAATCAATCATACAGATGATGGAAACGGAAAATTTAAAAGTTTCACTCTCCAAAGACGGCTTTAAAAACGATGATACAAAAGTCAACTATTTTACTGGTTTGCCCAGTTTTGCGGTACTGGAAATAGTCTTCAATTTCATTGAAAAAGATTTGGTTGGTAGCATGAAGAGACGTATAAACAAATTTGATGCTTTCATATTGGTATTGTTGAAGCTGCGACTTGATCTACCCTTTCGTTACTTAGGCTACAGATTTGGTATCGCCGGAAACACTGCAGCGTCGATTTATCATACGAATTTAAAAATGTTAGCTGATAAAATTGCTCCTTTTATCCGATGGCCTGATAAAACAGAACCAGTTAAAACTACTTCTGTGTTTTTCAAACGAGTTTTGGGTAATAAATTTGCAGCTATGTTTGATTTTATTGATGATCCAGGTAAGTTCTTACTTTTTAATCACATTGGATGGAAATAGACTTTTAATTTTGATATTTTTTTTCTGGCAGGTCCTAAAGTATCACAGGAATATATAATACAAAGAAAATACGTAAACCAGAAATACTTGGTGGCGATATCAACCGCAGGAGCTATAACATTTGTTTCCAAGTCCTATGACGCTAGCTTAAGTTTAAAGGAAATCGCCGAAAGTTGCGGAGTACTTGACTACACTGAAGACGGTGACATTATTCTATCTGATCACGGCCTAGTTACGCATCAAGTATTTTCCTATAATGGAACTAAGGTGTTAGTACAATCTACAAAGGAAGAGAATGATTTAATAGATTCTCTGCTCCGGAATTCAACGGAACCGAACACAAATGATGATCCATCAGAAAATAATGGTCGCATTTATATGCAGCGAACAATTTCAAATTTAATGAATAAGTTTTTCATTCTCTCAAATAAGCAGAAGGTTGTTGTAACTAAATCTTATAAGGAAAGTGAAGGCGAACGTTATTTTGATTATGTTGTTAAAGTTTGTTGTGCTCTTTCAAATGTTTCACCTACAATGATAAACTTTGAAACTAAAAAAGTTAACTGTATAAATTTAAAATAAGTTTTATTTTACTTCAGTTAATAAAAAATGTACATATTTATTTTCTTTCATTCAATATGTTGTATCTTTGTAAAGTCGAAAAGTTTATCTACAATTTATTTTTTCGGACTAATTTCAGAAACCAAAAATGCGATTTGATCAATAATTGATGTTGCACATTTCACCCCACAAAATCGAAAGCCCATGTGCAAATGTAGGGTATTTCTTAAGAAATGCTAAATTCATCAGAATGAAGTCTCCCACCGAAACTCAGCTTTCTCAGAGTTATTTTTGGAGTGAAAGCCTATAAAGTTTAAAGAAATATTAGGAAAAAAGTTTTTTTCTTTAATTTGATGTATAACCATGTTTTATTTGTTTAACTTTCCATATAAGCATAGCATGGCCAAATTGTATACCTTTAAAAAAAAAATTGAAGAGAGAACATTTTTGAAAGATAAGACCAGTTTTTATTACACGAATTTTGTTCATTGTGGAAATTTATTACTTTATTTCAATATTTCAATATTTTTGCGCCTCAGAGTTCATTATCATCAAGACCCGTTTTATGATGGCAACCTACTCACTAGTACCGTACTCCCATCCAATATCTTGTTATTTTAAAAAGCAATTTGTTTAAACTGATTTTCGAAAAAAAGCATAAACAAACCCCTTATCACCGACTAGCTTTCGTGCTGTACGCATCTCTGTCTACTCGACTGCTTTCTCTCAAAAAAAAAAAAAAAAAAATACTTTAGTATTTAAATTTATTCAATACAAACATTTATTTTCTTTCTCCCTTACTCATACACATTCAAGTGCATAGTTTTACTCTATAGCGAGTGTATTGTTTCTCCATCAAAACCGCATGGCCCCAGGGGCTAAAATGAAACCTGGGGGCCGTTTTGGCGGACTTTCGGAAGTCTCGCTGTCGGAACCCAGTGCCAAAAAAAACAAAAGATCAAATAATACCCGTTTTGAAGATTTCCCTATACTTCCCAAAAAAACACTTTACAAGAACCCAAGATTTATCGTTATTGCTCCAAAACACGTGGACCAACCACTAACGAAAGTTAGTATTTTCGCGCTCACAAAAGCTATTGACTCAATTAGCAAAGAATATGAGCAAATCACACAACTGCGTGATGGCAATATTCTGATTTTGACCAAAAACCAACAAATTGCGGACAAATTTATAGCCACCACAAATCTTTCAGGGTTATGCCCGGTTTCAATCACATTACACAGCCAACTAAATGCCTCTAAAGGCGTTGTTCATGCTCCGTGTCTAATAAACGTCCCTGAATCCGAAATAATCTCGGAAATGAAATCTCAAAATGTAACAGGAGTCTACAAATTCACAAAAAAAGTTGAAGCCGAACCTGAGCCAATCTTTAAGCCAACCGGTTTAATGATTTTTACTTTTGATTCTTTCCAGCCTCCCGATACCGTGGAAATAGGTTGGTACAAGGCCAGAGTGTCTGAATACTACCCTAATCCCATGCGCTGTCAAATTTGTCAAATTCTGGGTCATACGAAAAAAAAATGCAACAGAAATCCAATGTGCAACGTATGTAATCTACCACCTCATAATGATACCGCGTGTACTAGAAAAATGTGTGCTAATTGCCTTGCCCCCCACTCATCTGACTCAAAAGACTGTCCTACATTTATCCAAATGAAGGAAATTTTGAAAATAAAAACCAAAAATAAGTGTAGTATGGCTGAAGCCAAGCGTTTGTATAAAGAACAAAACCCCATACAATCTAACCTCAATCAAATCTCATACTCCGAAATAGCTAACCAAAATTCAACTAAACCACTGTCTTCCAACACAAACACATCTCAATCCACTCAAAGCAATAGTACAAATTCAATCTCCATGTCAAATGTAAATAATAACACCAGAAACAAAACCTTACCTCCGTCAGAGGCATCAACATCACAACAACAAAGCTCTTCCACTGCAATAAATAATGCAACTATCACTCCAATCAATCCTCAAGAAAAAAATACTCAAATTAAACCTTCATCATTAAATAACAATACAAATACAATCAATCATCAAGAAAACAATACTCAACTTAAAACTTCTTCCTTAAATAACAATACAAACACAATTAATGCCAATATAAATCCCATTTCAAACACAATAACAACTTCCGAAACTTCTCAGATCTCTATGATCCCTAGTTCACCTATCTCTAATGCCACTCAAACTCTTCTTAAAAACAACAACTATTTTGTCCAAACCATCGAAAGCGATGATGAATCCATATAACAATAACAATCTTTCACAAAACCCTGACTCTGCTGTTTTGAGGTTGAATCATTTAGGCTCCTTAGGGAGCCTCAATGCTTCAACTTCCAGGCAGCGGAGTCATAATAAATCCGATCACCCTAAAATAACAACCCAACATTTTGTACAACCTCAAAACTATTTTAAAGCTCTCCAGTGGAATATACAAGGCTATATAAACAACTTCGACGAGCTCAATATATTAATAAAAGAAAGATCGCCATGTTTCATATCTCTACAAGAGACACATTGTGCGTATCAATCTACCCCCATAATTCCCAAATCCTATTCCGGGTATTTTCTCAACACTCCCCAAAACCTAACAGGCAAACAAGGTATAGCCATATTAATTAAGAAAAATATTCCCCACTTAATAATCAACATTAATTCTAACATTTTAACTCTCGCCATAGAAATTAATTTAAGGATTAAATTTACTGTTGTAACTATTTATATTTTGCCAAAACAGACATTTTCTCAGTCTGATCTTGAAAATATAATAAGCCAAATACACACACCCATTTTATTTTGTGGAGATGTAAACTCCTGGAATATTCTTTGGGGTTCTCCAACTACAAACCACCGCGGTAGCGTAATCGAAAACTTCCTATTTAATAACGACCTAACTATTTTGAATGACGGCTCGCCGACACATTTCTCAACTCACAACACCTTCACGCATATCGATATATCTTGCTGCTCACCAATACTTTATCCAATTACATCTTGGAACACATTAGAGGACCTCCATAACAGCGACCACTTTCCTATTTTCATACAAATACAAATTACACCCAACAAATCCGTTTTTCTCCCGAACCCTAAATTCAAAACCGATTTAGCTAACTGGGACTCCTTTCAACTTGCTATCAAAAACCATTTACAAAATAATAATCCATCGCCAAACATTAACAAAGAAGCTGCTTTACTACAAAAAGCAATTCGTTCCGCAGCCAACTTCTCCATTCCTCAAAGTGCACCTTTCGCTACAAAAAAAACAGTTCCTTGGTGGAACTCCGTTTTAAAATGTTTGAGAGACCAAAAAATGAAAGCTTGGAGATCCTTTAAAAAGCATCCCTCGCAAGCTAACCTTATTGCTTACAAAAAATCAAATGCTTTATTCCGCAGAGAAATGAAAATTAGCAAAGCAAAATCATTAACAAATTTCACATCAACTATCAATCCAAACTCCTCCACCGCAAAAATTTGGCATAACATCCGATGTCTAACCGGCAATTTTGTTCCCCGCTCAATCAGATGTATTAAAACACCCTCAGGACCAATATCTTCATCTTTAGATATCGGCAACTTCTTTGCATATTCTTGGTCTAACCTCTCAAATGACAATAACTTTTCAACATCTTTTAATAACTTTAAAACAAATAGCCTTTCTTGTTATCCTCCACAAACCACTGGAAACATAGCAGCGAAGCAAATAGAAGGTGCTATAACTTTTATAGAATTAGAAAGTTGTCTCAGTACTTTAAAAGGAAAAACCCCAAGTAGAGACCGTATCTCATATCCCATGATTAAAAATTTACCACCAGCTGTTAAAACGAGACTTCTTACTTTATATAACGAAATACTAAATACAGGAATCATCCCACAGACTTGGAAAATAGCCAATGTCATTCCCCTACCAAAACCCAACAAACCAATAGACTCTATAGAAGGGTATCGTCCCATTTCATTAATTCCTTGTATGTCAAAGGTCTTAGAAAAAATTATTGCTAAACGCCTTTTTTGGTTTTTAGAAACCAAAAAATTAATTAGCACCAACCAAGTGGCTTTTAAATCTAAGAGAGGCTGTTCCGATGCTTTGCTACACATCGACCATTACATATCTAAAGCTTTATCATCCCGTAACCACATATCGCTACTTTCATTAGATTTTGAGAAAGCTTTCGACCGCATAGGTATCCATTTGATATCAAATAAATTAATTAATTGGGGCATTGGTCCTAAAATATACTCATTCATTAAATCATTTTTATCAAATCGCAAAATATCCGTTAGGGTAAATAATTCCTTTTCCACAGCTAAACCATTGAATAATGGTATCCCACAAGGATCACCATTATCAGTGGTGCTATTCTTAATGGCTTTTAATGAGATCAGTGTCATGATTGAAAAATATAAACTTCTTGATCATTGCGTTTACGCTGATGATATTTTTATCATGTGTAAGCTCAACGATTTAGAGAAAGCAAAAAATACATTTTCAAAAATTGTTAAAGATATTTTAGAATGGTGTAATAATTCAGGTGCTAAGCTCTCACTTAACAAATGTAAAACCCTACATATATGTCGTAAATTATCATGTCCTACACTTGAACTTGCCATTAATAATGTAAATATTGAAAGCGTAGATAACTTAGATATTTTAGGATTAAGATTTAATAATAAGTATAATTGGAAACCACACTGTATAAATCTAAAAAAGAGCCTAGCTGCAAGAAGTAATATTATCAGTTATTTATCCAACAATAAATTAAATGTTCATATTAATACACTATGCAATATTACTAAATCTTTAGTTTTAAGTAAAATCGATTATGGTTTTTATATTTATGGCAAATGTCCAATCTCAACTCTTAATGTTCTCAAATCATCATATCATCAATCTGCAAGAAGGAGTATCAACGCCTATCGTACAACAAGAATAGACAACATCATGGCAGAGGCTGGACTTCCTACTTTGGAACAGCGTCAATCAGAAAGCTTGATAAAAATACTAGCAAAGCTTTTATTCTCCAACAACTCCGTCATTGATAAAGATATCGACACAACTTCCAACTTGAAAAAGAATATGCGGTTTCCATCTACAATTGCTAAAGTTTTGTCAACTGCAAAACAAATGGGTTTACCATATAAGCGTGTCAAAGGAAATGCCACCTCAACCTTCCCACCGTGGAACATAAACTCAAACTCGTTTGAACTTACGCTATCATTATACAATAAAGACAACACAAACAACAGAGTCTATCATTCCATTTTCGCTGAAGTCATGGAAAATCTAAAACAAGAAGGCTGGATTCCTGTCTTCACGGATGGGTCTAAAACAACTTTAAATACTTCATTTGCAGTAACTCAAGAAGACGGTACTTTGTTAAGGGCTGGAATTTTATGGGAATTCTCTTCAATCTTTACTTCTGAAGCACTAGCCATCTTTGAAGCTGCTAAAACTGTCCTGCAATTCACTTCTAAGGCAGTAATTTGCTCCGACAGTCTATCGGTGCTCAAATCAATCCTCAATCCAAACAACAACAACAACAATCTAATTAACAATATAAGAGTTTTGCTCATAAAATACCCGACAAAATTGAAACTAATGTGGGTACCCCACATTAGGAAGGCAATGAATATGCCGACAAAGCTGCAAGACTCTGCAACCAAACACCTGTATTTACGTTCGATACATTTTCAAAGAACGACTTTCAAAGATATGTCGATCAACTACTTAAAAAGAACAAAATTCTTAGCTGGAATAGTTACGAAAATCATTATGCAAAGATAAACACTGATCGATGCGCTCCAATCTACCCATCATCACTCTCCAGAACAACAATATCAAAATTCATCCGACTTCGCTTAGGACACAGTATCTTAACTCACCAGCACCTGTTAAAGAAAGAAAGTCCACCTCTCTGCCCATCCTGCAACAACACCTTGAATATGTCACATGTACTAGGCTTATCATCATGCGGAATCTCCAAAAAAATTAATGCTGTTTTAAAAACCGACCAAAATATTTACTCTTTTCTTAATACAATTAATGTCGAAAATATATTAAAAATAGAAAAATACCTTCATATAAATAATTTGATTATATAATTTAATTAATAAGTTATGTTGAGTGGAAAGCTTTTGTAGCTAGAGCTCTATCTCTATTAGCATAGGATTTGTAATTTTATGTTAATAAATAATAATAATAATAATAATAACCCCTTATCACAAATTTTTTTCACGAAAGTCTGGAACCTATTGAAGTGAACACTAAAAGGTAGGTTATGTCAAATGCTATCAGCACATCCAAAGCAAACCCTTCTACAAGGTCTAGTGTTTGGTATTTTTGCATTCAAAGTAATTTTTTTGAGTTTTGAAACCTTGGTTATCTTTGTATGCCTGCAGTTCCGCAAATAAGCCTCGGAGGACATTGCGGTATCCAAAGCTGAAAACTAGAACATTCTACGAGGTCTGGTTGCGAAGATATTGGAATTCAAAGTCATCCTTTTATTTTCGACCCAAAACTAAAAGCCTTCATATGGCTATAACTTTCCGAAAATGGCTCGTAGGAGGTTGCGGATGACGTTGTTGAATACAGAACGGACAGGATTTTGCATTGCCATTCAAATTTGAGATTTTTTTTTAAATCGATTTTTGAAAAAAAATCATGGGTTAACCCCTTGCCACAAAAAAACCACTTTTTCACGAAAGTCTCCGGAACCCATTGAAATGTACAAAAATAGAAAGGTATTGTCAAATGCAATCAGCACATCCAAAGCAAACCCTTTTATAAGGTCTAGTTTTTGAGATATTTGCATACAAAGTTATTTTTTTGAGTTTTGAAACCTTGGTTATCTTTGTATGCCTACAGTTCAGGAAATAAGCCTCGGAGGACATTGCGGTTTGTAAAACGCTGAATTACAAAGTTTTTTGAGAGCTATCCAAAGCTGAAAACTAGAACATTCTACGAGGTCTGGTTGAGAAGATATTGGAATTCAAAGACATCCTTTTATTTTCGACCCACAACTAAAAGCCTTCATATGGCTATAACTTTCCGAAAATGGCTCGTAGGATGTTACGGTTGACGTTGTTGAATACAAAACGGACAGAATTTTGCATTACCGTTCAAATTTGAGAGAAAAACCATGGACTAACCCCTTGCCATAAAAAAACCATTTTTTCACGAAAGTCTCCGGAACCCAGTGAAATGTACAAAAATAGAAAGGTATTGTCAAATGCAATCAGCACATCCAAAGCAAACCCTTTTAAAAGGTCTAGTTTTTGAGATATTTGCATGCAAAGTTATTTTTTTGAGTTTTGAAACCTTGGTTATCTTTGTATGCCTACAGTTCCGCAAATAAGCCTCGGAGGACATTGCGGTTTGTAAAACGCTGAATAAGTTTTTAGAGAGCTATCCAAAGCTGAAAACTAGAACATTCTACGAGGTCTGGTTGCGAAGATATTGGAATTCAAAGTCATCCTTTTATTTTCGACCCAAAACTAAAAGCCTTTCATATGGCTATAACTTTCCGAAAATGGCTCGTAGGAGGTTGCGGTTGACGTTGTTGAATACAAAACGGAGAGGATTTTGCATTACCGTTCAAATTTGAGATTTTTTTTTCAATCGATTTTTGAAAAAAAAAACATGGACTAACCCCTTGCCACAAAAAAACCATTTTTTCACGAAAGTCTCCGGAACCCATTGGAATGTACAAAAATAGAAAGGTATTGTCAAATGCAATCAGCACATCCAAAGCAAACCCTTTTATAAGGTCTAGTTTTTGAGATATTTGCATGCAAAGTTATTTTTTTGAGTTTTGAAACCTTGGTTATCTTTGTATGCCTACAGTTCCGCAAATAAGCCTCGGAGGACATTGCGGTTTGTAAAATGCTGCATTAGTTTTTTGAGGGCTACCCAAAGCTGAAAACTAGAACATTCTGCGAGGTCTGGTTGCGAAGATATTGGAATTCAAAGTCATCCTTTTATTTTCGATCCAAAACTAAAATGGCTATAACTTTCCGAAAATGGCTCGTAGGAGGTTGCGGTTGACGTTGTTGAATACAAAACGGACAAGATTTTGCATTGCCTTTCAAATTTGAGATTTTTCTTTTCAATCGATTTTTGAAAAAAACCATGGACTAACCCCTTGCCACAAAAAAACCATTTTTTCACGAAAGTCTCCGGAACCCATTGGAATGTACAAAAATAGAAAGGTATTGTCAAATGCAATCAGCACATCCAAAGCAAACCCTTTTATAAGGTCTAGTTTTTGAGATATTTGCATGCAAAGTTATTTTTTTGACTTTTGAAACCTTGGTTATCTTTGTATGCCTACAGTTCCGCAAATAACCCTCGGAGGACATTGCGGTTTGTAAAACGCTGAATAAACTTTTAGAGAGCTATCCAAAGCTGAAAACTAGACCATTCTACGAGGTCTGGTTGCGAAGATATTGGAATTCAAATTCATCCTTTTATTTTCGACCCAAAACTAAAAGCCTTCATATGGCTATAACTTTCCGAAAATGGCTCGTAGGAGGTTGCGGATGACGTTGTTGAATACAGAACGGACAGGATTTTGCATTGCCATTCAAATTTGAGATTTTTTTTTTCAATCGATTTTTGAAAAAAACCATGGACTAACCCCTTGCCACAAAAAAACCATTTTTTCACGAAAGTCTCCGGAACCCATTGGAATGTACAAAAATAGAAAGGTATTGTCAAATGCAATCAGCACATCCAAAGCAAACCCTTTTATAAGGTCTAGTCTTTGAGATATTTGCATGCAAAGTTATTTTTTTGAGTTTTGAAACCTTGGTTATCTTTGTATGCCTAAAGTTCCGCAAATAAGCCTCGGAGGACATTGCGGTTTCTAAAATGCTGAATTAGTTTCTTCAGAGCTATCCAAAGCTGAAAACTAGAACATTCTACGAGGTCTGGTTGCGAAGATATTGGAATTCAAAGTCATCCTTTTATTTTTTGACCCAAAACTAAAAGCCTTCATATGGGTATAACTTTCCGAAAATGGCTCGTAGGAGGTTGCGGATGACGTTGTTGAATACAGAACGGACAGGATTTTGCATTGCCATTCAAATTTGAGATTTTTTTTTCAATCGATTTTTGAAAAAAACCATGGACTAACCCCTTGCCACAAAAAAACCATTTTTTCACGAAAGTCTCCGGAACCCATTGGAATGTACAAAAATAGAAAGGTATTGTCAAATGCAATCAGCACATCCAAAGCAAACCCTTTTATAAGGTCTAGTCTTTGAGATATTTGCATGCAAAGTTATTTTTTTGAGTTTTGAAACCTTGGTTTTCTTTGTATGCCTTCAGTTCCGCAAATAAGCCTCGGAGGACATTGCGGTTTGTAAAACGCTGAATAAATTTTTAGAGAGCTATCCAAAGCTGAAAACTAGAACATTCTACGAGGTCTGGTTGCGAAGATATTGGAATTCAAAGTCATCCTTTTATTTTCGACCCAAAACTGAAAGCCTTCATATGGCTATAACTTTCCGAAAATGGCTCGTAGGAGGTTGCGGTTGACGTTGTTGAATACAAAACGGACAGGATTTTGCATTACCATTCAAATTTGAGATTTTTTTTTTTCAATCGATTTTTGAAAAAAAAACACGGACTAACCCCTTGCCACAAAAAAACCATTTTTTCACGAAAGTCTCCGGAACCCATTGGAATGTACAAAAATAGAAAGGTATTGTCAAATGCAATCAGCACATCCAAAGCAAACCCTTTTATAAGGTCTAGTTTTTGAGATATTTGCATGCAAAGTTATTTTTTTGAGTTTTGAAACCTTGGTTATCTTTGTATGCCTACAGTTCCGCAAATAAGCCTCGGAGGACATTGCGGTTTGTAAAATGCTGCATTAGTTTTTTGAGGGCTACCCAAAGCTGAAAACTAGAACATTCTGCGAGGTCTGGTTGCGAAGATATTGGAATTCAAAGTCATCCTTTTATTTTCGATCCAAAACTAAAATGGCTATAACTTTCCGAAAATGGCTCGTAGGAGGTTGCGGTTGACGTTGTTGAATACAAAACGGACAAGATTTTGCATTGCCTTTCAAATTTGAGATTTTTCTTTTCAATCGATTTTTGAAAAAAACCATGGACTAACCCCTTGCCACAAAAAAACCATTTTTTCACGAAAGTCTCCGGAACCCATTGGAATGTACAAAAATAGAAAGGTATTGTCAAATGCAATCAGCACATCCAAAGCAAACCCTTTTATAAGGTCTAGTTTTTGAGATATTTGCATGCAAAGTTATTTTTTTGAGTTTTGAAACCTTGGTTGTCTTTGTATGCCTACAGTTCCGCAAATAACCCTCGGAGGACATTGCGGTTTGTAAAACGCTGAATAAGTTTTTAGAGAGCTATCCAAAGCTGAAAACTAGACCATTCTACGAGGTCTGGTTGCGAAGATATTGGAATTCAAAGTCATCCTTTTATTTTCGACCCAAAACTAAAAGCCTTCATATGGCTATAACTTTCCGAAATTGGCTCGTAGGAGGTTGCGGATGACGTTGTTGAATACAGAACGGACAGGGTTTTGCGTTGCCATTCAAATTTGAGATTTTTTTTTTTTTAAATCGATTTTTGAAAAAAACCATGGACTAACCCCTTGCCACAAAAAAAACCATTTTTTCACGAAAGTCTCCGGAACCCATTGAAATTTTCAAAAGTAGAAAGGTATTGTCAAATGCAATCAGCACATCCAAAGCAAACCCTTTTATAAGGTCTAGTTTTTGAGATATTTGCATGCAAAGTTATTTTTTTGAGTTTTGAAACCTTGGTTATCTTTGTATGCCTACAGTTCCGCAAATAAGCCTCGGAGGACATTGCGGTTTGTAAAAAGCTGAATTAGTTCTTTGAGAGCTATCCAAAGCTGAAAACTAGAACATTCTACGAGGTCTGGTTGCGAAGATATTGGAATTCAAAGTCATCCTTTTATTTTCGACCCCAAACTAAAAGCCTTCATATGGGTATAACTTTCCGAAAATGGCTCGTAGGAGGTTGGGGATGACGTTGTTGAATACAGAACGGACAGGACTTTACGTTGCCATTCAAATTTGAGATTTTTTTTTTTCAATCGATTTTTGAAAAAAACCATGGACTAACCCCTTGCCACAAAAAAACCATTTTTTCACGAAAGTCTCCGGAACCCATTGGAATGTACAAAAATAGAAAGGTATTGTCAAATGCAATCAGCACATCCAAAGCAAACCCTTTTATAAGGTCTAGTTTTTGAGATATTTGCATGCAAAGTTATTTTTTTGAGTTTTGAAACCTTGGTTATCTTTGTATGCCTGCAGTTCCGCAAATAAGCCTCGGAGGACATTGCGGTATCCAAAGCTGAAAACTAGAACATTCTACGAGGTCTGGTTGCGAAGATATTGGAATTCAAAGTCATCCTTTTATTTTCGACCCAAAACTAAAAGCCTTCATATGGCTATAACTTTCCGAAAATGGCTCGTAGGAGGTTGCGGATGACGTTGTTGAATACAGAACGGACAGGATTTTGCATTGCCATTCAAATTTGAGATTTTTTTTTAAATCGATTTTTGAAAAAAAATCATGGGTTAACCCCTTGCCACAAAAAAACCACTTTTTCACGAAAGTCTCCGGAACCCATTGAAATGTACAAAAATAGAAAGGTATTGTCAAATGCAATCAGCACATCCAAAGCAAACCCTTTTATAAGGTCTAGTTTTTGAGATATTTGCATACAAAGTTATTTTTTTGAGTTTTGAAACCTTGGTTATCTTTGTATGCCTACAGTTCAGGAAATAAGCCTCGGAGGACATTGCGGTTTGTAAAACGCTGAATTACAAAGTTTTTTGAGAGCTATCCAAAGCTGAAAACTAGAACATTCTACGAGGTCTGGTTGAGAAGATATTGGAATTCAAAGACATCCTTTTATTTTCGACCCACAACTAAAAGCCTTCATATGGCTATAACTTTCCGAAAATGGCTCGTAGGATGTTACGGTTGACGTTGTTGAATACAAAACGGACAGAATTTTGCATTACCGTTCAAATTTGAGAGAAAAACCATGGACTAACCCCTTGCCATAAAAAAACCATTTTTTCACGAAAGTCTCCGGAACCCAGTGAAATGTACAAAAATAGAAAGGTATTGTCAAATGCAATCAGCACATCCAAAGCAAACCCTTTTAAAAGGTCTAGTTTTTGAGATATTTGCATGCAAAGTTATTTTTTTGAGTTTTGAAACCTTGGTTATCTTTGTATGCCTACAGTTCCGCAAATAAGCCTCGGAGGACATTGCGGTTTGTAAAACGCTGAATAAGTTTTTAGAGAGCTATCCAAAGCTGAAAACTAGAACATTCTACGAGGTCTGGTTGCGAAGATATTGGAATTCAAAGTCATCCTTTTATTTTCGACCCAAAACTAAAAGCCTTTCATATGGCTATAACTTTCCGAAAATGGCTCGTAGGAGGTTGCGGTTGACGTTGTTGAATACAAAACGGAGAGGATTTTGCATTACCGTTCAAATTTGAGATTTTTTTTTCAATCGATTTTTGAAAAAAAAAACATGGACTAACCCCTTGCCACAAAAAAACCATTTTTTCACGAAAGTCTCCGGAACCCATTGGAATGTACAAAAATAGAAAGGTATTGTCAAATGCAATCAGCACATCCAAAGCAAACCCTTTTATAAGGTCTAGTTTTTGAGATATTTGCATGCAAAGTTATTTTTTTGAGTTTTGAAACCTTGGTTATCTTTGTATGCCTACAGTTCCGCAAATAAGCCTCGGAGGACATTGCGGTTTGTAAAATGCTGCATTAGTTTTTTGAGGGCTACCCAAAGCTGAAAACTAGAACATTCTGCGAGGTCTGGTTGCGAAGATATTGGAATTCAAAGTCATCCTTTTATTTTCGATCCAAAACTAAAATGGCTATAACTTTCCGAAAATGGCTCGTAGGAGGTTGCGGTTGACGTTGTTGAATACAAAACGGACAAGATTTTGCATTGCCTTTCAAATTTGAGATTTTTCTTTTCAATCGATTTTTGAAAAAAACCATGGACTAACCCCTTGCCACAAAAAAACCATTTTCTCACGAAAGTCTCCGGAACCCATTGGAATGTACAAAAATAGAAAGGTATTGTCAAATGCAATCAGCACATCCAAAGCAAACCCTTTTATAAGGTCTAGTTTTTGAGATATTTGCATGCAAAGTTATTTTTTTGACTTTTGAAACCTTGGTTATCTTTGTATGCCTACAGTTCCGCAAATAACCCTCGGAGGACATTGCGGTTTGTAAAACGCTGAATAAACTTTTAGAGAGCTATCCAAAGCTGAAAACTAGACCATTCTACGAGGTCTGGTTGCGAAGATATTGGAATTCAAATTCATCCTTTTATTTTCGACCCAAAACTAAAAGCCTTCATATGGCTATAACTTTCCGAAAATGGCTCGTAGGAGGTTGCGGATGACGTTGTTGAATACAGAACGGACAGGATTTTGCATTGCCATTCAAATTTGAGATTTTTTTTTTCAATCGATTTTTGAAAAAAACCATGGACTAACCCCTTGCCACAAAAAAACCATTTTTTCACGAAAGTCTCCGGAACCCATTGGAATGTACAAAAATAGAAAGGTATTGTCAAATGCAATCAGCACATCCAAAGCAAACCCTTTTATAAGGTCTAGTCTTTGAGATATTTGCATGCAAAGTTATTTTTTTGAGTTTTGAAACCTTGGTTATCTTTGTATGCCTAAAGTTCCGCAAATAAGCCTCGGAGGACATTGCGGTTTCTAAAATGCTGAATTAGTTTCTTCAGAGCTATCCAAAGCTGAAAACTAGAACATTCTACGAGGTCTGGTTGCGAAGATATTGGAATTCAAAGTCATCCTTTTATTTTTTGACCCAAAACTAAAAGCCTTCATATGGGTATAACTTTCCGAAAATGGCTCGTAGGAGGTTGCGGATGACGTTGTTGAATACAGAACGGACAGGATTTTGCATTGCCATTCAAATTTGAGATTTTTTTTTCAATCGATTTTTGAAAAAAACCATGGACTAACCCCTTGCCACAAAAAAACCATTTTTTCACGAAAGTCTCCGGAACCCATTGGAATGTACAAAAATAGAAAGGTATTGTCAAATGCAATCAGCACATCCAAAGCAAACCCTTTTATAAGGTCTAGTCTTTGAGATATTTGCATGCAAAGTTATTTTTTTGAGTTTTGAAACCTTGGTTATCTTTGTATGCCTTCAGTTCCGCAAATAAGCCTCGGAGGACATTGCGGTTTGTAAAACGCTGAATAAGTTTTTAGAGAGCTATCCAAAGCTGAAAACTAGAACATTCTACGAGGTCTGGTTGCGAAGATATTGGAATTCAAAGTCATCCTTTTATTTTCGACCCAAAACTGAAAGCCTTCATATGGCTATAACTTTCCGAAAATGGCTCGTAGGAGGTTGCGGTTGACGTTGTTGAATACAAAACGGACAGGATTTTGCATTACCATTCAAATTTGAGATTTTTTTTTTTCAATCGATTTTTGAAAAAAAAACACGGACTAACCCCTTGCCACAAAAAAACCATTTTTTCACGAAAGTCTCCGGAACCCATTGGAATGTACAAAAATAGAAAGGTATTGTCAAATGCAATCAGCACATCCAAAGCAAACCCTTTTATAAGGTCTAGTTTTTGAGATATTTGCATGCAAAGTTATTTTTTTGAGTTTTGAAACCTTGGTTATCTTTGTATGCCTACAGTTCCGCAAATAAGCCTCGGAGGACATTGCGGTTTGTAAAATGCTGCATTAGTTTTTTGAGGGCTACCCAAAGCTGAAAACTAGAACATTCTGCGAGGTCTGGTTGCGAAGATATTGGAATTCAAAGTCATCCTTTTATTTTCGATCCAAAACTAAAATGGCTATAACTTTCCGAAAATGGCTCGTAGGAGGTTGCGGTTGACGTTGTTGAATACAAAACGGACAAGATTTTGAATTGCCTTTCAAATTTGAGATTTTTCTTTTCAATCGATTTTTGAAAAAAACCATGGACTAACCCCTTGCCACAAAAAAACCATTTTTTCACGAAAGTCTCCGGAACCCATTGGAATGTACAAAAATAGAAAGGTATTGTCAAATGCAATCAGCACATCCAAAGCAAACCCTTTTATAAGGTCTAGTTTTTGAGATATTTGCATGCAAAGTTATTTTTTTGAGTTTTGAAACCTTGGTTGTCTTTGTATGCCTACAGTTCCGCAAATAACCCTCGGAGGACATTGCGGTTTGTAAAACGCTGAATAAGTTTTTAGAGAGCTATCCAAAGCTGAAAACTAGACCATTCTACGAGGTCTGGTTGCGAAGATATTGGAATTCAAAGTCATCCTTTTATTTTCGACCCAAAACTAAAAGCCTTCATATGGCTATAACTTTCCGAAATTGGCTCGTAGGAGGTTGCGGATGACGTTGTTGAATACAGAACGGACAGGGTTTTGCGTTGCCATTCAAATTTGAGATTTTTTTTTTTTTAAATCGATTTTTGAAAAAAACCATGGACTAACCCCTTGCCACAAAAAAAACCATTTTTTCACGAAAGTCTCCGGAACCCATTGAAATTTTCAAAAGTAGAAAGGTATTGTCAAATGCAATCAGCACATCCAAAGCAAACCCTTTTATAAGGTCTAGTTTTTGAGATATTTGCATGCAAAGTTATTTTTTTGAGTTTTGAAACCTTGGTTATCTTTGTATGCCTACAGTTCCGCAAATAAGCCTCGGAGGACATTGCGGTTTGTAAAAAGCTGAATTAGTTCTTTGAGAGCTATCCAAAGCTGAAAACTAGAACATTCTACGAGGTCTGGTTGCGAAGATATTGGAATTCAAAGTCATCCTTTTATTTTCGACCCCAAACTAAAAGCCTTCATATGGGTATAACTTTCCGAAAATGGCTCGTAGGAGGTTGGGGATGACGTTGTTGAATACAGAACGGACAGGACTTTACGTTGCCATTCAAATTTGAGATTTTTTTTTTTCAATCGATTTTTGAAAAAAACCATGGACTAACCCCTTGCCACAAAAAAACCATTTTTTCACGAAAGTCTCCGGAACCCATTGAAATGTACAAAAGTAGAAAGGTATTGTCAAACGCAATCAGCACATCCAAAGCAAACCCCTTTATAAGGTCTAGTTTTTGAGATATTTGCATGCAAAGTTATTTTTTTGAGTTTTGAAACCTTGGTTATCTTTGTATGCCTACAGTTCCGCAAATAAGCCTCGGAGGACATTGCGGTTTCTAAAATGCTGAATTAGTTTGTTCAGAGCTATCCAAAGCTGAAAACTAGAACATTCTACGAGGTCTGGTTGCGAAGATATTGGAATTCAAAGTCATCCTTTTATTTTTTGACCCAAAACTAAAAGCCTTCATATGGGTATAACTTTCCGAAAATGGCTCGTAGGAGGTTGCGGATGACGTTGTTGAATACAGAACGGACAGGATTTTGCATTGCCATTCAAATTTGAGATTTTTTTTTCAATCGATTTTTGAAAAAAACCATGGACTAACCCCTTGCCACAAAAAAACCATTTTTTCACGAAAGTCTCCGGAACCCATTGGAATGTACAAAAATAGAAAGGTATTGTCAAATGCAATCAGCACATCCAAAGCAAACCCTTTTATAAGGTCTAGTTTTTGAGATATTTGCATGCAAAGTTATTTTTTTGAGTTTTGAAACCTTGGTTGTCTTTGTATGCCTACAGTTCCGCAAATAACCCTCGGAGGACATTGCGGTTTGTAAAACGCTGAATAAGTTTTTAGAGAGCTATCCAAAGCTGAAAACTAGACCATTCTACGAGGTCTGGTTGCGAAGATATTGGAATTCAAAGTCATCCTTTTATTTTCGACCCAAAACTAAAAGCCTTCATATGGCTATAACTTTCCGAAATTGGCTCGTAGGAGGTTGCGGATGACGTTGTTGAATACAGAACGGACAGGGTTTTGCGTTGCCATTCAAATTTGAGATTTTTTTTTTTTTAAATCGATTTTTGAAAAAAACCATGGACTAACCCCTTGCCACAAAAAAAACCATTTTTTCACGAAAGTCTCCGGAACCCATTGAAATTTTCAAAAGTAGAAAGGTATTGTCAAATGCAATCAGCACATCCAAAGCAAACCCTTTTATAAGGTCTAGTTTTTGAGATATTTGCATGCAAAGTTATTTTTTTGAGTTTTGAAACCTTGGTTATCTTTGTATGCCTACAGTTCCGCAAATAAGCCTCGGAGGACATTGCGGTTTGTAAAAAGCTGAATTAGTTCTTTGAGAGCTATCCAAAGCTGAAAACTAGAACATTCTACGAGGTCTGGTTGCGAAGATATTGGAATTCAAAGTCATCCTTTTATTTTCGACCCCAAACTAAAAGCCTTCATATGGGTATAACTTTCCGAAAATGGCTCGTAGGAGGTTGGGGATGACGTTGTTGAATACAGAACGGACAGGACTTTACGTTGCCATTCAAATTTGAGATTTTTTTTTTTCAATCGATTTTTGAAAAAAACCATGGACTAACCCCTTGCCACAAAAAAACCATTTTTTCACGAAAGTCTCCGGAACCCATTGAAATGTACAAAAGTAGAAAGGTATTGTCAAACGCAATCAGCACATCCAAAGCAAACCCCTTTATAAGGTCTAGTTTTTGAGATATTTGCATGCAAAGTTATTTTTTTGAGTTTTGAAACCTTGGTTATCTTTGTATGCCTACAGTTCCGCAAATAAGCCTCGGAGGACATTGCGGTTTGTAAAACGCTGAATAAGTTTTTAGAGAGCTATCCAAAGCTGAAAACTAGAACATTCTACGAGGTCTGGTTGCGAAGATATTGGAATTCAAAGTCATCCTTTTATTTTCGACCCAAAACTGAAAGCATTCATATGGCTATAACTTTCCGAACATGGCTCGTAGGAGGTTGCGGATGACGTTGATGAATACAGAACGGACAGGATTTTGCATTGCCATTCAAATTTGAGATTTTTTTCACGAAAGTCTCCGGAACCCATTGAAATGTACAAAAGTAGAAAGGTATTGTCAAATGCAATCAGCACATCCAAAGCAAACCCTTTTATAAGGTCTAGTTTTTGAGATATTTGCATGCAAAGTTATTTTTTTGAGTTTTGAAACCTTGGTTATCTTTGTATGCCTACAGTTCCGCAAATAAGCCTCGGAGGACATTGCGGTTTGTAAAAAGCTGAATTAGTTCTTTGAGAGCTATCCAAAGCTGAAAACTAGAACATTCTACGAGGTCTGGTTGCGAAGATATTGGAATTCAAAGTCATCCTTTTATTTTCGACCCCAAACTAAAAGCCTTCATATGGGTATAACTTTCCGAAAATGGCTCGTAGGAGGTTGGGGATGACGTTGTTGAATACAGAACGGACAGGACTTTACGTTGCCATTCAAATTTGAGATTTTTTTTTTTCAATCGATTTTTGAAAAAAACCATGGACTAACCCCTTGCCACAAAAAAACCATTTTTTCACGAAAGTCTCCGGAACCCATTGAAATGTACAAAAGTAGAAAGGTTTTGTCAAACGCAATCAGCACATCCAAAGCAAACCCCTTTATAAGGTCTAGTTTTTGAGATATTTGCATGCAAAGTTATTTTTTTGAGTTTTGAAACCTTGGTTATCTTTGTATGCCTACAGTTCCGCAAATAAGCCTCGGAGGACATTGCGGTTTGTAAAACGCTGAATAAGTTTTTAGAGAGCTATCCAAAGCTGAAAACTAGAACATTCTACGAGGTCTGTTTGCGAAGATATTGGAATTCAAAGTCATCCTTTTATTTTCGACCCAAAACTAAAAGCCTTCATATGGCTATAATTTTCCGAAAATGGCTCGTAGGAGGTTGGGGATGACGTTGTTGAATACAGAACGGACAGGACTTTACGTTGCCATTCAAATTTGAGATTTTTTTTTTTCAATCGATTTTTGAAAAAAACCATGGACTAACCCCTTGCCACAAAAAAAACATTTTTTCACGAAAATCTCCGGAACCCATTGGAATGTACAAAAATAGAAAGGTATTGTCAAATAATTGTGATTGGAAGTGATTAAAAATAATCTTTCCGTCGGCTTTTTTTGGTCACTGTAGTTCTTGCAATGAAACAATTAAGTTACATTAGCTTTCCCGACGTTTCGGCAGGGGTTGCTGCCTTCTTCAGGGGAACTTTATTTGGACAACAAGAAAAAATATATTGTTTACATTATAATAACAATAATTGAAACAATACAAAATACACTCACTTTAATAAAACTGTGTTTAAATTTAAACTGACATTTAAAATTATTGTATCTAATAATCGTAATATTATTTACAAAAGTAAAGAAATAACCACTTCAAACGAAGTTTTTGTAAATAATATTACGATTATTAGATACAATAATTTTAAATGTCAGTTTAAATTTAAACACAGTTTTATTAAAGTGAGTGTATTTTGTATTGTTTCAATGATTGTTATTATAATGTAAACAATATATTTTTTCTTGTTGTCCAAATAAAGTTCCCCTGAAGAAGGCAGCAACCCCTGCCGAAACGTCGGGAAAGCTAATGTAACTTAATTGTTTCATTGCAAGAACTACAGTGACCAAAAAAAGCCGACGGAAAGATTATTTTTAATCACTTCCAATCACAATAATTAATTCCAAATTGGTCAATAAATCATTTTTGGTATTGTCAAATGCAATCAGCACATCCAAAGCAAACCCTTTTATAAGGTCTAGTTTTTGAGATATTTGCATGCAAAGTTATTTTTTTGAGTTTTGAAACCTTGGTTATCTTTGTATGCCTACAGTTCCGCAAATAAGCCTCGGAGGACATTGCGGTTTGTAAAATGCTGCATTAGTTTTTTGAGGGCTACCCAAAGCTGAAAACAAGAACATTCTACGAGGTCTGGTTGCGAAGATATTGGAATTCAAAGTCATCCTTTTATTTTCGATCCAAAACTAAAATGGCTATAACTTTCCGAAAATGGCTCGTAGGAGGTTGCGGTTGACGTTGTTGAATACAAAACGGACAGGATTTTGCATTACCATTCAAATTTGAGATTTTTTTTTTCAATCGATTTTTGAAAAAAAAAAACCACGGACCACGTAGAAAGGTATTGTCAAATGCAATCAGCACATCCAAAGCAAACCCTTTTATAAGGTCTAGTTTTTGAGATATTTGCATGCAAAGTTATTTTTTTGAGTTTTGAAACCTTGGTTATCTTTGTATGCCTACAGTTCCGCAAATAAGCCTCGGAGGACATTGCGGTTTGTAAAAAGCTGAATTAGTTCTTTGAGAGCTATCCAAAGCTGAAAACTAGAACATTCTACGAGGTCTGGTTGCGAAGATATTGGAATTCAAAGTCATCCATTTATTTTCGACCCCAAACTAAAAGCCTTCATATGGCTATAACTTTTAAAAAATGGCTAGTAGGAGGTTGCGGTTGACGTTGTTGAATACAGAACGGACAGTACTTTGCATTGCCATTCAATTTTGAGATTTTTTTTTTCAATCGATTTTTGAAAAAAAAAACCATGGACTAACCCCTTGCCACTAAAAACCTTTTTTTCACGAAAGTCTCCGGAAACCATTGAAATGTACAAAAATAGAAAGGTATTGTCAAAAGCAACCAGCACATCCAAAGCAAACCCTTTTATAAGGTCTAGTTTTTGAGATATTTGCATGAAAGTTATTTTTTTGAGTTTTGAAACCTTGGTTATCTTTGTATGCCTACAGTTCCCCAAATAAGCCTCGGAGGACATTGCGGGTTGTAAAACGCTGAATAAGTTTTTAGAGAGCTATCCAAAGCTGAAAACTAGAACATTCTACGAGGTCTGGTTGCGAAGATATTGGAATTCAAATTCATCCTTTTATTTTCGACCCAAAACTAAAAGCCTTCATATGGCTATAACTTTCCGAAAATGGCTCGTAGGAGGTTGCGGTTGACGTTGTTGAATACAGAACGGAGATTTTGTTTTTTTCAATAGATTTAAAAAAAAAAACCATGGGCTCCTTGCCACAAAAAAAAAAAACATTCAGCTCTATCGAGGTATCCGTTGGGAAAAAGTTCCGAAACGATAGTATGTTCCGATCGGAACTTAGATTTCGTTCGAGGTATCCACTTCGGAACAAAAAAGATAAAGCAAACAATCGCATTCATTTGACACATTCGTCCGGATTAGTTCAATAAGTGAAAATCTTTGTGATGTTTAAAAGTTTATAAATTGGTCCACAAAAATGGACAGTGTTGCTTTATCATCTATTTGTTATTTCAACCAACATCTCTTGCTGAGTCGTCTTTGTTGTTTATTGCATTAACGAAACAAAATTATATTTATTTATATTTTTTTGCTTACTTTTCTTAAAATATTCCGCAACTATTTTTTGTCGGAGAATTTCGGAAGAAATTTAACGCACAACTGTCAACAATTCTATGCTATGCGATGATAGTCGTTTCATTTTATCGGAAGATTGTCCGATCTGTCAATCGGAACGGATACCTCGGTAGAAAATTCTCCGATTTCGAATAGATCGGACAAAAAATTTGTCCGAACGGATACCTCGATAGGGCTGATTTTTTCACGAAAGTCTCCGGAACCCATGGAAATGTACAAAAATAAAAAAAATAAAAGTTTTGAAAACTTGGTTATATGCCTACAGTTCCGCAAATAAGCCTCGGAGGAGATTGCGGTTTGTAATACGCCTAATCAGTTTCTTGAGAACTATGCATAGCTGAAAACTAGAACATTCTATGAGATTTGCGAAGATATTTGAATTCAAATTCATTCCATTATTTTTGAACCAAAACTAAAAGTCTTTATATGGCTATAACTTTCCAAAAAAGGCTTGTAAGATGTTGCGGTTGACGTTGTTGAATAGAGAACGGACAGGCCTTTGCGTTGCCGTTCAAAATTGTTCGTATTTTATCAATTTGTTTTTGAGATTCATTATTGAAAAAAGCATGGACAAACCCTTTTACAAGCTCCAGTGTTTGGTATACATATTTGCATTTAAAATAATTTTTTTTTTTTTTGAATTTTGAAACCTTGGTTATCTTTGGATGCCTACAATTCCGCAAATAAGCCTCCTAAGACATTGTGGTTTAAAAACCCCTGATCAGTTTCTTGAGATCTATCTAAAGCTGAAAAGTAGAACTAGAAACTAGAAAAGAGAACCTGACAGGCCTTTGTACTGATCTGCGGTTGCTGTTCACGCGCACTTTCATATAAAGCTGATTCCGCATTGATGTAAAAATTAAAATGAAAAACATTTTGTTTGTTTTATATATTTTGTATTTTTTTTATTTGTTTTAATTCATAACTTTATTATTATTACTTTTTTCTTTAAATATTTTTCTCTCATTGTTGAAACAATTAAATTAGTTGTTAACTTTGTGATTAATAATAATAATCATATTTATAATTAAAATAATAATATTATAGACAGACAAAATTATAATAATAATAATAATAATATTTTTTAATAAATCGTGGAACAGCATCGCCCTCAGGTTTGACCGTGTTGGTGCGGTTAATCTGAGCTATTTGGTGGCTCTTAAATATTTATATAAAAAAATACAATTAATCTTGATTTGTTGTTTGTGTTTGTGTTTTTTTTTTTGTTCTGCATACCATTTTGTTAAATCTTTTACTAAACATTTTATCACTTATTTCTGTGAATCTTTTCGTTTTAATTTTATGCTAAGTGAGTACAAATTTGTTTTTCTGCATTTTCTTTTTATACTTTTGGCTGTTTTGTTTTTGTTGGTTTTGTTTAAATTTTAAATAACAAATAAGACAATATAATTGAAACTAAATCAATGCGCTTAAATTTGCAACACTAAGTTTTTTATTTAAACTAACAAACGACACTCATATGTGTTCTTTTTTTTTGTTTTATCTTTTTTTTATGTTTCAACTGTGTAGTAAGATGTGTTGTTGTTAATAATATGTATTATGTATTGTATAATAAAAAAAAAACCTTATACATGCACAGCGTTTTACACCAAAGCTCAAGATATAAGAACTTGTTTTTTGTTTTTGTTTATAATAATTGTGTCCCTTTTTAAGGGAATCAATAATAATAATAATAATAATTTGTTTTAATTACTTTAAAGGCTATGATACAATTTTGTTTAATATGTAAATCTCTATGTATATAAAATGTTATATAATTGTTTTTCTTAAAAGGGCGCATGTGGTGTTTAATATTTTGTTTATCAGTTTTTGTATTGTTTGTTGTTTTTTTTTTTTTTAAGTTCAAAAATTATATAAATTTTATTTATGGGGTTTGGTCTGTTGTGGGTTTGAGTTCTTCTCCTAATGCGGGGGTAATTGTTAGATTACTGGCGTCGGCACTTATGGTGATTTCAGCTGGAGTTTCCTGGAAGGAAATTAAATATTAGATATAACGAATAATATAACTTAAAATGTATGCAAAATAATTATAATACATATGAAATTGTTAATCACGCGGACAGATTTTTGTTTAGAGGCTATTTCCGCCAAAATTAAAATGAATTCTTAAATATGGATCTGTTTCATGACATAAATTCAACTCACCATATTGGCTTCAACTCTCTGGCGCTCGTGCATTGCAATCAAAAGCACCCTTAAGTTTTGATTCTCCTTACGTAATAGTTCTCGCTCTTGATCTCGTTCATTGATTTTTGGCTAGAAACAAAAAAGAAAACAAATTAGAAAATTATTTTGTTTCTTGTTTCAATTGTAAAACTGATGACCACAAAATATAACTCACCAAAAGTAATGAAATTTGTGAATTCAATGTTGTAACAATGCCATTGATTAAATGACAGGGTACACTTGGTTCTAGGGAATTTGCATGTAAAAGTCGATTTGGTCCACAAAGTATAGGTCCGGGTGATGAAGAAGTACAGTGTGTATGATTGTGGCCACCACCACCATCATTTAATGTTAAATTATGCAATTTATTTATAGCGGTCTTAATAAAGATAAGTAAGATAAGTAACGTTAAAAGCAATAAATATTCTAAACTTACCATGGTATCATAGGCATCATTAATCTCTATATGTTCACTATCTAGTGAATCATCTGTGTAGTTTCGCTGCTTCATTAAACTACTGCTACTGCTAATGTCGTGCTGTGATGGATCTATAGATCCATTGCTACCGCTTTGCTGGTGCTGCAATTGTGGGAGGGGCTTTTGTGCTACAGCTTCGATTTCGTCCTTGCTGCTCGTCGTCGTCATCTTCGATAGGCTCACACTACTACTCAGTGTAGGCTCGTCAAGTTGTGTCATATCGTGTTCAGACTCTTCGGGAATGCTGTCGGTACTAATAGTGCTTTGGCGCTTAATCAGCTCTGGCGTCGTCGAGGTTCTTGTTGTGGCTGCTATTTCAGCGGCCACTCCAATAGGAAGAGGGGCTTTGAATGTTGCTCCACCACCAGGCGCTGTTGTAGCTGCTGGTATTTTTGAGAGTGGCACTGAAGGAAGCCGCAGCTCGTCGATCTCGCAATACCCATCGTCGTCTTCGTGGATTATCTGATCAACTTCTACTGAATTTGAGATGGTCAAAATGTTATTACTGGCGGCCGTCACAGCAGCAGGTGACGAAGGAATAGCCGGTGCATTGCTTGACGGAGCAGTATCATTGAGAACTACTGTCGCGGTAGCAGTTGTATTCGTTGATGTTGCACTACTCAGCGGCAGGGGAGATACTGGCCGCATGCTGGCTGTCATCGCATTGCCAAGTTGATGCAGCTGCGGTTGCAAATGCTTTTGTGCTTGTGTTTGATGGCACTGATCGCAGACCACTGTCGAAACGGCGGATATCTCCTGCTCAGTCGAATTTATCTTCATATAGTCATTTAGCACTTCGGTCAAAGACTGTACTTGGGCGTAGGCAGCCAGTGCAATGTCCGCGGAGTCCTTGGGTGCCTCGGGCTGTGCGGCAATATCAACAATCTCATTAAAATGCTCGATCGGCAAACGGAACATATCACAAATAATTTTCTGCTTCTCTACCAGATTGTCGCGGATTGAGCTGTCCAGACGCTTCAATCGCTCACTGGGCGTTAGCACCGGTTCGGCTGTATGTGCCGGCGATATACTTATCTGTATTGCACTCGGTTCAACAAGAGGGCTGTTTTGCATTAGCGTGCGAGTGTTATTGGAATTATTCGAATACAGGCTGCTGTTGTCGCGTCGTGCTACTGCTGCAGCAGCAGCTTCCTCAGCTGCACTAAGCAATTGCTGGCGCAACTTTGTTTCATCTGTAGATGTTGGCGAATCATAGTCATTGTTATTACTCTCATTACGCGACCCACTGCGGCTAATGCTGCGACTTCGGCTGCCACTGGCAAAGCTTCTACCACCACCAACAATGCCTTCATAGCCACCACCACCACCACCACCACCACCACCACCACCAATTTCTAGTGAATTATTATTATTTGGTAAACTGGTGCGGTTTTTCTCAGGGGCGGGTGTACTCTCGCGATCACTGACGTTGTTGTTTGTTGTTGGTATTGTGGTCGCTCCAGAGGTTGCAATCGCTGTCGCCGTAGATGGCGTCTGCCGTTCGGGGGTACTCTCGAGTGATTCTTTTGTATTGGAATGCGGTAATGTGGCACTGGCGGGATCATCGACCACTTCATGACTGCTCTTCGAGCGTTGTTTGTACTGTTCTGCGGCATCTGATATGTGTTTAAACCATCTATATATTTGAGAAAGAAAAAGAAAACAATTTTGTTAGTTGTTTGTGAGTAGCAATATTTTGTTTTATATATTTTATGTTTTTGAATTGCAAGGAATGGAGAATATATGGAACTAAATATAAATTTAGGAGTATGGTTTACGAAAGCCGGTCAATGGTGTTTCGGTTTTAAGCTAATTATGAGTTTAAAGAAAATTCAAGGTATTAAAAATCATTTCTTTTTTATAATATACCTGGACACCAGCGAGGATCGTCTACCAGTTGGCTCATTAAAACTTCCTCTTCGACGTTCTTTTTTAGTTTTACTGGGTGTTGAATTTGCACTTTCTGATGTTGGTGATTTGGCATTTGATAATGATAAAATAGCTCCATTGCATAAACTTTTACGACGTACTCCCGTAAAAATATCATCCGGTGAAAGGAAGTTCATAATTTTTTTGTATTTGGTTTCTTTAACGATTCACTGTTTATTGTTTTATTTTTTTTTAATGATTTTTATAAGTATTTTATACTGTTTTTTGTGTTTGTGTACACATTGTTATTGTTTTTTTTTTGTTGTATTATCTGGTTGGATAAGACTTTAATTGGTTGGGTAAATATTCGCCCAGATGTTGTTTTTTTGCGTACAATAAGGATATTTCGTTACTAATTAATATATATGCAACATTACATATAAATATTAATTAACATTCATCAAACTGTTTATTTTGTTTTGAGGATTGATCAGCTGGCAGGTGGAAGATATTCATTGTTTTTTCTTTATTGTTAATACAAATAAGGTAGGAGGCAGGTGGTAATTACTTGAGGATATGAGAGAGACGAGTTTTTTATTTCTTTTGTAGAGCTGAATTGGGAATAAAATCATCATAAAAGCAATTTTCATAAATAAACAAGTTAATGTTCTTTTTAAAGATGAGATCAATCAATGGTAGGGTATACTACATAGTCAATTATTTACTTATTAATTCGTTAAATGCTAACGCTAAGAGCTAACAATCTACAAAGGTCAGATAAATGCTATCCTTTAAGGAATGCGTGATTTTTTTAAGAGTCGGCAGGCATCGACCAAAACTTGCGTGTTAGAAGGGCATGAAAGCATTTCTAAGTTAAGAGTCCACCGTGAGCGAAATGCAAATCTGGAGTTGAGGTCACTTGAATATTAAAATAAACTTTGTGACTAGGTTAATGATCCTCTTTCTAAACTAACTTCTTATCTGAGGTTACCAAATTATTTATTTTTTTATATGCACTTTGAAACGATTTAATGTTAGAATCTTTAATAAATAGTGAAAGGTTAAGCGGACCGACACTTTTAAGTTTTTGTTTACATCATATTCGGTCTGTTTGGTTTTTGGTAACGTAAAAACTTTTGGTCAAACTGATTTGTTCATAAGGCAACGACGAACATATTCTCGCAAAGTTTCAAGTTACCAAACAGAGTTTTTAAGTTAAATCTCACCTCTTCGCTAAGTTTTTTGTATGAAATACAAAATAGTCTAGATTTTTTTTTTTACAATTTTTCACAGCTTGTCACTCATAAGTTTTTTTCAGCGATGCTGCTCCGAACAGTTATGAACAGAAAAGTACAACTTTTTGCTGTTCAATGACAATTTTCTGTTCCAAACTGTTCTGATTTGGTTTAGAACAGGATTTTCTGTACTTGCTTTTTAGATAGCACAACTTCGACCATGTTTTCATTTCTAACTTGTCTGACGTTTTTCACGAATCTGTGCTGTTCTGTTCTGATCTGATCTGACATTTTCCTCACTGAACAATCCTATAGATCTGTTTGTTTCTACTTTTATCGCCTTTTCAATTCGCAATCCGTAATTCGACAGGTACGCATTAGAACTGTTTGGTGTATTTGTTTAAATTAAAAATGTCTGTTAAAACAGAGAAGTGAGAGACAAATTACAAAAAAATGGAAAAACTTGTACGTTCACGTTGCAACCTTTTGCAGTTAGTAAATCATGATTTGTGACAATTTGTGAAAATTTTGTAAGAATTTTAAAGTTACCAAACCGACATTTCAGAACACAAACTGTCATTCCTCTGGGGGTTTCAAATTCTTTAACGAGAGTGTATGCATCTAAACTTTTCTGTTATGTTAAGGCCATGGAGCCTGCCACTAAAAATGAATATGCTTGTCTTTGGTATCTAAAAATGTTCATCAAGTTTCCCAAAACCTGATTTGTTCTTATGTTTTGACAGCAAATTGAAAAAAATTGCAAGAAACTTCAGCTTACTAATGTTCGTATCTCCCATTTTTATACAGGCTGCGAACGCGAATTGCGAATGGTCGCAAATTTTGACGTTTTACACGACTAGTCGCCGCCGAGAGCTACGAATTCTGATGCAACATAAACAAGTAGGTACTTTTATGGAACGCGTTCTCTTGATGCGGATAACGAATTTAAATATGACAGTTCCCAGAAGTTTGTTGTTGTTCGCGTAGAAAATATTAAAATATATTTGTTATTTTACAAATTTTTTGTAGTGTTTTCTTTTGAGATTTTGTAAATAAGATCATTTATTTACTTTGTCGAAAAGTAAAAAAAAAAAAAATAAGTTAATAATTTCTCGCATTGATTTATTCGCATTAGCTGATTTTTTTTTTACAGAAAACTACACTTAAAAAATAAAAATTGAACACAAACTTCTTTTATTTTCGGTTGACAATTTCGCATCTGTCAGTTTTAACAAATTGGTGAATGATTGTAACTTGATATATTCGGAAATGTCCCCATCAGAAGCTGGAAAAATTCAAAAATATGAATAGGTATTAGTTGTATTGTAGCACAGTACACATATCTAAGGTATTATCAGGCGCAGCTTTCCAAATTTCAATATGGCTGCCCTTTGTGGAAGTACACAGTAAACAAAAACAAATTTTTTGTGATTGTTTGAAATTCAATTTTTGTACTATTGATTTTGACAACATGCGCAGAACTGAACAAAAATGAACATGCTTATGATATGACCTGTAATATATGTATCTTGGTATTGTAGTATGTATGTAGTTGTATTCAGCTACATGAAAACTCTGTGCGCGATAGTTTTGCAGCAAAAGCCATAGAATCGGAGAGTAGAATTCTATATTCTCAGCTCAACACCAATTTATTGGAAAATATCTACTTCCACGACTTGTTAAATTACAGAGAAATAACGCTCATTTTTAAAGTGAGATGTGAACTTCTCGGCCTAAACGGAAGCCCATACAATGGAAGTTTCAACCAATTTTGCTTTTTATGCAATTAAAGATCAAAAGAAGACTGTTTTCAATTTGTTAGCATTTGTCCAATATTTTCTCCACAACGCCTCGGTTACTTTGGGAAGAGAACACTAACGTTGCAAGAAACAATCAACATTCTGAATGGTTTCGACTGGAAAATACTGCAAATTTTGAAAGATACTTACAAATATAGGATGTTATTAATAAACGAATTCTTGTAACTATTTTCCACTATTTTATTTAATTTAAATGAGTCGGTTCCATAAGTGTTTTACGATTAAAAGTATGTTTGATTTGATAAAACCAATATTTTTGCAAGAAGATTTAAATGAGTTATATTTCGAAACTTCATTTGAGATTAATAAAACATTTCCACCAACCACTAAACCGAGCTTTAGGTAATGAGATTTGTTTGGTGTTTCCACTGCACAAAAAGATCAATAGGATTATGGCAAAACATTCAAATGGTGTTTCATTTTTTTTATATGAAGTGAGATCAGGCGCGAACGCAGGAAAAAAATTCGGGGGGGGGGGGGGGGGGTTTAACTGAAAACTCAAAAATTAAGAGTGAAATTGTATGACGAGGAAGTTAAATTCAAAAATTTGGGGGGGGGGGGTTCGCGCCTGAGTGAGATAGATAGTTTTTGTTTACATTTCCATCTGTCAATAAACGAAAATGGCGTTTAAATGGGTCGGTTCCATAATTGTTCTCCAAAAAAAAAGGATTGTTTGATTTGACAAACTAATGTTTCCAAGTAGATTTGAATGAGATTTATTGGAAATCTTCATTTGAGATTAAAATTTGTATGGTAAATCTTCGAGATTTCAAGGAGATTTGTGATAATCTTGCTAAATCTCGGTTAAGTGTCTGGTGGAAACGTAGTTTAAAATTTGTATGGGAAATCTTTGATAATTGAAGGAGATTATAATAATCTTACTATGTAGATCTCGGTGGAAACGTAGTATCAGCTTGAGTCTTTATTTATTTTTTCCGCAATGATGACAACTAATGTGAGTAACTTTTGTTTGTATTTAATGTCAGTTAACGTTATACTATATGTCTATTTGATATCGATTAATTTTATGTACACATATATATGTGCATATGCGCGTCTAAATCATTCTGAATCCTAAGAAAAAGAATAAATCATTCAAACTTATTCCTTTTAAGTTAATTGAATTATAAAAAAAAAATCGACTTAAATCATAAAAATACTCATAAATTTCTCAGAAACATTACATCCTAAATGAAACACACCTCTAGCTAGAATTTCTATTAACATTTTTATTGAACCCTCTTTAGCTTTCTTAAATTTTAATAACCGGTAATTTTATTGCCCTTAGGTTCTCATTAGAATAAACCGAGCCCAAAAACAAAATATTGTTGTTTTTTTCCTGCTGCGAAAAAAAACATACTAAAATGTTTGTTCATTATTCAAAGTAATTTTCCTTTTAACCTGGCTCTCAGACATAATAAATTATTTAAACGCACCACTTACTATAGGGCTGGCACTTGGATTGGGAAAGTTAAAAATACAAAAAAAAAAAAAAAAATCAAACCATATTACTATATGAAAAAGATAAAGGAAAATAAAGGTTATTATCATCCTGTGGCAAATCGGGAAAAAAGAACGAGGAAATAGTACAAGGAGGAGGAATGAAGTGAAAATCCATTTGGTATTGGTACGTGAAGGCCATTCGGTTGGCAAAACAATTTCGTTTTCAAGGTGAAAAGGAAATCCTTCGAACGGAACATCTTTCTTTTTTTCTATTTATTTACTATTTTCTCGCCGTAAGGAGTTTTCTTTTCCACTTAATTCTCGAATAGACAAAAATAAGGACGTTTTTTTTTTGTTGTTTGCCAAGAGCTCAAACTACATACTTAATTCTTTGCTACTTTCTTAAAGTGAATGGCTTAATCATATTCATTTTATCAGTGCTATGGTGGTAAAGCGAGGATGATTGCAATGAGGGTTAAGTTATTCGGGCGAACCACCTCCATTCCCAAGTTTCGTTTTCGCTTAAAAAGGGGCGGAATAGAGGGTTGGAGGGAAGGTTGAATTGTTGATCGGAGAAGGTCGAGGCTAGGGGGCTGGGGCGCACATACTACGAAAGGATATTATCTTTAAAAATCAATTCAAGTATAAACATACTTAGAGAAGAATGTAAGAGAAATTCTGTTGGTATACGTATACGAGCCGAGTATACCTCTAGGAGTATCTTGAGTTTGAGAGGAAGGATGGGAATCTACACATTCTATTATCAAGTGTTTCAAGTTGATTTTTTATGCAAAGTGGCTTTTAGTGTCATCTGTGATGTGTCATTTATTTTGACAATTATGTCAGCTTCTCATCTGCTCTTTTTTTAATAAAAAAAAAGATGTCTCTTCTTTTTTAAAGAATCTTAGGCGAAAAAAAAAACAAATAATTGGATTGAAAAGTAAAGCTGATGAAAGAGCCAAACTTACCGTCAACTCAGTTAAGTTTCATGTTTTTAAATTTAACAAACACGATAAATTGTTACTGGTTACGTTCTTCAGGAGAACTTATCCTTTTGAAAGCAGAGCGTGTTTCTGATTGGTTAGCTGTCAAAAAATTCTTTTCCAATTAATGGAACTTTATTGGAAAGTTGAGTGGAAATTAAAGCCCTGGACACACAGAACGCGGTCTGGCGTTCTTTGTAGAAATTTACAAACAAAATTTGACCGCCGCGTTTTTTCTTTGCTAGTGAAGGGTTGACCGCACCGCCAGCACGCGTTCTGTGTGTCCCGGGCTTAAGTCAAGAGAAACAAGAAACAACCATTAATATCAATTCCAATGCATTTGTGTCAAAATATGAGCTGAGTATTGTCACTTAACGGCAAGAACTGTCTAATCCGAAAAAAATTTGCAATTTGAAAACATTACTCGGAACGGAACATCAAACTGAGCTCTTTACCAAATAGGAATAGGCAAGTAGGTACCAACAATTAAAATCTCAGTGATCAGGTGTGAATTTTTGTGTTATTTAAAAGATCTCTGAGCAATCATATATTTTGTGGTACACACCTAATATATATGTATTGCTCTCTCGTTTATATACAAGCGTAAAATAATCACTTTGAGTACGATAACACCGTTCGCGTACACTACACGCCCGTTCGTGACTACACAGTACGCGCAAAAATACGAACGTACTTCAATTCGTTATTTTGACGTTCATGGAATTTGGGGTTGGTTTGTGGAAAAATAATCACTAGTAATAACTAAAAAATCAAATCAGAAACGTCAACATTCAACCAAAAAAGATGAAACGAACGAAAAAATGAATCGTGTAATCGATTTGTTTACATTGTTGTATTTGTACACAAACCTATGAATAATTGTGGAATACAACAACAAACTTAGCACTCATGAAATTTGACGCGGATCGAGGAGCTACTTATATCTGTGTTTTTTTCACACACACTTTGCACAGCTCGCCAGTCTAGAACTGTCGTTTAGCTTGTAGGCAAACCGAAATGGCAGCCCAGGATTTGTATCTTTATCTTTCCCGCCTACATGCATCTGACAGTACCAACAGAATACTAGCTGTCACTTTTGATTTTGAGCAGGCAAACCGTGATGACAGCCAAGGATTTGTATCTTTATAGTGGTTTATCTATGCCGCCTATATGCATCTGACAGTACCAAAAAAATGCTAGCTGTCACTTTATAGTTGGACAGATTCGTAAGGAGCTCGTTAGGGATCTTTAGGAACTTGTCAAAGACTAAAGTGACAGACGTGACTTTAATGAAAACTGATAGATGCTAATTTTTGTAGATACAAAATAAAGAAAATATGTAAAAGAATATGAAAAAAGTGCGAATTGTTATTAAATTCGAATTGAAAATAAGTGCAAATAGTAAATTTAGAATTTAAAATTTGACAGCTTCAACGGACAGTTTATGAAAAAAAGAAGCTGTACTTAGTTTTTTATTGTTCGAAATCTGAAATTCTCCGCAATAACCTAGCTATAGATCCATACAAATTTGCTCCAACTTATCAACAACGTTTTCCTAGAAATTTCTTACAGCTGAAATATTCGTTCTAAGAAGAAGGGTAAATCTAAATCGTTTACAATTTACATATTTAAAGTTTTTATCAAAGTCCGATAAAAATAAACTGCTTGTGTTCTCTAAAACTATACGAATTTAATTGCTTTTTATTACAAGCTTTATCAAATAACAAAATAATTTAATAATAAAATACCAACATACACAATACACATAGCTATGTATGCGTTATGTATTTATGAATGCTCAAAATTCAAGCTAATTGAATTATTATTTACGCTAAAACGGATCCAAACCAATAACAATAATTCGCATCTTTTCATCTTAATCAAATCAAAAGTAAAATAAATGTGTAAAATAATTTTCCCCAAGGTGAGATTGTAGTCAATTTGGCGACGATGAATGCCGACGATAGATAGACGCCTGATTATGATTCTGATTTTCAAACATCATCGCCGCGCGCCGGCTGCTCTCATGATATTTTTTTTTGTTTTTTTGTTGAAAGTTAGTAAGCTGATTAATATCTTTAATTTCATCGTTTGGGTCGTTGTCGTTGTTTTCATGTTGGCGACAAGATGTTCACAGTTCGTCCCGTATACCTTCATTTATCTCAAGTCTATTAGTAATATACATACTACTCCAGTAATTAGTAATCGTGAAAATGGATTCATTTTTTTTTTTGTTGCTCATTGCCCATTTAATCTGTCATCGCCTATTCATTCTACTGGCGGGGAATCCTCTTCAGGCGCTCTATTCTGTTCCCACCATTATTTTCAACAAAATACAAAACAAAAAAATTAATAGAAACAAAAAAAAAAAAAAAACAAATCTACACAATTCCAAGACTCGGTTAAAAATGTCGCAATTTTGCGATACGGATTTTTGGATCAACTCCAAAAAGTCCGTTGAAGCCACATGGCTTCAGGAATATAGTAATTATTATAGTTGTATTTTATATTTCTTTCCTTGTGTCGATGTCGTTGGATTGAGCTTGCGGTGTTCTGGGTGGCTGATGGACTGATGGTGGTGTGTTATTCATCGCTGTGAAAACTTTTTTGTTTATTTGGTTTTGTGTCTATTTATTGGACGATACGATGGTTGGTAGCAAAAATCCGTCGGCGGGGAGTATTGGGTGGGAGGATTAGTTTTTATAAATCGTTATACATATATATATTTTATTTTAAAGAATACCGAGGTTGAATGGGGCAGCAATAACAATAATTTGCTGGAATCACTTCAAATTCTTCAGTGCGGCTAAAATCAAAAAGATTTATACCAATACTTTTTTTTTCGTTATCTGAAAACCAACAACTACAAAAAGAAGAATTATTTGTTTAAGGTTAATGAATGGAAAAAAGACAACTTTGCTAATTGATGAAAACTCAAGAATTCATTTAATGGCAGAATATAACTTTGAAAGTTTCACCACAATAAAGGACCCATGAAGCACCTGACTTCTATTAATTAACTTTTGAAATTTCCCCATTTTAATGATTTTCAGATGAAAAATTTACATTTAAAGACCCGGTATACTGGCATTCGAGTGTGTTTTGTTTTGTATATTTGAATAAAACATCAGGACACCATCAATATGCACAAGTACCGAATAATAATTCTTGCTTTTCCGATTAAATAGTCTGGTGCGCAATTGGAAGATTGGAATGGATTTTTAAGTTTATATCGTTAATACCGTTAAAATTGATATGAATGTTTTAGAAAGATGCCTATTTGCGTTCATTTGCTAAAATTTCTTTCTTCTTTGTAATTATTTGAAGAGTTTTCTGAAATATGCGAGACGAGAGTTATCAAATTATTTCGTTTCTTCGGTTTGTTATAAATTTTTATATAACAAATAGTTTAGTTAAACAATGGGGTATTGCGCTTTAGTTTTTGTAAATTTAGTTTTTCGAAGAAGCTCTTTAAAATTTACTTAAGTGATGATCTTAAGGTACTCAACCGTTCATTTCTTTGCGAAAATCATAACATTTATCGACTAAAATGCAGGTATGGTTTACATACTCGTATGTATGTATGTATGTATTTATAATATATTTGTAAAATTTTAAGAAAAATGTTTAAGGAGTAGGAACATGGTGTTTAAAATTTTGTTGTTGAAATTAAACGTTCTCAGAAAAAGATACTAGTATCATTTGTATTTCAAAATGAGTTTTTGTGTTTTAGCTTTGGGCGCGAGCAGTATTCGAGCTCCCCATTTTTTTAAGTTCAAATAAGTTGCTAAAAAAGTCTGTCTTTTTAACTCACAGCGCTAAGAGCTCAGGAAAAGATTAATCAGAAGCCGAACATATCAAATGTCACACTTAAAAAGTGGAAACAGCCCTTTCACACTATCCCACTGTGTATTAATACATTTCAAATTGAAAGTGGGAAAGAATTCCAAGCGACTGCCAAATTTGTGGGAAAGAAATGACTTTTCATATTTTGCTTCCACACTTGCTTGTATTAATACATTACCTTAAACTTAAAAAAAAGTGTGATAGAATGTGGGATAGAATTAGAACCATTCCTAAAATTCTTCATGAATTAAAACATGTCAAATCGTGTGGGATAGATTGTCAGGTTGTGTAGGCTGGGCTGTCATATTTTGTTTCCACACAATTCTACATAATCTGTTTTCCTACTTTATTGACATGTATTAATACACAGTGGGCTAGTGTGGAAGGCCTTTAAATAAGTAGGAAGATATAAAAACTAATCGAAATGCCAGACGTTAAATGTGCTCAAGTGTGTTTGTTTTTTTAACAAGCCAGAACGCTCTGAACATGTTTGGTGCGAAAAAAAAACAATTATAGACACAAACAATTAATGGCGGATGAGGAAGACACCTCATGCTCAATTGTGTCGCAAAAACAAATAAGCGTGGTCAAAACGCGCTCTGTTTATAGATGGTTTAAAGTTGGTTGTACTCATATTTTTAATGTTTGGTTATTTTATTCTGAGCTCATGGATCGCGCTATAATCTAGGAAAAAGAAACACAAATTGAGCGATTTATCTGAGGTAAAAAAGTGATCTGTTCTAATTCAAGAAAGAAGAACATTGTTAATCTTTAAAAAAAAATTAGGCCCGTTCGTTTTGTCCCCAAAACTGGCAATTTCTACCAATGTTAGTCCACAAAAATGAAACTTATAGAACTTTGGACGGTTTTGGGAAGGAAACAAACAGACATTGGGACTGTTCGTGTTTTCCTTTAAACTGCACACTTTTGAGTTCAAAGTTGTGTCAAATGGGACTAAATTTGGCAGTTTTGTAAAATAAAATGACAGACATGTTATGCCAACGACTTTTAAAGTGACAATTATCACTTTGACGAAACTGACACTTGCGAAATTATGCTATCTGTGCTCAATTTCGATTTTTTTTAGTGTAATTTGAATTACAATAATTCTCCGCCTGATACAAATAAAATCCAAACAGCCTATATTTACTTTCAGGAGTAGATAAACAACTTATAAGTTTCATTAATGTAAATGATTTGACGTTTGAAAATAATCGAGTAAGGGATTTTGTTATGTGTTTGGTGAAAATTCCTACTAACAGAAACTGTCAAAATTCATCTCGCAGTTTAATTGCACATTTATTAAGTGCGTTTAATTTTGACAGATAAGTAATGTAGTGAATCTCAAATTAATGCGTTTACTGATTGTTATGGATTGCGATTGGTACATACGTTAGTTCGCTTCGTAAAACAATATGAAGCTTTTGGTTTAAGAAGAAGGTTAGGCAAGATTCAATTAAAATTTAACAGATTAACAACATATTTAGGTTATGAGATTTATTAGGTTTTCCACTGCACAAAAACATCAAAAAGAGGAATAACAAAAAACATTAAAATGGTGTTTCTATTTTTTTGATAGGAAGCGCAAGTGAGATAGATAGTTTCTTTTACATTTCCATCTGCCAATAAAAGAAAATGGCGTTTAAATGGGCCAGCTCCACGAGTGATCTCCGATAAAAGTATGTTTGATTTGACAAACCAATGTTTTCAAGAAGATTTAAATGAGATTTATTTTAAATCTTCATTTGAGATAAAAATTTGTATGGTAAATCTTCGACATTCGAAGGAGATTTGCGATAGATTTTACTTAATATCGGTTTAGTGCTTGGTGGAAACGTAGTATTAGTGTTCTAAATGCTCAAAAAGTTTGACTGGCAGATTAGCAGTAAGGAGTCTTATTAGTGTTTTACGATGAATAAAAAAATTCATAGGACTGTTTACTAAAACAAATCTATCCCGCTCTCGTTTTTTCTTAAACGTCAAAAACTTCACTTTGTTGAAACTGATTTAATTGTCTGTATTTGAGAGCAATTGCTGCTATCTGGTAAGGTATAATAATATAAATCATTAGATTTTTTTTGGTAAGCAAAATTGAGCTTTAAAAAACATACAATTCAAAATGACATTTCCACTCAATTATTGGTTTAATTTCCAAATTGACACATGATGTTTTTTTTTTTTTTTTTTTTTTTTTTTTTCAAAAAATTGAGCAAATTGATTTTATTCGCGCATCTTGTTTCTTGAAATAACAATACAAACATTTCCAAGAAAATAAAATAATATAAACTTTCTAAAACAACAAACATATGACACTGGAATGAAAATTTAAAGTAAAATACATATTTCACAAAATAAATATTTTTCCATAGCTATTATTTTTTTTATTATTTATTTTTGTGATTTCTTTTTTCTTTGAACTTGAATTTTTTGTCTTTCCTTAGTATACATATACCTAATGCAAAATTATGTTTAATATTTTTTCTTTTGGTTTATTTTCTTCATATCTTTCAAAAAAAAATATTAATAAACTTTTTTTCTATTTTCATCATTTTATAAACAAACAAAAACAGGACTCTATTAATATTTCTATGTTCGCGGTGATTTTTATCTTTGAGCTTGTTAAAATAATAGAATATGAAAGGAATATCGTTCCATTTGGGGAAGCCTTCGTTATAAAAAAAAATTGAAACATCACTTTTTAACCACATATACGAGTACCACGGGGCACGGATAACCCTGGATAGTTCATTCTCTTGGATGATGATGGATGAATAACGAGAACAAGCCGATTCTAGTGTTCGACACTATGTCTACATTATGGAAATATTCTATTTCTCATCGCATCAACCCTTTTGGGTGAGTTTGTTTTTTTTTTCTATCTTTGTATTTTAGTCTTACCAACCGGAGTCAGTCGTCGCCATGGCATGGCATCGCAACGGCTCTTGCTCGTTGCCAAGTTCATCGTTTTTTTAATTTTATCTTGTCAGACTTGCCTGTGCTCACACTTCTTTATCCAACGAGTGTGGCAAAACTCCGTATGGCTAGGATTATCTCCTATTTTATATTCTTTTTGGGGGGATCACTTCACAACCCCCCCTCGTCCACCCCCACTATATTGTCCTTTACCACAGCCGTTTATCCTTTTGAAATGTTTAAATTCAGTGTTTATGAGAGAGTGTGTGTATTCTCGGGAAAACCCCTGCCTAAGGGAAACGGATATTATAGTTGAGTGCACTCAACTCTAAAAAAAGAGTCAAAGACTGTTGTATGCTGTTGGTTTTTGCATTATTTCTTTTTTCTTCTATTTTAATCAGGCTTCTTTATAATATCCTGTTGTTGATGTTTTTGCTTGTGTTTGGCTATTGGACCTATTCACCTAGAAATAAGTTTCTCTATAATGAAATGGGGGCCATTCAGCCAGCATACAAAGGCTTTCAAGGATTAGGACTTGTGGGTTTTTTTTTTTTTTGTTCTCCTGTTGTTTGCTACCATGGCGGGCAGTATAAGGCTTTTTCCTTACACCAAACAAACATTTTTAATTAGAATATAAAAAAAAAAATGAAGGCATTATATTTCAAGGGAAGAACTATACTGTTTTCAGTCGAGTTAACACAAGTTACTTAAGTTAAATACGAGTGAAGTAGTAGAAAAGTTCCCGAGGGATTCATACAGAAGAATATTACTTACTTGAGTTTATGAAACTTGAGTTTAGTAATCTAGAGAGGTGTTATAATAAGAATATCCATTCATTTTTATTAGACTTTTTCGTTTTGAAATTGCGGTTTGTAGTGATTATAGAGTTGTGATTATAGTTTGCAAAAAACGAATAGAGTGGACATAAGCTCTAGCGCTACGATATTATGAGAATTTTAAACATAAAATATCATCTTCTATTGTACAAAAGACCAATGACATACTTCGGAATGAAAATTATCAACCTACATGGAGAGCTTCTACTTTTGCAAATGGCGGCATCTGTCATCGTGACTTTGACATTTAAGTGAAGTACCTATACAATGAAGCAGAATACAAGTAAATAAACGATGACGACTTACGCTGTGGCTTTATTAGCAATTTATTTGAGGAAATGGAAATTGCAATGGCAATTTATTGCTTGCGTTGGTATTTCATTACCATGCAATTTCAGTTAAATTCGCTGTTTTGGGTAAAATAAAACTTTAATTCACTAAATTTGTTCACGGGTTCTCATATTTTCACATTAAATTACAAAATGATGAAGAAGCCGAGAAGCGAGGCGTTTGCCTCAAATATTGCCAATGGAGCCTCTGTGTTATGCTGTGTTTCCATTGGCAATACATATATGTGAACAATGGCAACTTATTGCTTCGGTGTCATTTTATTGCCAAGAAATTTCAGTTACATTGACTGTTTTTAGTTATATAAAAACGCATTCACGGTTTCGGGGGTATTCCCCTTAACCTCACTTTTTTGACAAATTGCCGGAAAAGCTATTCAAAATCTGTAAGAAACCATTTTGAAAAAGGTGAAACGTCAAAATATATTGCCTCGAAGATGGAAACCAATAATTTCTTTTCATCTACCGGGCAATATTGCCATTTTCAAAGCCTCTCAATTGGAAATATTCAACGCATTGGCAATTTATGGCTTTAGATATTGCTAATGGAGCCAAAATCGATAGTTAGGTTTGACTCAAAATAATCTGCCTGTCAAAGAAATGGACGAGTGCAGATAGAGTGCCAGATCTCTGAAAACCAAAATTTGACACAAACTTCTTTAAATATAAAAATGTCTCTTTTATTTTTGTTTTCCGCTTTTGCATTTGCCATCATCATCAAAGTATTTTCTGTCATTTTTTGCCATTCGTTAAGTTTCTTACTGTTACTGGTGAGCGCTGGTAGAAATATAATCAACGATATTTCTAGCCAGACAATTTTTGCTCACATTTATTGTTTATTATAAAGTTATTACCTGCGGCCAGAGTTGCAACAAAATTGGTGTAGCTATTTCCGAGATGTGATCGTTAGTTCTGTTCGTTTCAGTTATTGACCAAGTTACAGAGTAAACATAAATTAACTTTTCAATATCAATGGAACGCACAGAATTCGTTTACTTATTAAAAATCTATTATAATTTCATGTGATTGTCAATTCCTCACATTCTGATTTCACAAACATAATATTTTTGATATTTTGTTGATGTTTTGTAAACAAAGAAAAGAAAGTGGCATAAAAAGCAGAATCTCCTAACCTAATGAGATGCCCTCTGGCGAGTTTTCTAATCTGCTCATCTACTTGCAGATAAGACTGCTTTCACACAAGGAAACTGAGTTGCCAGCAACTGAGAGTTTGTAGGCGAGAAGGGCGTAAGGGGAATGAAAACAAAATTTACAGTCACACCCTTCTCGCCTACAAACTAGCTAGTTTCTGGCAACTCAGTTTCCTTTTGTGAAAGCGTCCTAAGATATCGATAAGATGAAAGTACTAGATTTTAGTTGTCATCTACTAACAAGAACTTCCTGCCATCCTGTTCCTTTGGCTATTATAAAATGTGTGTTAAAATCGAAGTATGTATATTAAAATTATATTTTTTATAAATAGAACACCACAAAAATATCTCCATAGTTTTATATTTTCTAAATCAGAATTTTTTTCCAACTAATTTATTTTAATCATAATATTTAAGACGAAAAAAAAGAATTTCGAAGGAATTCAATTTCAGAGACTTATTTGAAATGTCAATCAAATCAAAACAAACCAAAAAAAGACTATGACTATTGGGAAACATTAACATTCCAATAGTTCTGAAAACTTTCCCTCCTATTTAAAGACCATACTCTGTGACATTGTTGCTCTGAAGAAAGCACACAAAAACATTTTGTGATCAAAAAAAAAAAAAAAACTATTTGAAATTATAATACACAATTAAATACAATATTTATTGATTCCAATTTAGAAGCAAACACATTCGGCAATCGTTAGTTTTTCGTTATTGTTGTTGTAATAAACGATAAATCTTGATTTTAAAGCAAATTACGCGCCGCCAGATTTCATATATAAACTTTCTCCCGCACTACATATATCCTGAATTCACATAAAAAATTTGAATTATATTCGTAAGCTTGCAGATTTGTATATACATAAGTATTAATACTATATGTACAATATAATGATGATAAAGTCAAGTATTTATTCATTTTGTCTAACAAGCATTTTTTCGATCTACATATATCTACATAATCTAAAATGAGGTCAACAAAATAACATCTCTGTGTATGTTTCAAAAATTGATGGCAGCAGGTTGGAACACAAACCAACCTCTTCTTTATTTCTTCCACTTTAGTGGATTAATGGATCATTGAAATTTTATATCAACAAATTGCACATTTTGTCGGAGTAAAATCATTGGCGTAGGAATGGAAAGTTCACACAGGAAAAAAGAAAAATTCGTAGTAGATGAAATAGGATTTAGATTTAGATAGTACACTATTTTTGTGGAATGCAAAATTAATATTTTCCACAATATTTGACTGGTGGATTTGATATATTATGAGCACAAGGAGACGGGTAAAAGCTAACGGTATGCTATTTTATGTTCCAAAATTCAGTGACCACGAATTAACCCAATCGCTCCATTGGCACACAAAGAGGAAAAATAAAAATGTATTGCCTCATCGATGGAAAGCAATAATTGCCTTCCATCTACCGTGAAATATTGCCCTTGCCAGAACGCTTCCTTTGGCGGAATTCAAAGAAATGTATAAGAAAGAGGCAATTTATTGCCTCAAATGAATGTTAATTTCAATTTGACAGTTCGCAGAAGCTTGTTGTTGGTAGGTTGGTATTAAAATGTAATTTTTTTTTATAAAAACAACATTTTTGAATGTTTTCTTTTTAATCTTTTTAAATAAGATCATTTCATCGAAAAGTTGAAACAAAAATATGTTGATATTTTTTCTTTTGAAATTGATTAAAAATATTTATTCGCAGTTCATGGGAAAGTTAAGTTTGTAAGTTTGTTCGATTAGTTAAACTTTTGTTCTTTGAAGATTTGGCAAGATAAATTTTGAATCTTGTAGATTAACAACATACATTTGATTGGTAAATCATCTTGGATTTAAACAGATTAAGGGTAAATCTCACTAAATCCCTGTTTAGTGGTGGTGGAATACAAAACCTTCTAAACATTTTTATTTTGAATTGAAATCATGGATGACATTTTATTTGCGCTGTCAAATTTGGCAGATGTGAGGTGGCGCTTGCATCGAGCCTACAGTAAAGCAAATTCAACCCGTTTAAGTTTCACCCTGCAAAGTATTTACAATCACTTAATTAAACGGATCGGGTCCCTTCACACTTACGCCACTGACTAAAACAAAAAGAAAACGCCATTATTGATTGTGCGAAAGTGACTCGTGCTAGCTGGCTCTAATCAGGTTCACATAAGAACATTGTGTGTGTGTGGGTAAAAATAACAATATTTTCCCATGTAAAATGGTAAAATGTAGGTGAATAACGCAGGTAAAAATAAAAAAGGAAAATCAACCGATAGAGACACACATTTTAAGAGGTGATGGGTTATGGAAAAAGCATCTATACCTCCATCTCCGTTCAAATCCTTTTTTTATTTTCAATGCTTGTGCTGTGTTCATGCTTGTGGTGTATTGCTTTTTCTCTCTCAACATCTGAACTGAATTCGACTGTGAAATGTCAATAAATAAATTTGACTAAAGACCTCTGCTCTTCCTCATCCTCTCTCTGCCAAATTTTTTGACGACTTGCGAGAATGAAGTGAAAAAAAAAACTGACGATTTAGCAATTGAAATTTTGGAAGGAGGAATTTTCTCACTTCTAATGGATTGTGCGTTGAGAGAAAGAGATGGAGAGAAAAACACACTGCGATAGAAGTAAATATTATTTTATGTCAAATGATTTTTTTTTGGTTTTAATAAAAGTTATGAAAGAAAACAGAATTTTGTATTATGTGTAGATTTATTTATATTTTATTTACATTTTTAAACGAAGGACAAAGGTAGACACAATATGTTATGAAGCATAATAATAAATTCGGAAATCATTCAACAGGAATAAGAAAGCTCCTTGGGGTTTCAAAATGTACGTCATTTTGTTATGGTAATCATTTTTATTTGACGGAAATATCCTCAAAATAGGAAGTTTACCTTTACATCATCCTTTACATATGTATGTAGTACTTAAATGTATATTTGAATTGAACACTCAACCGTCACCGTGTCGTCGTTAAATTCGCGGAACATATCCGTTTTTAAAATATTATTGAACAATTCCCCCTTTCAATTTCACATTGACATAAAATTGAAACCTTTATAGATAGACATTCCTTTTGAAGGTTGTTGATGGTTGAAATGCAATAAATTTTGCGGTATAAATGTAGTTCAAATTGACAAGTATATTTCAAAGAGGAAATTTAACTTGTTGACATAATTTATGAGAATAAAAGCTGTAAAGTTATTTGGTGGATGAAAAGGAAGTATAGTCACGCGATAGAATTTTAATAACTGTAGTTAAATTGACATTCATTCGTAGTAATACATTTTTTGAACATAAAATTGTTGACTTAACTTAAACTATTAAATTGCCCGTTTTTTTTTGGGAAGTCAAACATATACGACGAGTGATAGACCAAAATCATTGGTTATATGACCTCTTTATTTGTACCTACAGGTACATACATAATATATACATATGTTGTTTTTATAAGCCGACACCGCACTAAGATACTAAGGAAATCCGAAAAACTTAAAGGAAATAATTGGATTGCATGTACTTGCGTTTGTATAAATGGTTCAAGGCTTTTAAGTAGTTCCACATTAAAAATGGAACGTATCAGTTTATGAATAATGACTCATTATTTGTAAGTGTTTATGAGTAAGGTGAAAATGTTTAGACACATTTAATAACATACATATGTACGAACTTTTTTATAACATCTTAAACAGTTGAATAGTTAGAATAGTGCAGAATTTAAGTTGATTTAGTAGGATGTTAAAGTTAAATTATTTTTAGTATGCTACTAGGTTAAACATTTTATATTGTTAATTTTGATCGAGCTTAGCATCATATTATCTGCTTACGTTTAAATATAGTTTAAATCACCCAATGGCTACTTTATCTTTTAAGCATCGTATTCTAAATCCATATGACATTTTGACGTTTATAAAATGTCAAAATGGGGTAGCATGAGCTACATTTTTGGACGTGTTCAGGTAAAGTTTATAAAGTATGATAGTTTAAATATTTGTCAAGGTTAAGTTAAAATAAATATTATTAGTTTTAATTCTCCACATCAGGTGACCATTTTGGTTCTCAAATGTTGTCAGCACTGTGAAAAAAAACAAGATCCATATCCGGATCCCATTTTTATTATTTGTTTAAATGTCAAAATTGAAAACGTCAAAAAACGTAGGATCTGGATCGTTTTATTATCACAGGATGATCCTCTTGGTGGATAATAAAACGCGGCTAATATTCTTAAGAGATAATCAGCCCTATCACGAATTCTATCGTAATCGGAAACTTGTTACGAATCTCTAAAAAAAACGGATCACAGAATCCATCGTAGTGAAAAATCCCATACTAGTTGCCCCTACGAACGGATTTGCTGATAGTTTTTTTTTTTGGATTCGTAAAAAGATTCCGATTACGATGGAATTTGTGATAGGTCTGAATGAAAATAAACGCTATTTACAAGCTCATAATTCGATGAGATGAGAATGTGTGTCCAAAAGTTGAAACATTTGGTGAGATAGTGTTTGTGCATCGTGCAGTCTGATAAATAGAATTTGGTGACATCTTTGTATATGAAAACTATAGTAATGTCATCAGAAGCGGAGACTATCCACTAACTAGTGGATAGTCTCCACTAGTTAGTGGATTTTGCACTTTTTCAATGTTCAATGACATCGTTTCGGTATTTTAGGAACATTAAAAAAAAAATTCAAATAAGAAATCAAAAGTTCTAAAAATTGAGTTCACGGAGGCAAGAGAACAAAATACTTAAGAAAACATGGCTGAAAGATATTATTAAGAGCATCAACATTTGCAAAACACGAACAAAATCACAGAAAGCTTCACTTTCACATATACTGTAATATATATACTGTAATAAACAAACTTGAAACAACTCAAATTTAGTTTTCCCGCACAAATGTCCCCAGAGCTTTGTATATGAAAACTATAGTATTATCAATGAGTCGTTTTTATTTACGCTGGATTTCGACGGCTGGTGGTGCATGTGTTTGCAACATGTTTTATGAATTGAAATACATGAAACGGTCTAACACCGCGTTTCTTAATATTTTTTTTGTTTTCAAATATAGATTTTTAAAATCGAAGGATGTATGAACAAACAGCAAAAAACCGTTTCTAATTATCATGTTTAGTTCCTTCGCAAGAAATTTTCAAAAAATATCTTCAAGTTTTCGGCTACCATGTAGGCCGTAGATGGAAGTTTCTCTTAACGCATATCATTTTATTAGAATATACAATTCATAAAATTAAAATCAATTTATGTTGTTTAAATGATTACATTTAATCCCTTATTTAATTTTCCATAGAATTAAGCATATTTGTTTAGAAAGTTTTTCTCAGAATCAATTTAAGTGGACCTAAACCGTTTTCCCCCTGGACCCTTTATTTCTTCGTAGACAATAAATGGGCTGGACAGTTGATTCTGTAAACCATCTGGTAACTGCAGAACGAAAAACACAACGAAATTTTTCGTTAACGAATTCGTCATGTCATGGTATTCAAAACAACAACTGCTCTTCAAAGGAGCTAATAAAGGTCCTTTACGATGATGGCAATGCTCAGTTCTATGGTACTAAGGCCAAAACCGATATGTCAATATTAAAATCGAAAATCGCTGTTTAATTTTTGTTCCCGCGGTTTATTGAAAGAATTAGGTATTCTTTAATTGATATTAACATCGCATCGACCACAAAGTACCAGTACTGCACATGCACATACACAGACTGACTTCCAAGGAGATCACTTACTCAGAAAACCCCAATGAACTAACGGTAAAGCCATGCCAGAAATTTAAGTTTTTTTTTTTTTTAAGTTTGTGCCCTCTCATTACTTACAACTGAAAATCTATACATTTCTAACTTAGACCTTAACGTAAGGTTTGTCTAGAACCAAAACAGAACATAATTAACGACGAATCTTGATTTATGAAATTTCTAAATTAAATAGACTTAAATTTAAAGGTTGGATCAGAACGTGAAGTAACTTTAAAAGGGAATGCTCAAAAGCTAAAATAAGAAGTGATTTTACAACAACAAAAAAAGATTGTTTTATCCCTGATAGTGTCTCTCTAGCCAAGTATACCTCTCTTGAGGGTTGTAAGACAAATTTTAAACTTTAAGTAAATTTAATGCTATTGAAAAACTGTTTTACGAATTGTTTTAGACTTTTCTAAATTTTATGAAGAATTCAATCAAAGCCCAACGAATTCTAAAAGGGGTAAACCACAAACTTATTCAAATGATTTTTAACGAAATTAATTGAAACCCTATTCGAATATTTCGGAAAACATCACCCACTCCCTAGACATTTGTCACGAACAACCAAAGTTTAAAAAAAAAATAAAAATGAATATTGAATTGTGCCAGCAGACAATAAAATTTACATCTCCCTTACTAGATCAAACCATCTATACAAGATGTCCTTGTCGACACGTATGCTGATGGTGTGCGGACTTCGCCTTCAAAAAGATTTTGGTTCCATTTTAAACTTTTTAAATTGCTTTTCCCAGAACAATTTAAGTCTGAGGTCACACAACACAAACATTCAACACATACCTACATAGGCAGGTACATATGTATACCTGTTTAAAGATTTATGAGAATAATAATTTTCTCCCAATTTTCAACCAAACTTTATCGATTTTAATCAATTTGGATGCAATTCAACCGAGCACGCGCAACAGCGGAATAAATTTCTTTTAATTTCAATCCATTTGTGAATGTTTTTTTTTTTTTCAATTTTTCCTTTAAGTTTTTGGTTTTATTTTTTTTTTAATATGCAATAACATTAATCCTGGGGCTATAGATTGAAGAGACAGAAGAAAAAAAAAAGAAACAAATAATCATCACCACAAAAAGACAAAAAGATTCGAAATTTTGATTTCTTAGGCTAAGGAAATCAGGATAATAAAAAAAAAATTTTATTTTTCATGAAAAAAGAAAAAAAAAAAAAAGCTTGTTGAAGGAATTTCTTGGAAACTGGAGAGACATTTTACCATCTGAAATAAATTTATATATAAAAAAGAGTATTTCCAAATTTTTTCGATGGCTAAACGTTTATAATTCAAACTACTACTTTATTTATTTAAAATAAAATAAACGCTTGTCTTTTATGTAATTAATAAATAACACTCAAGACACTCACACTCAAGACACTCACACTCAAGACACTCACACTCAAACACGCGATATACCTAAGGAAAACTCAAAAAGGGACAAGACAAACAGCTGCCTTTGTCTTATGGCGGCGGCGGTGGTGTACCGATTGTTTTCGTAATTTTAGGTTAATTTGTTTACAATTTTCAAGTTGTTATTGTTTGTGTTTCTTTTTAGGGTAGACTTGGATTTGTTTACACAGAATTATTGCATTTATGGAGCTTTTAACCAAAATCCAGATCCAACCAAAAATATTTATTGAAAATGTTTGTGGTAGGAATGGAGTTTGGTTTCGTTTTGCTATCAAATATTATTCGGGTGGTTCACCCCCCCCCCCCCCTTTCAGTAGGCTAGTCAATTTCGTTTGAAATCTTATCGATTGTTTTATCTTTGAATAAAAACAAAAACAAACATTTTTTATGTACATATATATAATGAAAATATTTGAGATTCGAGGAGAGAAAATGTAATGGTTATTGAGTTCAGGGTTGCCTTGAGGCAATCATTGGCGCCATGCCGGGTTGTTCCATTGAAAAGCTTGAATAGGTAGATGGGGAACACACAAATTTCAACATTACTAATAGATTTTAAGAACATTTTTTTTGCGACAGACTTCTTATAGTTTTGTTTGGTATCTTACAGAAATAAGCATTTTTAAAAGAGTTTTTTTTTTTTGGAAGTTTATGAAGATAAACTCTATGGACCGGTTTTATTTGTTTATGGTGAACTATTGGTGTGAAGTGAAAGTACACATATCTTTTTAAGAAAAGTTTTCTTGGTTTACCATTATTATTTACATAGAATTATAGTACTTTTTCGATATTAATAAGCAGGGAAAGGATTTAGCTAACTTTGACAATTTTTTTTGTGTGATCGTAAGAAAGTATCGACTTTATACAAACAGGATTTATGTCCTCCTGATTCAAAATATATGTATTTTATTTTGCCTTTTTTACCCGTTAGTGCTTTTGTTTGCCTTTTTTACCCGTTAGTGTCTTTTTTGTCAATTTTGACTTGTTTAATTTTTTTTATCAAAGTTAAACGAAAATATCTAAAAAAAAAAAATCTACAAATGTAGTTTTTCCATTTCCAGTTAAGATTATTTCACTTAAAAACATGATCCTAACACAATCTTAAGCGCACAGAAACCAAATTTGCTTGCCCTCAACATACAAGAAAAAGAACGCTGGCAGTGTAGATTGTATATAGAGTTACTATGATCTTTTCTCAATAAAATTTCTTGTCCTTTTTTTGTGTTTTTTTTTACACAAAAAAACTAGATCTTTGCATTTCTCTATTAATGATCGTGCATTTCCTTGCACTGCAAATATCAATGAAAATTTGGAAAAATCGAAAGGGCCAATAATTGCAAATGAAGTGTTGAAAAATTTCACTACTGTTTTTAATGTAAATCGTGGACTTAAAACTGTTGAGCAAAAGCTTTAATAAATGGCGACGTCAACTCCACACTTTCCGAAAACGTTGAAGTGAATGATATAGAGACTAAATAGTTTAAAATGGGCTCCACTCATTTCTGCTCAAGTAGAAAGGTCCTTTAGCTTATTTAAGACGCTTCTAACACCCCGACTCCACAGGCCATCAACGATGTCCATAATCCAATCTACAATCCAATCGGCAATCTGATTTGTATGGATATGTCACTGCTTGGACATGGATTTTTGCGACTCCATGGGATTTTTTTTTTAAATGTTCCATAGTCAGGCCATCGTTCATGGCCTGTGGAGTCAGGGTGTAAGAGACAATCGTAGAAGGATGTTACCCGAAAACTTCAAAAAGCTGTTCGTAGTTCAATGCTATTTTAATTAGATGTTAAGTTATGTTTATATTCTCTTTATTTAATAAATGCCTTTTTTTTTGCCTTTTTAAGAACTTTCGTTTGCCTTTTTTGATTTTTTTAGGTCAGCAAAATCCTTTCCCTGTTAATAAGAGACTTCTTATTTTGTTAGTGTTGTGATGTTAACTTGAATACTTAGTTAAAGTTCCTTTTTCGATTTACGATTTGGCTTAAGTCAGTTGGCCTGTAGTGTTAATCAGAACTTTTATCAGCATATACTGGCTAAGCAAAATTAAAAAAATTAGAATGGTTTTCTAGCTTTCAGAGCTAAAGCATAATACTGTAAGTGTTGCCGTTGTTTTTAAGTAGTTATTTTTTTATTTAGTCTTTTTTTTTAGAAAACTGTTCTTTCTGACTGAACGGGGAATATAAACCTTCCCTCTTCGATTTGATTTTTTTTTTTATTGTCTCAGACCAACTTACACGGCTTAGCTTTTCGTCATATCGTTTGCGAATCAAACTTATTATAAAGGGGGAAGTTGTTTGGATTGAATGACAGTTTGTATGCTCGGACTTATCTCCGCATGTATGTATCTATCCGATTTCAAAATTTAATTTTGTATACAAAAGTTTACAAAGGGGTTGATATTTTTCAAAATATTTTCTCATTTGTCGGGTAGAATAGGATATCTTATTTCAAAAATTCTTTGTAACACCCAAGGAAAAAGCAACCAACCATCTTTTAGTGGATGGACCGAAAGGACGGCTTTAGAGTTGCATATTTAGATATTGTTCTTATTTATGCACCTATTAATGGCGTGAAATGGGTACAACTGAAAAATGCTACCTGATTTTAAAAATTCTTTTGTGTTTGAAATGGTATACACTGGACGTCCAGTATTACGAATTCCGATATAACGAATGTCCAGTATAACGAATCACCATTTGAAGTTCATTGATATCTCTAAATAACGAATAATGAAAAATTGTACTACTCCATATAACGAATGCTGTTGAATTTCAAGATGAGAATCGTTATTTTTTCTTACAGATCTCAGTAGATTTTTTCTGCGCTTGAAGTTGTTTGCACGAACAAAAAAACGGTTTTTTTTGCTTACAAGTCTTTTAAATTTTTTCGCAGTTGCTGTTCCTTTATTCCAGTTCGAATTTGGTTTTAGATAAGTTTAAGGTTTTAAGTTTTAAGGTATGAGCAAACCAAAAAATGACTTTGACTTTTTTTCTTTTCAAAATTGATTCAATTTGTGCAATTATAAAAAGTTGGTATAATAAAAACTTTTTAAACTATGTGTAGGTACCTAAATATAATGTTTTTTTTTTAAGTTGAAAAAACTGGTTTCCATATAACGAATCTTTTGAGATTTAATTTTTTGCTCGGGAGAAAGGCGAGTTAAGGCCTTTCGGGTGACATTTTGAACAAAATATTCTGTTACCGATTTATCAAGCCATATACTGTCAAAATAAATTGAAGAACTGCTACGAAGATGATGTATTGAAAAACATCTAAGAAATCTGAATTTTTTGAGATTAAATTTTTGCCCAGGGAAAAGGTGATTTTCGTGTTTTGGATGACATTTCGAACAAAATATTCTGTGTACGCCACAATTCACTTTGTAACCTATCTGTCAAATTATGAAGTGTCAAATTTCATTGAAGGATGGATAAGATTATGATGGGTTAAAAAAAGAAGTTTTTGATTTTATGAAGGTGTCAACCCATGTGTCAAGGCAGTCGTCAACGCATTAATAGTATTATGCGTTAACGATCACACGACTTGAGACAGAATTTGTTGTCATTTTGAGTCAAAGCGTTCAACCTTTGCATTGACGTAGAAACAAGATTGCGAACTTCTGTTTTTATTTTCATTTTCATCATCGAACTACGATTTGCCATAGTTTTTTCACATTTTAATAAAAATGTTTGTTCGCAACTATGCATAGTAAGTTTATCCTAGTAGAAGCTGAACGTTACCAGTAAAAAACTTGAAAGCAACTTGCTCGTGTGGCGTCATGGTTAGAAAGAAACAATGTTAACTCATTTGGCGTGTGAAGCATTTTACTTTGGGAAAACAAATTTCTCGCGCAGTTATTTTTCGGGAAATATTTAGAATTGGGCTGATTGATTGTTGTTTTTTTGTTGTTGTTATTTTATTACTAGACTATATTAAATAGGAGGATAGCTTCAGTTTTAGAAACATTTCTCAGTTTGTATGTGGTCAAAACAATTAAATTATTCATTATTTTGTTTTTGAGCTTGAAAGGTTATTCTTATTTGTTTATTAGCTGTTTATAGTGTAAAATGATATAAAAAAGAAAGGGTTGGATTCTTCCTTGACTCCGACATGGCAGTACCCACCTTAAGAGCTTTATTCGAATTAACAAAATTTTTCCAAAGCTTTACAGATGCTGAAAAATCAAAACGCCTTAAAACAAAATTACTATTGAAAGAACAAATTTTGTAAAGTTTTTGAAACTACCACACAAAATTTAATTTTAGAAAACTAAATGCCAAGTTTATTTGACGCCTACAATTCTGTATTCGAATCGATTGTTTTCGCATACGATTTTATCGAAAAGTTACATTTAAAAATTTCAAATACGAGTGAACTCCATGGGCTCTATGTGAATAATTAAAACAAGACTCACAGCTACAGTAACTGCTCCACTCTATTGTATTAAATGCCGCATTGGGTATATGAGAAGTATATCTAAGTTTGAACTGGGCCAGACCATTTATATACATTTGTTTCAAACTCTAAAACTTCCATATAAAAAGACATTTTCCTTTTTTGTTTTAATTTCTAGACAGTAAAATTAGGACAGCTAAAAACATTTCCTCTTGTTCGTCCTGTTTTTATCGATTTAACCTCGCCAGTTTGTCTCAACATAAATTTCTTCAATTTGGCATAAGATTAACAACACGAGTTAGATCATACAATCAAAGAAAAAGAAATGATAAGAAAAAGTCCTTCTTAAATCTAGGTCATTCAATCGAAATTTATCCAATTTATTATACAAGATATAAATGAACATATTTTCCAACATCTATCTATACCTTTGTGTATCCTTTTTTGGTTCAAAAAAGAGGAAGAGAGTGTAAATTGTTTGCGCGTGATGCTAAATTAAAAAAATAGTCCTGCACATAAACTACTATGTGTGCCATGTACCGTTTAAGTAAAACACATAGAATATTCGCAATGTTCATGTTCTAGAATTGATTACCCAAAAAGTTAAAGAAAATTAAATATCTCTCTAGTCTCTAGCTAGCTTGTTGATTTTAATTGTTAAGAAACAAGAGTTAAAATAAAACCAACAACTAAAATGTAACTTGGGAATAAATATAGCTAAAGAGAACAAACAAAATTTGTTCAAGGAAAACTTTTTGAAATTTTATTAAATTAAGAGGGTTAGAAATTGGGTAACCAGTTGTAGTCGAAGGATACAATAACTGAGTTGGTAGCGAATTGAAAAAGGATCGATTCTTCTCGACAAGAAAAAGTATCTTTTGGTGTATTTTATTATACAATGCAGTTTTATTTATTTTAAATCCAGGGTGAAATTGTGCATTCGTTTTTTGTTTTGTTTTGTTTTTTTTTTTTTTTTTTTTTTTTCTGTTGGCTTGTGCAGATAGAAACTTTTTGACTTTTGATAGACGACAGGAAATCAATTATTTCAGAGATTATGTATTTTTAATTGACAATAAAAGTGACTGGAAGTTAAATTTGATATAAATGCATTTAACTCGAGAATACAACAATATGCAGCAAGAGTGCTTAATGATTCAATTGAATTGAAATAATGTACTTTCTGGGGAGTTAGTAAATATTTTTGTATGATGCCACTTTAACCAAAGAAACACAAAACTTATTTGAGTTATCCTACTCATAAATATTTCACAAAAATTAACAATAATAACAAGTGACAGTATATATGATGAGATAAATTGACAGCCGAATTGACGTACAAAAAATTGACTTTAAAAATGATATCATGGTAATACTGTGAGTGTTGCCATTGTAGTCTAGGAGCCCGCCATATTACGACCTATCCCCATCGCTCTACTTAATGAGTGGTATACAGTTTTTTCTTAGTTAGTGTCTTAACTATCGATTTTATCGCATATGTTGCCTAGTGAAAAATGGTCAAGGTTTAGGGTTGCCAAGCTTTAAAATTCAATTTTTGGCTATTTTTGTAATTTTCTGACCCAGCTTAGATGGCAAGTCTTAAAGTTACAAAAACATCGTTTAAAAGAAAATTGTATTGTAAATGGTGCCAGGCCATCTAGTGGTAGCTTTTTAAATCATAGTGAAATGCTGAGAACAAGGCAGAGGCACACACAGGATAAAGTGTCCAGAAAATCATCACATCAAGAGGCTGTCCACAGGGAGGGGTACTGTCACCCTTGCTGTGAAGTCTTGTAGTGGATGAGCTATTAGAAAGTCATACTTCTCAGGGCATACGCTGCATTGGCTTTGCCGATGACACCGTAATAACAGCCCTTGGGAAGTTCGAAGAAACTCTCTGTAAGGTATTACAAAGAGGACTGAGAATCACAAGTAAATGATGTCAATCTGTAGGGCTAAATATTAACCCGGCAAAAACGACTATCGTACCATTTACCAACAAAAGGCTTCTGCCACGAATGAAACCTATTAGTTTTGCTGGTAAAGTCATTGAAACAAAGAAGAAGGTAAAATACCTAGGTATAACACTAGATAGCAAACTTTTTTGGAATAAACACTTAGAAATTGAATTGAATTGAAGATGTACAGAGGAAGTTCACCAGGTTTGCTTTTCATAAATTAAACTAGAATATTGAGGTTCCCTCTTATTCATCTAGATACTTTCTCTTTGATATTCAAAGGCTTGAGCTTATAAGAAAATATTTTTCAATAATATTTATGAAAGATGTAATTAATAACCGCATCAAATGTTCCTTTTTATTAGAACGTATTCGTTTTTATTTTCCATCAAGGAACCTTCGTGCTAATTTGCATTTACAAGAGACATTCACTAGAAGAAATTTTAGTTTAAATGAACCATGTGCACATTGTATAAGAGAAACGAACTCTGTAGTTGAAGTTGTTGATATTTGTTCTAATGATTCTTGGGATATTTTCAAGTCAAGTCAAGTTCGTATACGTGAATATGCTGTGACGTAGGCAGCAAGCAACTTGTAAGCAATTTGTTTTCAAGTGTCTGCGGTCAGGTTCAGCTTTTACTAGGATAGCCTATCTAGGATTCTAAATACACATTATGATTGAATTTGCTTTGGCATCGGACTTCGATTTTTTCTTACTTAACAAAAAATGACGTCGAATTCTGCATCGGGTCTTGTGATGGTCAACGCATAATACTGCCAAAGCGTTGACAGATGCATTGACAGACTTTTCTTTCACGTCCAAGTAACATGGATCGATTTTAATTTAGTTCAAAAATTTCGATTTCTTTAAAAAAAAATTAAAAAAAAAAATTGATTTTTTTGAGGTTTTTTTAATCCATCATCAACGTAGCCATCCTTTAATGGAATTTGACAATTCATACGTTGACAGATAGGTAAGATACTAAATTACGTCGTACGAGAAATATTTCTTTCCAAAATGTCACCCAAAGGCACTAAAATCGCATTTTCCCGTGCAAAAAATTTAATCTCAAAAAATTCAGATATCTTTAAGTTTTTCAATGCATCATATCTGTAGCAATCTTTGCATTTAATTTGACAGTCTATGACTTGACAAATCGGTAAGAGAATGTTCCAAATATCACCGAAATCACCAAAACTGTCATTTTTCCGAAGCAAAAAATATACTTTCAAAAAATTTGGATTTTTAAGAGATTTTATATATTTCATCATAATCATAGCCATCCTTCAATCATATTTGACAGTTGCCTATTTTGGATATGTTAAAAATGCTTGGTACCTCCTCTCATTAAAAGTTGTAGTTTTAGTAGAAAGAATATTTAATTTTGCATTAAATTTCCAACGAAAAATTATCCATATAGCTTTATATACAAGTCTGAACGTGGCCACTGTCTGCTTCCCAACTGGCTTCGAAAATGACAAGCCAGTTGACGAGCAAGTTGCTCACGTTTGTATGTGTTAGTAAGAATGTATTGTAACTTGTAAGCCAGTACTGGCTCGTGTAGCCTCAGAGTAAACACAATGTAATTTAACTTTATTATTAATTTTTATTTATTTTTGTTCATATTATTTACTATTATACTTTAATTATTATTATATTATTAATTTATTATCTAAATTATTATCTATTCTAATAGTAGTCTGTAAGAGTGTGCCTACTCTGCTTTATGAAATAAACAAATGATTCAAATAACTATCGGGAAAGCCCCAAAAGCCCTTATGATATGTAAGAGACTTGTAGGCAAATCATGGGGTTGCAAACCAAGTATCCCAAGATGGATGTACACCATGATGGTAAGGCCCATCAAAACCTATGGTGCAGTTGCATGGCACATAAGAACCGAACTACAAACAACTAAGAATGCCCTAGAAAAAATCCAACGGCTCGCATGCATATACATAACTGGAGCAATGAGAACCTGTCCCATAGCAGCTATGGAGGTTATCCTTCCCTAACACCACTATACGTGGTCATAGATAGTAATTCTCAGGGAGCAATTATGAGATTTTCCAAGGAGGGACAGTAATAAACCTTCTTGACATTCCATGAGATGCCATGATAAAAAAATATAACTTTGAAAAAAATGTTCAAACAGAGTTAAGTGGCAAGGCAGAGTGGGTAGGCGAAACAACGAACTACAATCTTAAAGCAAACGCCATCAAATGGTATACTGATAGATCAAGAACGTCTGAAGGGACTGGGGCGGGTATATTTGGGCCAAGAACCAAACTATCTGTACCGTTGGGATAGTCCACAGGCATTTTCCAGACGGAAGTAACCGCCATAGGTAAATGTGCAGAACGTAACCTTGAAAGAAACTACCGACATCGGAACATTGCCATCATGTCAGATAGCGAAGCCGAGCTTTAAGCCTTAAGCTCCTATGCCACTTGCACAAAATTGCTATGAGGAGGCTAAATGAACTGGGCAAAAACTCTTCTCACTCTATTGGGTACCGGGTCCCGTAGGTATCGATGGTAATGAAGAGGCAGACTCCCTAGCCAAAATAGGAGATACAACCCCCCTAACAGGGGCTGAGCCCTTTATTGCGGATTAGGTAAAAATGTGATCAAAAACAAGATCAAATCAGAAGAGGAGGAAAAAAGATCCAAAATTTGGAAAGAACTCTCAAAACTGAGGCAGGCCAAATTACTACTTGGGAGCTACAACCAAGAACGCTACAAAGCCTGCATTAACCTCAGCAGGAACAGCCTAAGAATAATAACGGGTTTACTCACTGGACACTGCAAACTTAACAGACAACTCAGTATTCTTGGCTTAGCGAGCAGTACAACTTGTAGATTCTGCAACATCCAGGAGGAAACACCTGACCGCATATTAGGCAAATGCCACGCACTTGTGCATCCAAGGCACATATATCTGGGAAATCAGCAGATAGAGGAGAGGGACCTGCCCTCACTGAAAATACTCCAAATACTTAAGTTTATAAAAGAATTAAATTTGGAGGATGAGCGTTAAGTGAGCAATCTCATTCAGCTCTAGATGGGGGCACAATAGATCAAAGGTCGCAATGCATCAAACCCCGAATTGATTCATTCATTCATTCAAGTCGAACAAGAAAGTATTACTTGTTGTAGGTGTCATACGGATACCTATAAGCTTCTTATATAGAATATACTACCCTATCGAACTCCGAGAAAAAATCACTCAATATCTAAAATTTATTTTATGCGTCCCAAACAATTCGTTTTGAAATTAATTAAACAACAACAAATTAAAAAAACAAAACAAATTGTTATTGTTATTCGTACTAGAATGTCAGCTTATTAGGCTTGACCATTCTTTATTCCGTCAACTTCATTGAATTTTTGAACAACAACAACAACTTAAAGGCGCTACCACCAATTATTTGGCTGGAGATATAGCTATTTCGTGCTTTGCCACTTTTGCACTTATCAATAAAATTATGAATCAACCAGCTAATTGCCATTTTTTTTTTTTTAATTTAATCTGCGGCAACTGTGATATGCACCTTTTTACTGATAACCGAGTTTTATTGTTTATAGATTGTAAAAATCTGAATTAAACAAAAAAAACAAAACAAAAAACGCAATCAAAATGACGTTCTATTGAAAAACTTATCTCAAAGAAGGAAATTACGCAATAATACGGGATTTTGTATATGTAATGTATGTATGTGTTTCAAGAATATTTTATTTATCTTGTTGTTCAAAGGTTATAAATTGCACGTTTTTCATCATAAAGAAATAAATTTGTCAAGAAGAAAAAAAAAATAAAGTATCTTTAAGTTCAACTCTATAGGTATCTTAGGTTGATATAATAACAGAAATTGTCAGTAATAAGACACAAACACCACACATGTGTCACAACAGGACATTACAATATAAAATACTCGTGTCTATGTCCATTACTATTTTTAAGATCACTCTTTATTCCTCTATGTAAGTTCTCAAATCCTTTTGAAGGTTAGGTACACAAATTGAACATTTAGAGGTACATCCTCTCAAAACATTTTTTTGTTGTCTATGAAAGAACATTTTTTATTTTATTTCTTTTTTTGTTGATGGTAGCGTGTAGCGTTAAATGAGACATGCGTGTGTAAGGAATCTTAAAATATTTTTGTTTGTATTTTTTGAAAATCGCAGTAGATTATGGAAAAAAGGGTTGGTACTATAATAGCTAATTGCAAGCAAGTGGTAAAAGAATTTTTCGATTTAGGAGGTAAAATATTATTGTTTTTATTTTGATTTTAATGATTATTATTACGTCCTGTGTGCGCAATAATTGTCAAAAGCTTTTTGTTTTATTAAAAACAAAATTATTATGTGATACTGATATTAACTTTTATTAAAGTGCTTTTTGTCTGACTGAAAGAAAGATGCATTAAAATCTCTATTGTGACTCGCAAGTCGAACATATGACTCAAATCAAAATTTCAGCAGTTCAAAAATGAGAACTACGATTTTGTCCATGGCCATCAAGAATGACATCTGAACCTCCAAACAATTCTGACATTTGGTTCTTCACGAGCCGTTGCGCCAACCAATTTATTTAGACAAGGGAAACTTTTCAAACACTCGTGAGGCGCTCCCTAGTAAAAACTTGTTGGACATGTTTCAGAACATCATCATTTCGGTACAGCAAAAACAAACATTTTATAAGCACCATTAGGAGTGTCTCTTAAATTTGTGGTGATATATATTCAAAATGAGTATCGTGGGTCTTGTAGAGGATACCCCCAGATGTATTTCTGCGTCCCGGAAATTTACAAACAAAATGGTACTTCCAGACCCTACGGCTTTTTTATGTAAATAAAACGGTTTTTTTGACTTTATAAATGTGGTGATCTGGTTTATAGTTGAATGTATATTTATATGTATATTTATACATATATTTTATTACACAATAAACAATGAACATTGTGTAATAAAATATTGTTTTTAGCTAAATAAATTCCTTGATAAAGTTGGAAAATACCAACGAAACGTCGGAAAAGAATGAAATAGTTTTATTTGCATTCGGAATCAACAGATCTGTAAGCCTGTCATTCATATAAATATACATTCAAAACGATTTTTTTTTTTAAAGTAAAAAACTTATCAAAAAATTCGCGTATCAAACGTGGTTTTGCCGACTTAAAAAGATTTCTTTTCGCTCTCTAGGGATGCTAGTAATAAAATAGCACAAGTTACTGCACCTTTAAATTTTAAAACATGCCTTTTTTACTCGATTATTGGCTGAAACCCCCCAACAAATTGGTTGTTTTTTAAACTTTTCTCGATTTTGAAGGACTACACGGGTTCCGGAACGGGGAAGTAAGAATCGTCTTAGTAATTTCGTGTGCTGAACTCAAATAATCCGTCATCCATTTTCCGCTATCGGCTCTAGTTTTTGATATATTCCAGTCTCCAAATGCATTATATTTTGAGATTTTGTAAAAATTCGAAATCCTTTTTTTTTTTTTTTTTTTTTTAAAAGCACCGATTCATCAAAGTATTGCACTATAACTCATGTTCCTGGATGAATCGGCGTATTTAAAAAAAAAAAAAAAAAGCATTTCGAATTTATACAAAATCTCAAAAATAGGGAAAAAAAATGGTTCATTTTCAGACTGGAGTATCTCAAAAACTAGAGCCGATAGAGGAACACGGATGACGGATTTGATTTCAGCATACGAAATTACCTCTAAGACTTGCTCGTTCCTGAACCCGTGTAGGCCTTTAAAATCGAGAAAAGCTTAAAAAAACAACCAATTTTTTTGGGTGTTTTCAGCCATTAATCGAGTAAAAAAGGCATGTTTTTTAATTTAAAGGTGCAGTAACTAGTGTTTTTTTATTACTAGCATCCCTAGAGAGCCAAAAGAAATCTTTTTAAGTCGGTGACACCACGCTTGATACGCGAATTTCTTGTTAATTTTTTTACTTCGAAAAAAAAAAACGAGACACCCCTAAGCACCATGTAATTTCAGTATCATACGTCACTTTTTTCTAGCTTTTCTTTGTCTTCTTTTTCATATCAGAACGGCACAGATTTTGTGAAAAAAGTCAGACCTGTTCTAAGTTTTTTTCACCTAAAAAGCAATCACATAAATCCTGTTCTTTTCTGTATGTATTTGTTATACGGTATGACACACTAGAGCATATAACTTATACCGAGTTAGTCCAGTGGGCAGCGCATTTGACTGACAATCAGAAGATCGCTGGATCACGTTCCACATAAGCCAGCAATTTTTTTATTTTGCCTGAAGAGGCTAAAGGAATCACCAAGGCCCTTGTTCTAGCCTTTGCTAACCCTTGCTAGCCCCTTGCCAGAATCTATGTAAAACCCTCTAGTGCTTTGTCGAAAATTAGATTGTTTTTCTGCGTGGGTAAAAGAATGACATTTACATTTGCCATACAATTGACATTTCGTGCGAGTTTTATTTAAGCGAGTTGCAATTATTGCTTGTGCCAAAAAAGTGCTTGTTGCCAGTCATACGTGCAGAATGTTTGTTTCACATGAAAAAGCTGTTGTCTAATAGAAAGCGAGTTTTTTGTTTGACACGCTTTTTATTCAAAGTCAAACTAAACACATTTTACCACCTCGCACACTATTATTTATTTAAAAAGCACCTACGTTAAATAAAACAGATTCCAATCAGAAGAAAAATCAATTTATATTGTTTGAAATAAATTGACAACTATTATCTCTGTTTTGTTCTGTTTGATCAGGGAAGTGTGTATTTCGAAATTAAAGCATACTATTTAATAAGGTGTTTTCTGTGAGGCCTTCATCCCGATATAGTTCAATTCAATGCAAATGTAAGTTCCAATAAAATTATACCCCAAACATGATTATGTATGTATATTTTATTTGACAGTTTTATAGCATAGAATTATAAAAGATTAACCAAGTTTATTTTTATTGAATGGAAATTTTATAGATTTTAGAGGAAATTCATAAGAAAAATCGGAAGAAACATACAAATGAAAAATAACATGTCCAAAATTTCAGGATAATTGATGATGAAAAATAAAATTTTAGAAAAAAACTTATACACTTAATTAATCAAACATATTTAAGTTTTCATAAACAAAACGAAACAAAAAAAAAAGAGAATAAAAACCCCTCAATTTATTAGGATGAAATATAAAATAAATATACTATAACACATACATACATGTGCTGTGCACATAAAACATCAAAAACTACATTCAGATATACACTCTCAATTTGATTTCATTTATTTTTGTTTTTTGTTTTTGCAAAAATATACACACATATGTATACACAATTTAAAAAAAGAGCTTAAGAAGTTGGTTAAAAAACCATTATTTCAGAAAATTAATCAAAAAACGACTCATTTCATTCGAGTAATTTCTACTCCTAGTCTACAAAGTTCAACCATACAAAAAAATAAAACACCCACTTACTTAAAACTCAAATCAAATTTTCCACATTTCTAGGAAACAATATTACTAAAATTTCCAATAATAGTATTAGAAAGTAAAATCGTAAACAAAAACAGAAGGAAAAGAAAACAAAATTTGTCTTATAAAAAATATTACGTATACGCCAGAGTGTACATCAATTATTCTGACATTTAGAGCACATTTATACGAGTAGGTAGGTAAGGTTTTTTTTTTTTTTTTCTTCTTTGAAAAATAATTCTACACAGTACCAATGATGAAGAATTAGGTACTTCATACATCCATATTCATATTTGAAATTTTAGTTGAATTTTAAAGTGTTTATAATTTTGATTTAAAAATATGATCTGTTAATAAATCTTAAGATTTCTCATTTTGTGAGGTTAGGACTTTTTTGGACTTATTAAATTTTTCCGAAAATTGATCCCATGAAGCATTTTATTTATTAATTGTTCATTCTATAAGGTATAGGTGGCCTCTACAAATTAAATGATTTATTTGTTAAAAATTAGCTTTGCACTGGATGATTCATTGACTTATGTAAAATTCCGAGTAACTCTAGATGATAAAAGCCCCCGTCTGGAGATTGGGTCTGGGGTTTTTATAATAATAATTTTTTTTTGTAATGCAACCTGAATTGCACGGCCCCTTGTTAAAAGGAATTAAAAGATAGAAAAGAATTTTGTATTGCAAAAATGATCTGCGATCTTTCATCAACTAGTAAATGTACATAAGGAAGAATTCCAGAACGACAAATTCATCCACTTTAAGTCACGGTTTGGTGTGGTATCGGTTGAGAAAATATTTCGGTCCGTACTCCATATTTCTTTAAAGATGCAACGCTTGACAATTCAGCAATGGTAAATAGGGACGAGTTTGCTTAGTAATAGCCGTGTTCCTTGTGTGCTTTTATCTTCGTTCCCAATTCTGCTTTAAATAATTTCCATGTTAAATACAACAACAATTTTGAAAATTCTGGAATTGTTGTTGTAATTTACATGAGAATTATTTTTAAGCCAACATGATGGTGGATATAAAGGCTCAAACAAACATGACCAAAAGCGAAGTGGACAGATTTAGAAAATAAAATTAATTCTAATTTATGTGGAGTATTTGAATATAATGTGAGCCCAGGTTCGTATCTGGACAAAACGCATTTTGGAGTTAATGGTTTACTTAACATCAACATTAAACATGTTTGTGCATCCCAATCACATGTAGTTTCAAGAAAACCACGCTACAGATTGATTGCAGGGCGCGTTATACAATCGTAACATCAATTTTCGACTTTTTAAAAATAAGTTCAACAAAATTGGTTAATCTACTCAGACCTAGATTTAGAACATTGAGCTATTTTACTCATTTAAAGTAAAAAGTTCTAGTTAGCTCTGTGCAGCTCGAACAAACTCCGATGTCCGATCTTGAAGGGAGAGTTAAATAGAACAAGTTCGTTCGTAAAATTTATAAAATCATAAGAAGTTGAAGAACTAATCTCTATTTGGTAAGTGTGTGTGTAAGATCAGTTTATACCAAATAACGAATAAATTACTGTATTTGCACAGTGAACAAAAATGTCAAATCTTTCTGTCATTTCTAGATGGCTCTAAATTATTAAAAAAAAAACTTAAAACTAAACTAAAAAACTAAAACGTGCAGAAAGTTTTGATTTTCGACACTGCAGTTGGTAAGAAGCTTTTTTTTTTTTGTTCGAAACAGTTCGGCACGCAATTCAATGACCAATGACATTGAATATTTTTGACAATGAAGTTAAACTATTACAATGAAGACGAAGAAACATAAATATTAAAATCACTAGAAAATGTGTACATAAACATACATAGTGACATTGACGTTGTTACATATTGAACATTTATATTATAGTTTTCGAGCTCATCTCAGTGTCATTGTCGAACTAATTAACAGAGCGAGTCAGCTTAATCAATTGTTGATGGCTAACTCTAACTGTGAAGATAGTAAAGCTACATATATAGCGATATCGTTTGAATCTTGTTTTTAAGAATTTGTCATGCTACATTACCAAATTTGGTTAGTCGCTTTATATAGGGTGATACGCATAAGATGTAACAAAAAGCTGAAGAGTGAAGCTGTGGTCTCGATAAGACGAAAATCGTATAGGAAGGGGCGGTCGTCGATTTACCCCTGTTAAGGCAGGCAATTTCCTAATCAAAAATAAGTTAAAATGAAAAAAAAAAATATTATTAAAAAAAAACAGCAAATATTACGAAATTTATACGAAAAATTTATTTCGTTACTGTTTTGGATTTTTTTTCAAAGTGCCTTTTAATTTTAAGTCAAATACTGAAAACCGATGGTTCTAAGATTTTTACTTTTCAAAATATTATAAAAAGGAACCAGTTTTCTTATAAAAAATTATTAAATTAATATAGTAAAAGTGAAAATAAGACCTATGTTTAACATGGTACATTTTTTTATTTAATGCCTTTTTGTATGATGATGGCCTCGTGAAAAATGCATGCATGATAGTCCAAAATGTCAAAGTCTATATTTTCCGAACATTTATTTAGTTGCAATAAGTTAAAAAAAAAAAAAAAAAACCTAGGTACAAAATTTGGGACGCCAATTTAAAGTATTTCATTATAAATATGCAAATAAAATTTAAATTTCAAAAAAATTCTTCAGCACAAAATTTTGAAATTGTTTACATTTTCTAACTAAAATTTTAATTTTTTTAATAAAAATAAAAACATTCTTTTGAAAATTTAAATACCCTCCGTTATATATAAATTCATATAAATTAATTAGTTTGAATCGGTTGATCTAAAAATGAGAAAGTTGAAAATTTATGAAATATGATTGTATTGGAAAATAAAAAAGTACAGTTCTTTTTCCTCGCAGTAGTTAAAGAACACCATCCGAGGTGTTCTTCCATCCGAGAACAGTATCCGAGGCTGATTATTCGTAGATGAACCAATATCATTAAAGGTCGAAGGAGCTGGTAACACCAGGGACCCGCATTTTGTCTTATTTGTAAGTCGTCTGCGGTTAAAAGAATTTGAAAAAGAAGAACTCCTAAGAGTGCCACTCGATTCTTTTCTGTTGCAGCTTATCCAGCGGTCGCCACGAGGAGGCCAATAAGATATGTAACTATGACAACAAGTACGTTTCCGTGACATTTCTGTCAGACACTCTTACGAATGTCCTGGTCTAGCGTTCGAATCACCTGTCTGGTTCGCCCTTTCGGGCTCACCTCTTAGGCTTCCAAGTTGTTAACCTTTTTTCAGGTGAACAACCATCAAATCAAGCCTTTCGGCATTGATATGACTTGGTTAAGCTTTCAAACCGTACTTGTATATATTAACGTCACTAATACGATGACGAGCTGGATAGGCCCGTGAAACAGACCTATCCCACCCTTCCTTAGATGGTTATTAAGAGAGTCATAGTTACTTTTGTGTCATAATCGTTTCAGACGTTTTGAACAAAATAAGATTTTTCTAAACGGGTTTCAACACTCTTGTATGACATGTACCGTTGATTTTGATTTTAGGACCCAAATTTTTGTCAAATGTTTTAAAATAAGGTGTTTAAAATTTAGCCCAGTCAAATTCGACAATAAAATCGCAAAGCGCGATGTAATTTCTGCATTTTTGATATGTTGTTGGGGGATGTAAGTGTAGTCTGTAGCTTAGTTTGCAACTTCGAAAAAACCTGTGCTCGCTGCAGAAAAAACATTTTCCTTTAAAACTTTGGAAAAATGCAACTTAGGAAAAAACCGTCTGCAATAACTTGTTTGTTATAAAATTTTCTACAAGACCAAATTAGTTTTAGATTCAAGCATGTTATATTTGTGTTGCTATCTAACCATAAATTTAAAAACAAATCTGAATAGCTAAGTAATTTTGAAACACTCAAAAAATACATAGGTCAAAAATTGTTCAATTCTGCTAGAAATTTGGAATCAAATATTCTAGAGTATAACAAGACGAAATTCGAAAATTCGATCCAAATCGGTAAAATAGTTTTTGCAAGAAACATGATGTTAACTAAGTGCGACAAGCAATGTATGCATCATTGCAGTGTTCAAAGTAGGACATTTAATTTGGCACTCGTTTTTGTACAGGTACTTGGAACCCTTAACTATCATGAAATATCGTTAAAATATCGTTATAATATTTATATCTTTTAATCAGTCAATTGTTCATTGTTTGTTCAATTAAAAAAGAAAATCTGAGTTTTCTTCGAAAGTTAACCAGTTAATGGGCAACAATACAATTTTTTTTATATTAACTTTTTGCTTATTAAAAATGAGAGTTAAGAACAAAACGATAAAAAAGTATCTATCACGTAATATATTTTTGTTTGCTATTCATAAAGAAAAAATTAGCTCCCGTGTTTAGGAAAACTACACCATAGAATAAGACTGTACCGGACTCAAATGGAACAGTAAGCAATTGCCTTTAGTTTGAGCCCAGAAAATTCTTTTTCCATGGTGTAGTTTTTTTAGCTCCCGTGTTTAGGAAAACTACACCATAGAATAAGACTGTACCGGACTCAAATTGAACAGTAAGCAATTGCCTTTAGTTTGAGCCCAGAAAATTCTTATTCCATGGTGTAGTTTTCCTAAACACGGGAGCTAAAATAACTATTCTTTCTTTATGAATACGAGTGAATGTTCTATCAGAGCGTGTAGCGCTTTGGTAAATATATAAATTCACCTTTTGGTTTTAGTTCCTAAAAGAGGGATCTATTGCGAATAAAACTGCAGGGACAGAATAATTCAGGAAAATCCATTAGATTATTTTTTACCACGTTTTTAAGTTCTTCATTAAATACACTGTTTTTTTTTTTTTGCGCCACTTTAATAGAAACAGTGTGCATTTTGTCTCTATAGATTACGGTAAGGGGACAAAATATTGTTCTAATAATGGAAGTGTGGATTAAAAATAATTATTGTTTTATCAAAGAAAAGATGGTCCGCGGAAAACCATTAAACCCTGCAGAAAAAGCCAAAATAGAAGTATACGCGGAAAACAAGCTTCCGCTACGCACAATTGCCAACAAAGTAAGTAGAAGTGTGAAAATTGTTTGGTCGAACCTTAGAAATAAAGAAAACTATGGGAAACATGTGTTAGGTAGGCAATCAAGAGCCACAACAGAACTTCAAATTCAAGCGATTCTGCTGCTAAAATCAAGCAAAAAGTGGTATGACAGCGAGTCTCAACACTACTAGACGTGCTATTCGTGGGTCACAACATTTAAACCACCTAAAATTGATGAAAACACCACCGTTAAATCCAATACGAGGACACAATATAATACATTTTTGCAGGAAGAATATGACGTGGAAGGAAGAGTGGACAAAAATCGTATTTTCTGACGAAAAAAAAAATTAATAAAGATGGTCCGGATGGATATAATTACTATTTCCATGCTATGAGGAAGGAACCCAGGTTTCTGGAGCACCACCATAGCCGAGAAGGCGATATAATGGCGTGAGGTGGGATTTTGTGGTTTGGAACAATTGATCTGGATTTTCTCACATTGAAAATGACGGCAAACTCCTACAAGGAAATATTGCAAGAATCTTTCCCTGAGTTTACCGATGCCTTTGGATCAATACCATGGACATTTCAACAAGACAACATGCCAATCCTCAACGCAAGGATCATTAACATTTGAATATCCGAGAAAAATTTTAACTTACTTCAAAAGCCACCGTATTCTCCGGACCTAAATATTACTGATAACGTATTGGGATGGATGGTTCGTAGAATCTACAATGCTGAACGACAATATGAGGACAACGAATCACTTACTGCTGCAATCAAAGAAGCATGAAGTGCAATTTTTTTAAAAATATATAAAATAACTGCATTATTCAGGCTCCTACAGGGTTTTTCAGGTTATTTCAAATAAAGGTGGTAGCACACATTATGAAAATATGATTACAAATAAAAAACTACCCTCTTTTACTGCATTTTTTCAAATTGTTTCCTTATTTAAGAGAGTGTTTCTATTCAAGTGGCGCAAAAAAATCAGTGTTTTTAATGAAGTAATTAGAAAAATGGTAAAAAATAACCTAATAGTATTTTCCTGAATTATTCTGTCCCTGCAGTTTTATTCGCAATAGATCCCTCTTTTAGGAACTAAGACCAAAATATGAATTAATGTATTTACCTAAGTGCTACACGCTCTGATAGTACACAAATAGTTTGTTTCTATTCAAGTGGAGCGGAGTGTATGACATTGACATTGCAAAAACGATATATTAGACAAATTGATCCTAAATGTCAGATGAAATCGTAAAAAAGTTGAACGACATACATATAGGTATCATCTCTTAGGTTAATAACCTACCCTACAAAAAATTAATATTACAATAACAAAGGAATTAACTTCAAAATGTCTATAAACAATGTCTTGCTTTAAGTACTTGAAAAGTTTTCTAGCAGATTTAAGTTTTCTAACAACAAAATCAAACTTAAAAGACGAACAAAAAGAAACACGTGATAGTGCAGATAGATATCGTTAATAATTGTTCACAAAAAAAAAAAAATAATTCTATACATACATTTATGTGTAATTCACTATGAAGTGCAAAATAGGAGGTATGTATGTAGTATAAAGCAAAGTGCATTAGTTGAAAATTTGATATTGAAACTTTGTATTTTTCTTATTTTATAATTTTTTTTTTTTTGTTTGAACAAAAGAAAAAAAAAGTAATAACAATAGAAAACAATGCAAACGTGAAAGGCATCATATCTCAATTCTCTGCATTCGATATCACTTACAAAACTCAACTAACTACATATAGCGGTACGTATACTCGCTTATACCTACTTCTTTAAGTGTTGCTATTATTATTGCTTGCAACTCGCCCTATCAACAACATACCCTACCCTACCCGGGCAAATGAAACAAATAAAACAAAAAAAAAGACTGCAAAATTTCTATTATTAATGCGTTTTTCCATTAAAATGAATCCAAACCCATTTTGAGGAATTTTTTTCTTGCAAGTCAAGTATCGCCAGTGTATTTTTCCTTTTGTTTTTAATTTCCCGCCGAGGGAATTATTACCAAAATGCAGACAGTTTTCGATTAATTTCCTTATTGTACGCAAAAAAAAAGAAACTTGTTTCTGTTTAAATAAATTATTATGGTTGAAGAAATTTATAATTTACGTTTTTCACTATCAACACTTTTTTTTTAAAGAATTTTGGCTTAAAAAACGAAGTCCCTCTTTTTTTGTATTTTTGAATATTGAGGGAGTGCCAACTGCCAACGACGACGATGAGGGAATTAATAGGATATTTTTTTGTATTAAGTTCACAGAGTGAGAGAGCGATTTTTTGGTTAAAACACTTTTCCCGGATATCACTGCAGCACAGAAGAAAAAGATGTCTGTTTGTTGTTTTTTTTTTTTTTTTTTTTGCAACACAAAAAAGTTGCGATGATGTGAAGAATTTTATAAAAATTGCGGAACGCCGCGTTTACGTGTGCATATCGTACACATCAAACTCTGTTAAGCAACTGAATGCCGTTATGAAAGCTTTTGCTAGACTTAAAGTAAAGGGTGGTTGCTCTCATTTGTTTTTTGATGGTAGCAAAATAAATCGTTCTCTATTTCTCTCTTTATTGAGAGATATTGTGGAAATTCCGGCACGCTGTTGGCTGTTGGCTGCTTCTGCTGTGCTTTTCTATTCTCTCTATGAAAATGTTTTGTTTATTTTCCTAGGTCGGGTAATAGTATAGCTATTCGGATGTGGAAATCAAAACATGGATAGACAGGGTGGTGCGCCTAGTATCGTAAAATAGCAATGGACGGCACAATGACTAACTATTGAAAATCTATATCTATCTATCTATCTTCTAAAATGAAACAGTCCATGAAAACGAAGGACGGCCGGTTGGAATATGAGATAAGTAGGAGTAATAATGGCACTATCGCTATGTCATTGCTTGAGACAGTATGAAAAGGGTTGTTATGGACGGTTTTTGTTTGATTTATTCAGTGTAGTTACAAAACGGTATCTCTTTTGCTTCGGGATAAAAAAGAGAGACTTTTAAATAAAAAAGGGAGTTAAAGGTTGAGTTCAGTTTTGGGGATGTTGTTATAAGTTAATACTAGCTTCATGACCTGACCAGGCCAGCTTGCACCATGGCAGAAGAAACATCCATCCCTTGAGAGCTTTTGAATTTGTAGTGCCGTTGCTGTTCGTATCATTTTGTTATGATTATGATAATATGCTAATTCTAACACCATTAAAGAGAGGGAAGAAAAATGTGCTCAGGTAGAAGCATTATTTCTTTTATTCTTATGCAGTATAAAAACAGCATAACATAGTTTATTGTATAGAATACTTATTATTATGTTGTTGATGAGTTTATTTTTGGATTTTGGTGGGTTGGAATTGTGTTTTTTTTTTTTTTTTGAGAGAGAAAGACAAATAGAGACTGGGAGAGAGAAATTGGAATAAAATATAAAAGCGGCTAGGATTGATATTTTTTTTTTGTGTGGTGTGTTGTTTGGTAAATGTTGCGTATACGCTATGGTGTCCCTGATTTTCAAACGTGATTGTTTTTTTTTTTTTTTTTATTTTGGTTTGGTGGGTTATTTTTGGATCAATTTTTGTTTGTTAGATTTTGAAACTATTAAATTTATTATTGAGTGGATGTGTCTATTGCAGAAGAAATTGGTAGTTATGTATAAATGGAATTAAGAAGAATTGAATTGTGTTTTAACTACAAAAAGAGTCTATCGAAATCCATTTTAAAGAGACAAATATAGAAGAAAAGGGGAATGTTATATGATTTTGGTTAGAATTGTGTTTTTTAAGAATTTATTTTACAATGTCTGTAAGGAAAGTTCTGTTATCTTATACTATAGATTGATTTTGGCACACAAGGTTGGTTTTAAAATTTAGAATTTTATATACTTTAAGCTTGTTGACTTATCAATACAAAAATAAATTGGGTGGCGCAACAGCTCGTGAAGAACCATCAGGGCCTAGGTAGGTTGGTCTTGGTAGGTAGCAATGGCGGCCACGTGCAGCCTAGCCAAAAGTCCAATTATCGGTGAAGTGCGCCGTTTTGATACCATAACTCGTTAGAACCTATGGATGGTAAGGTTATTGTAGGCATATTGAAAGGTAGATTGTGGGCATAACCTCAGGATATCGTCCATTTTTATTTGAATTAAGAATAGGATTGAAAGAATTTTGCTGCTTGTGAAATGACTGAGTAGCTTTTAGCACAATCATCAGAAAGCAGATCACTCACTCAACCAAACCAGCACCCGCACCCGCACCCGCACCATCCACATGTTGCCCAACTAAGCAGTTTATTGGCTGGCGCTGGCCAGAGCGTTCACTGATCTGATCGAATGATCATCCGGCCGCTGTGCACCACGAACCCCCACCCGAACCCCAGTTAGCTATCTTGCAATCATAGGGAATCGACGCAAGGTAGTGATGCAGAAGTAGCCGAAATAATTTGTCCTAGCCATTTCGTCGCGTTGGGGAAAGAAATCAAGTCTTTGATCTTCACTTTCGAAAGAAAGTTCGTTAATGTCGTCAAAAAATGCCCTTCCGAATGATTGTACTCTAGCTTTGGCCAGAGCGGGGGATTTGCAGAGGAAATGAATTACTGTTTCCTTTTCCTGCTGGTCCCCACAGCTCCGACAGTGAGTATTGAGAGATATACCAAGCTTCGCTGCATGCTCTCCTATTGGCCAGTGTCCGCCACAGATTGCAATTACCCTGGCTATGTCTTGGCTGAGTCTGCATATTAGATCAATTTTGTTCGGGGTTAATGTAGGTAGGCCAGATCTTCCTAGATATAATACAGTTTGATAAACTATTTCACCTGCGGTTTGATTCAGTAAGAAAAATTGAGAGAATATTTCCCTTCATAACTCCAAGCGGAATGTTGACTCTTTTCGCAAGTGAGCCATGAAGGGCTAATCCTTGCCTGGCCAGCTCGTCAGACCGTTCATTGCCCTCAATGCCACTGTGAACCGGAACCCAGATAAGAGTGCGACACCGAAGTCACTTGTAAGCTCATCCCAGCATTGCTGTACTGGATTTGGAGGATGATGTAGATGAATTTATGGCTTTAACAGTCACCTGACTGTTATAATAGCTGCATTACGGTTTTGGTTTGGATCCTCTTTATTCACTTGCATGCTTCCCTTATTGCCAGTAATTTAGCTTGAAAGACACTAGCAAAGTCGGTAGTCGAAAGGACCTAGAGACATTAAGACACTCAGAAAAGATTCCTGCACCAACACTTGCTACACTCCATCTTTGAGCCATCAGTATCTTTATCTTTAGTTGTGTCGAAATCTTTCGTCACGACGTTATATTTTCAATCCTTCCTGGATCGAAATTTAACTTTAAAACCATTACTGATGCTCATTGTAGGGGTGCAGTAGTCAGTGGGAGTCGAAAACATTTCCGTTGGAATCAAGTGCTGTGACCACACGGCTTGGCAAACCAAGAGATTCCCTAAGTCTAAATGCGGTGCAAGATACTAGATATTTATTTAAGAAGAACGCTTAAGGCATTAGTTGGGCAGGATATCCTACTGTCCCTGTCCTGCCAACGCTAGCAGTTCTTTGAACCTTCCTTAGTTTATTGATGTTATATGATTTCTTGAGTGCAGGCCAACATCAGGGCCTAGTGACTTTTGACTAACAACTTGCAACCATTCCTGTGTGCGCGTGTCGACAGGAATGGAAGGGACCTACGATTTTATGTCGAATCCGAACGGCCGAGAAGCAAGTGATACTTGAGTGAGTGAGTCGGATATCTAATCAGAATTATTACTTAAACATTGTTAAACAAGGCGCAAAAATTATAATACTTGTTTGAATATTTCGTTTTAGTTGTAGCTTTAATAAATTTATCTAGTCAATATTTATTTTAAAAAACTTTCAATTTTACTTACTCTTAGAGAAAGTATTGATTTCGCTTCAAAAAAAATCTATTTTATTTAAAAGAAGTCCCAAAAAGTGGTTTTCTCGTCCATCAACATAGTTGCTCATTAAAGCAAAAGTGATTATGAAAATCAATTTTGGGGTGGGTCTAAATTCCCTTTTAAAAAAAAAAGTTAATTAGGCAATGTTTGGAGTTGTAGTAATCAAACAAAATTACTTCAATTCCAACAACTGTTCGTTTGAAGTGGCAGTGAAGAATATTTCAGGCCGTGAGTGCAATAGTTGCCTTACTGCTCTTTTATATCGAAGTTGAGTTTATTACGAAAATTGAATATGTACCTACTAACCAATTTTCTGCATTAAAATTTGTTAAATTTTCGGCTTCATGCCATAGTTACAGGCCTTTTGTACTCAGACCAAACACAAAAAAATTAAAACCTTGAATGCAAGATTGGTCTATCTACCACTTAGACCATTTGAGCTCGCGTGTTTGATTTTATTGTTTGAAACTTTAAGTTAGGTCAATTATTTTACTATTTGAGCACAGGGGACATCAATGCAATGTATTAAACATAAGTGGGTACCCTGATAATCTCCCTCGATAAGCCATGAAGTTAAAGAGTTTAAATCTGTTAATGCTGCATCTGTTGCTGCCATAACGAAGTGAGTGAGTGCATTACGGGAATATAAAATATAATCCGGAATATAGAGTTGATAAGATTAACCATACGTTTCTTGTCGGCGGACATTCATATTTACAAAGCGACTACAATTTTGGGTATAATAATTGGATATAAGTCATAAGCGCAGCGGGAAAAAAAAACATTCAATGTCATAAAAATGACCAAAGACCACCTTTTCTTCACGTAAGAACTGGAAAAAAACATTTCAAATAGAAAAATCCCTGCAGAAGGACTGGCTCAAGATTGTTGAGCTTCAATATTTAAAGACAGACATCTTTTCAATAATTTTTGAATATTCTCTTTTTGAATATTCTATTTTTCCATTTCATATTGTTTTATTTCGAAAACCATAAAAGTAAGCCTAGCAAGACCCAACCTTAAAACTTTATAACCCGATGGATGACCTTAAGACCTATAAGCATGGATAAGAATAAGGATTTGCTGGATCTTTTGCAGTTTTTTCCGTCAATACATCACAATTTTTACACTGATCTTAGAAATAATAATTCTATTGCAAATACCGCAAAGGCTTTTATGAATCCTACCACTTCTGAAAGTGAAACAAAAGTTAAATTTCAAATTCAAAATCTTTTCAAATTTTTAATTTTTTTACATTTTTCCTCTGTGCAATAGTGGCCTGTCTGACTTTTAAATCAGCTATAACGGTATTTTGAAGGATTATGAATCCAAAATCAAAACCCTCTTATTTTTTGAGCATATTGCAAGAATAAAATCAAGGTTATGTTTCTTTGTTTTAAAACTACAAGTATTTAAAAATAACCTGTTTCTTAATTTTGCTCTACTGAAAATAATGGAAAAATGCATTAAGGCCAAAATATTTAGGACAAAATATTAGATTGTTAAACAGGCAAAGCGTTTGTTGATTATTCAAAATAAAAAAAAATTCTACATTTATGTATTTAATTAGAGTGCTTTGCATAAGTATAAACGCACCTGTAAAAATGCATTTTATAGAAAACTGGAAATGGACGCGACATCTTACTATTTATTTAATGGTATCAGTAAACAAGTAAATTGAGTAAAAAACCTTGCGTTGTTTAGAAATTAAAAACAGAGTTTTTCGTATTGCAGAAGTATAAACGCACCATGCAAATCTCTTTTAAGCTTCCTTCAATTGTGCGTTTTAAGATGACAATCAACAAAGCCGCGTGGTACACATTTAAGCCATACGGAAAAAGCCAAAATTCAAGAATTTCGGCCACGTGTTCTAATATTTAGGGATATTCGTAGGAAAATTTCGAGGTCGTGTCGTTTTTCCGTAATTTTTTCAACGATCTAGAATCTTATGGAGCAAAAATAAGACCCGGGGGTCCTAAGATGCTGACACGTTGCGATAAGAGCCGAACAATCAATGTTGCATCTAATTCGTTGCATTTTTTGCGGGAAATTCTTGACGAATTAGGGTTAGGCGTTCCGGTTTCGACGGGTTTTCGTACTTTAAGAAGTAGTGGACCGATTTTTCGGGGCAAAATGACGCCAGCCCCGAATCTGACAACAGCTCACAAACAAAAAATATTGGAATTTGTCCGTCAAAGGCCGTTAAGTAACATTTTATTATTTTACGCTTTAACTCTTCTATTGACGCTTTTCCCTTATTATTTCACGCTCAAAAAATTTAAATAAAGCCTATTGAAGGTTGTGAAATGCGTTCATTTTTTCACGAGTAATTAGTACAAGGCTATAGGAAAGAACAACAGCAGTTCGAAATTATAATATTTCGAAATAAAATGAACACGTTCCACACGTTTTTCTTTTTTATTTCCCAGAATATATTCACAGTTATACAACAAGAGTTAGGGTTCCTTTGTGTATCCCATTTTCCTATTTTTTGTTTTTTGTTTTTAATAGAATCACTTAAATTTGAATTTGTATAAGTTTTCATTTTCACTTGAACTCTTTACCAAGTCGCTTTAATGATTTTAATATTTGCCCTAGATTACAAATTTCAAGACATTTATTTCCTTTGTTATATCGAATCTTTTTTAAGCTTATACATTTTAAGAATGCAATTCCTCGAAATTTGCAAAAATTATTCAACCACAAAAAAAACCTTATTGAATGTAAGATTTATTCCACTAAATTATACATACATGTGTTCGAGTTAAGCAAACAGATCCACACACGACAAACTCCAGTGAAATTTTGAAGTCTCATTGTTTAAACACGAACGAAATTTCCGTTGAATAATTAATATATATTTAATGGTAAAATACACCGTTGCGAACTTGAAATTCAACAAACATTAACATTACGCGAGAGTATGTAACCATGGCAATGCTATTAGTATAGTTTAAATAAAATAATATACTACAGTGTTGTCGATGGGAGTATGAAAGGAGTGATTTATTTTAACCTTGATTTAACATAAGAAAGGTTTAAAAATACGAAAAAGGTAGAAAAGACAAAAGCAAATTTTTTGTTTGAGATTTAGTAGCAATGAATGAATGCACACAAACAACAAGTATTAACAAAGTATTGAAAAGAACCTACTAAAATCCAAGAGCCAATCGTGTTCCTATTCAAAGTGAGCTTGATTTGGAATTTGGAGTTTGAATTTCTTGATCATAACACAAAAATTCTATGCATTCTACTTCATTCGATATTATATTACGTTAATACGACCCTCCATTGAGTTTATACACATAGTGGAACCACCTCAGTGTGAAGTTATCACCTAGATTGGTGATTGGTGGCGCCTTTATTTGTATCTAGAACAAAAACCAGTGATAATCAATACAAGATCCATTTGCTTAACGTAGACTAATTCCCCACTATTTCCACAAATAGCCTAGCTTAAGGTGGAAATAGTCTGCCTTAAGGAGCAAATGGTTCATGTATTGAGTATCACTGGTTCTTGTTCTAGATGTAAATAAGGGCGCCACCCAGATTGGTGATAACTTAACACTGATGTGGTTGTATAAACTCAATGGTACTAGTTACGACTTATTAATTCAGTCTTAATAATAATGGCGGAAAATTTTAAACAACCTATTATTAAAGTTTAAGTATGATACTACCTAACATTTTACTAATTCTTTATGAGTTTACTAAAATGTTCTAAATTTTAAATAATTTTTAACTAGTATCATACTAAACTAATTTCCTTCGTAAAATTCAGTTGAACACGTCCAACATAGTGACAGCTCGTGCAAAAAATTCACAAACACCCCTGATTTTGACAATTTTAAACGTCAAAGTGTCATATGGATTTAGTACGATACTAAAAAGATAAAATAGCCATTTGGTGATTTTAAATTTAGTAAAATGTTAGGAGATAGTATGATGCCAAACTCGTTTAAAATTAGCAAAATACACATTTTAACCTAGTATTATACTAAAAACGATTTAACATCGTACTAAATCCACTAAAATTTTGCGCCAATAATTTTAACTATATGCCTGTAAGACCTCAGGTCTTTTAAAATGCAATGCACGCCACTAGTTAGAAGGAATAGAAGGAAAGGAAAGATTTTTGTTGGGACAGTGGATTGAGAATTAGATGTAAATTATCTGTTGAAATTCCATGGGTGGCGTCCAGTTGAAACTGGGGAATACAGAAAAGAATGCTACCTAGACTGGGGGTCGAACCCACACGTCCAGGTAAGCAGTCAAACGCTTTATCCACTGTGCCATTGCCAACCGCTTATTGGGAACAAAATATTCCTCGGATTTTGACCACGCATGATATTTACCATACTCATTATCATTTTTAGAAAAAGTGAGAAATAAATTTATTTCCCAGGGAAAATTTTCTTTTTAAAATAATCGCTTTGATTTAGTCGGATGGGGTATTGGACTCCTGGGAAAAAGATAAAATTCGAGTAAGAAATCTCTCTATGACCCGGGGTTTAGACAAGCGAGTAGAACTAGTAGCGTTTATGTGTGTTAGTGTATCAGAACAGGAGAGAGCCAACTAGTAGCCCAAATAGTATAACATTTTTGCCTGCGAGTAGCCTGCCAGTTATCCTACTAGTGTACTGTATTTTTTGCATTTATTTGTTTTGTTTCCATAGTTTCCATAATTTGTATATTTTTCTGTATGAAATATTTTTAGAAAATCATACTAGTTGAAAAAACGCGAAGAGAGCTACTAGTCACACCTACATCTATAAAACTAATACTATGATACAAATGCTACTAGTTCTACTCGCTTGTCTAAACCCCGGGTGATGTGGCGATAAGACTGATTAAATCCGTTCATATTTATCCCAAAACTACTTTTTTTTTTTAGTTTTCCAATCGACATCCCTGGTCGACAAGTGTGCCATGGTAGAATGCATTTCCAAGGACTTTTTTTTGTTTTGTTTTGACTTTTTAATATTCTTTTCCAATTAACATCTCAAAAGAGTTGGAAACAGGAGTGCAATTTAACATACCTCGCCATTATACTCGTTTACCTAGCCTTTTTTTATTTAATAAAATCAATCAAATGATTCCCAATTCAGATGAAAATAAAATATTAATTTATTTCACTGCAAGAGATATATACAGAGAATGATAGCTTTTATTATTTTATTGTAATTAATTTGAAAAGCCAATTTGAAAGTAAATGAACAAATGGACAATTTGCATTTAGGAAAAATTTTATGAGAAATATATAGAGAATTTAAGGGAATTGTATTATTCATCATAATTCATTTGGAAAATAAATTCAAGTGGTACAGTTCGAGTAAAAGTAAAATTACCATACAATAAAAAAAAGGCATACAATGTTCAATTCCAAATTATATCGATTAATATCATAAAGGGTTTTCCAATAAGAGGTGTTATTTTGAATAGCCCGCTATTTGGTTAGTTGTCACGTTTGAAGCTGTAATTTGTTGACATTTGACAAGTAGAAACTACGCCATTAATAAAAATGGAACGATACACGCTTCAACAACGCATTGAAATAATTAAAATTCACTATAAAAATGGCGAAAATTTGGCAGATACGGTTCGTAAAAATAAAACATTTTTTGGTCGTCGTGAAGCACTTTGTCGGACCGCAATTCAGAAATTGGTGGAAAAATTTGAGATGTTGGGAGAAGTTAGCGATGTGAAGAATAAAACCCGTGCACGTCGCTCAAGAACAATTGAGAATATTGCTGCTGTAGCCCAAAGTGTTAAAGAAAACCCAGGTTTGTCCATTCCTCGTCATTCTTTGGAATTGGGCATTCCACCATCGTCGTCATTACACCGTAGTTTGCATACAGACTTGGATTTCAAGCCGGCTAATCATCAACTAGGTCGTGTCTTTGTTGATTGGGTCCTTGAAATGCAAGAAAATGATCCGGAATTTCATCGAAAAATCATCTTGACTGATGAGGCCCATTTCCACCTCGGTGGCTACGTCAACAAGCAAAGTTGTCGCATCAGGGGCTCGGAAAAACCATAATTTATTGTTGAAAAGCCTCTCTATCTCCTCAACGAGAAACTGTTTGCTGCGGTTTATGTTCGGGCGGGGTCATTGGACCTTAGTTTTAACAAAATGAGGCTGGAGCAACAGCTACGGGGAATGGATTGCGCTAACGCGAGATGATTAATAATTTTTTATGGCCGGAATTGGATGGTATTGATCTGGACAAAGTTTACTTTCAACAAGACGGCGCGGCGCTACGTGCCACACAAGCAACGAAACCATCGATCTATTAAGGGGTGATCACAATTGGCCACCGAGATCTTGTGATTTAATACATTGCGAATACTTCCTTTGGGGACAAGTGAAAGACAAGGTCTACGCCAACAGCCCAGCGTCGATTCAAAACCTCAAAGATGGATTTCGTGGGCATACAACAGCCACTTTGCGATTTGGTGATTGAAAATTTCATGAAAAGGATATTGTTGTGTAAGCGTAGCCTTGGCGGCCATTTGGCTGATTTTGTTTTCCATTATTAATGGCATACTTTCCTCTCTACATCGAAATAAACATCCGATCATTTATCTCAAAATATTTTTCTTTAAATATCAAAATTCTTCCTCACTTCTCGTGAAATGAAAAATAAATTCATTCCATAATTCTTCTTCCTCCACATATTTCTTCTTCCGGCCATATCACACAATTTTGAGTATCTAGGAATGCACATGAGTTTACCCTCGAGTCCAACTTCGGACGTATTGTCAAGTATAGAGATTCTTTTTTTAGCCGCACTACCCGAATGTGGAATGCTTTCCCGACCATTTTAATATTCAGAGGTTCAAAACCAATGTGCATCGGTATCTCCTCTTAAATCCTTCCCTATTTTCCCAACGCTCGCACTGTGTTTAAACATTTTAAGGGCAGCCAAAATCCCTTTAGTGCGCGCTCAAAAAAAAAAAAAAAAAAAAGATGGCAAGGGAAAACACTAACGGAATGTGGAGAAGGTTAACTGTTGTCAATTGGTTTAAAATAGAGGAATGTGGAATGTTAAGTCAAAAATTTCACGATGTCGATTTTGTATGAACATTTCATCCACACTCAAACTGAGCACAATAGTTGTTTTTTTTTTGTAACTCTGGTCGTTTTTCATTCAAATATTATTTATTTATTTTTGTAACAGCGGTATGGCACATTAACATTGCTTCCTGATACAATTACTCCATAATTAATGTCTAGCCAAGGGCAATTTAGTGGGGTGGCATGTGAGTGTTGTTATAATGTTATTATCTACATCCTTCATCTTAAAAACCTCAAAATGTAAACGGCTGTCAGTGGACATAAATTATTCCATATTCAACCTTCGTTAATAATGAAATCTTCTTTCCCAAGCAAGGCACATCATAATCATCTAAAACATAACATCGGTCTCAAATAAGAAAAAACAAAACAAAGCAAAATGTGATCCATTATACACTGCTCTGTGCTGTACTGTTCTGTACTAAAATGAATCTTTAGTTTACGTGTCCTTATCAAATCACGTGCAAGCTTTTTTCTACCTAACTCCCTGTCATCGTGCAAAAAGATACAAGTTAACATCTTTTTTTGTTGTATAGAGATATTATATGAAAACTCAACACACAAAGTACGACAATATACAGACGATTACAACCATGTCAAATTAAATAAGAAATCGATATAATTTGCCTGTCACAAAATGATGAATGCATTTTTAGCCGAACAGACAAATTTACTCATTGCTATACGATGAACAGGAAAAATACAAGCGACATGACCAATATAAACAGTGGGGACCAATAGCTTGGAAATTGGAAAAAAAAAATCAATTTATATAGAAGGTAAGGTATAATAGGAGTTAGAAATTTGATAGGATTCAAGACAGTGGGACATAATTGAAGAAAAATATGATTCAAAATTCTATGCGACAGAATTCGATTCGACGGAATCGCTAGCCGATTTAACACAAGTCAACTTTAAAATCTCTTCAAATTAAACCAAAAGGGTTCATAATCGCCAAGGCCCGCATTCTAGCCTTTGATAAATCTTGCTAGTGCCTGAAAGAATCTATGTAAAACTCTTTAGTGCCTTGTCGAAAACTAGATTGTTTTTCTGTGCAGCTAGGGAGATAAAAATATTTATTGCTTAAATAAATTGTCTTAACCTTTTAAGTTAGTTTTATTGATTTAATTTTGTCATTTAAGAAAAGTTTTTTTTATTTTTTAATTAATTCCAACTTTGCCATCCACATTGCCCCACTGTGCATCGAAACAAGACAACTCAATTAAGATGAGGTTATTCGAATTTAATAGTTAATAACTATATCTACTCTCACACTATTGATCATCTAAGATTTTCTACAAATATTTCATGGAAAATTAACCATTTTAAGAGAGAAAAGACGAAGTCACAAACATTTATTCTATTAAAAGAGAGATATAAACAATTTTGTATAGATTTTCCTATAAAATCAATTTGATCTATTGCCGTGTGCGTAAAATTGTGAAAAACGCATTTAATTAAGTGCAATTAGTTTTGTTCATGGTTGGTATTTTTTTTTTGTTTTTTTTTTTTTTTTATTTTGTTTATAGATAAATTACGTTGTGGGCTATAAAAATACAATAAGTTAAATTACAATTCACCTTACCAATCGTGATCTGTCAATTCAATATGCCAATTTTGGCATTAACAAGTGGTTTTGTCGAATTATGGATTAGTGCGATTGCAAATTATATTGCATCCAGCTGACTGAAATGACTATGAGAGTTGTTATTTGAATTTATCCTTTTTTATATTTTGTTTCTTTAGTCAAGGAAGTTTAAATAGTTTAAGGTATTTTTTAAAAGTGTTAAAAGGAAATAAACAAATTGTTGTTAAAAGTGTTCAATTTAATGTGTAGTAATAAATTATATTCTAATGCAATATGTAAACTGAAAGAGTAATAAATACTGACATCTGGAACATCCGGATGGAATTAGAAGTTGGTATAGACGGCCGCGACAACCGACACGATATTGGTGTAAGGTAACACATCGTTTCTTTAATGGCACAAGCTGTAGTTCTTGATACCCGGATACCAGTATCAAGTTTAAGTGCTAAACGGGTACCCAACTACACGAGTAATACACGAAAAAACGTTTACCCGGGTTCCCGGTTATGGTGGGTACTACCCGGTGGAAGTCAACTGTTCTAATACACACTTCGTTTGTTTACCAAGTTCGTATTTGATGCGAAATGAAATTTGCCTGTGGTCTGCAAACAAAACAACGAATTTCTTACGAACAAATTCGTAGAGTTTAACCAACTTCAAAAATAAAACAATCAAAGTAGCTACGCTATCAAAATATTCTCAAATTAAAGGAGAATGGACAAAAATATATGGGAGTTGGTTGCTGGTCTACCTACTCAACACCATTGTGTCATACATTTTTGAAAAGTTAATGACGTGTACATCAATAAATTCTATGGACGTAAAGCTCTAAACCATAGGGTTCGAAACATATTGCCCTTCAAAGCACGGAAAAGAACAGTAATGCAACTCTTAATTTGCAGCTTGTCTTACCACCCACAGTAAAGTGTCATACATCGTTGAAAAGATTCTTTCGTGTACTTCATTTTATAAAAGAGCCGTTAATATTTACATAATAATGCAATTCTTCATTGGCAACTGGTCTACCAACTCAACAGTAATACTATACATCGATGTAAAGGTTATTACATGTGCTTCATTTCCTTATATGGACATGAAACTCTTAACCATAGGGTAATGCAATTCCTCATTGGCAATGGTCTACCAACTCAACAGTGATGTGTGATACGTCAGTGAAAAGGTTATTGCGTGTACTAAGTTTTCGTATACAACCGATAAAGTATAGGTATTGAGGTTCGGGAGGTATTTGGAAAAAATGTATAAAAAAGCAATAATGCAATTCCACATTAAAAGTATAAAGCATGTACTTTATTTTTTTATGAGAACCGCTAAGATGTAGACCATGGGGTTCGAGAGGTATTCGTACCCAAAAATCGGCAAATAGAATAACAGTGCAGTTCTTCATTGGAAATGGTCTACCGACTCAAATATAATGTGTCATACGTTTTTGAAAAGGTAATTGCAATTGCATCATTTCAATGTGTGGCCGATAAGCTCTAAGTCATGGGTTTCAAGAGATATTCGGCTTCAAAGAACCAAAAACTTCAATAATGCATTTCTTTATTGTGTACTCTTCTAACTACTCAACAGCAATAAGTCATACACTTTTAAAAAGGTTACTGCGTTCTCTTTATTTTATTATGAAGTCATCAAGCTGTAAACCATGGGGTTCAAGACCATTTGGCAATGACAAAATTATACAGCCTCTCCGTCATTTTGAAACTTAAGGTGAAAATATAAGAAGCCGAGAAAAAAATTTGTGAATAAAAGTATTATTTTATCAAAAACAGATAATTTAACTGAAATTGCATGATGGCAATGAAATGCCCTTCCAAGCAATAAATTGCCTCAAATATTGCTAATGGAGCCCTAGCGTTAGTTATCCAATCAGTTTATTCTGTGTAAAAAAAAAGAGTGGAGACTTCTCCAAATGAATTTGGTAAGCTCATCAATTTCATTTGTCGAATAGCGTTCGCAGAACGAAAAATAGAACGTTAACTTTCGTTTAACATTTTGTTGTGTAATTTGTACATGGGAGTTTTCCTTATCTTTTCGCTTTAGCAACGAACTAGGCTTAAATATGAAATTTGTATCCTTTCGCATAAGCAAAAAACTAGGTTTACATATGAAATTTCGTAGGAAAATGTTGTTTCCTGAGAATCCGAAAGCATTTGAACTAGAGCTCTTGACTTCTACCGGGTTGTACCAGTCATAACCGGGCACCGTTTTTTGGGGTTACTCAACAGGTACACAGGACTGTGGGTTTTCTGGATAGTGATGGTCTTTTGGGATTTTGTGGTTACGGGTTTTAGGGATTTCGGGTTTTCTAGATTTTGGGTTTTCAGGATTTTTGAATTTATTTTTCTTGACTTTTAATTTCTGTTTAATTAGGGATTAAATTTTTCAACGGAAGTTAAATTTGAAAAAATTGAATTGAAAATTGTTCGTATTTATTTTATATTTATCTCAATATAAAATTAACGACATTTTAAAATGTGAATTTTACAGAAATGTTAATATTAACAAAAAAGGGCGAGCGAATTTTTCCTATTGTTTTAAGAATGAACAACTTCAACTGAAAGATCTAGGCACCTTCAAATTTTTGAAGATAGTGAAATTATTTTTCCAAAAATTACAAAAAAAAGCAGTGGAAATTTTTAATTTTTCAGTTTACGACAGGCAAGAACATTTGCGTAAAATTTACATTTTGATATTAAAAATATTTTTATTTTGAAGAATATTTGACTAAGCGACTAGTATTTGTTCGACCACTTCCGAAATTGGAACTTCACCCCTAGACGCGCTACCTCAGTACGATAGAAATCTTGGTTGACAACATCATCACGGACAACAAACAAGCAGTTTCGTTCTACGCCGACACAGAGTCACCATATCACCGCCGCCGCTAAATGCCTCTTTAGCTTTGCTAAAATTTGTAGAGAATTGTTTATGGGAGTGAAAATTTATCGCGAACTGCGAACTAGACTTAAGTTTTTGAATTGGAAAGTTAATAAGCTTTGGTTTAAAATATAGAAGCTGAGGAATGATAAGTTAAACATTTTACACTAAAGTTTATATGAACTTTTTTCATTTCACTTCACCTACGGGAGTAGGCACAAAAGAAAATAATCTAAGGAAGTGTGGAATTTTGTTTCCGCAAACACATAAAGTGGCTCAAAGCAAATCTCGGACACTTGCTAAATTGAATTGTTGAGTGAAATAATTCAGCATTGGGATGAGGTAGGAAAAAAAAAAAAACAAAATTATTTTAAAAAAGTACTTTATTTCATAGTTAAAAAATAAACAAATTTGGGGAAATTCACTTATTTAAAACATTTAAACCAAAATCTTAAAAAAAATAAAAAATACAATGCGTAAGTCAAACTCGGACAGTCGGGAAAATTCGAATGGTTTTCAAAGACTAATACTTTTTATGAAGTCCTTTGGTTTTAAAGCCATTTTTAGCCTCGAAGGAAGTGATTTTACCAGTTTTGCACAAAATATTGGTTCCATTGTGTTCCACTCTTCTAGGAAAACCCTTTCAAGTCAGTTTTGTTAGAAATAGTGTGTTTTGTAATTTTTCTGTTGAGATATTCCCATAGGTTCTCAATAGGGTTTATGTCGGGACTCTGGGGTGGAGTTTCCATAATATGGGGACAGTTATAGAGCAGCAAAGATCGAACCATATAAGCCTTATGCTTGGGGTCGTTGTCTTGGTAAAATTTCCATTGATCACTAGGTCCAGATTTCTGACAGATAACGGTAAATTCAGTTTCAAAATATCCAAATACAAATTTTGATCCAAAATCGCGTCTATGAAATGTAAAGCACCTGGCCCAGACGTAGAAAAAAAAAAAAAGATCCCCAAACCATCACTGATCCATCGCCGCGGCGCGCCGTGCATAACAGTAGGTTTCACATTTTTCGAAAGCAGCTTTTCATTACATCTTTTCCACACATATGGTTTGCAGATAAATAAATTAAATTAAATAAATTGGGTGGCGCAACGGCTTGTGAAGAACCAGGGCCTAGTGACTTACAACTCGCAACCATTACTGTGTGCGCGGGAATAGAAGAGACCCACAATTTTGTTCCGAATCCGAACGGCAAGACGAGAAGAACTTATTCATGAAAAGTGGTACTCTTGGAGGATTTGCCAATTCCTCGCAAGCAGCAGTAGCCCTGAAAAAAACAAATTTTTAGTTTTTATGTGGACGAGGCTGGTAAGTGAACCCGTCAGGCCTTCTGCGTGACAGTCCAACGCACTAAATATTACGCTGCGGACTACTACAGTATATGGTTTGCAATCAGACTCAAAAATGTTGAATTTACTAGCTGTGTGAAGTGGGAACCCCGAAGTCAAATTTTTTGGGTGGGGTTTATCAGAATCGTTTGTTCACGTTTGTCCAACAAAAAAAAATCGTTCTTCCACCCTCAGGAAAAAAGTTATTAAGCTATTCTTTTTTATAGCAACTCCCAAAAATCAAAAAACTCATGTACTACCCCCAATAGATGACTTAGGAAGATGAGACTAAGTGTGTTCGGTTGTCCACCGGCTGTTTAAGATTATTCATCAAAAATAATCGTTTTTCCATCCTTAGTTCAAAAGTTATTCAACATTCATTTTTTATAGCAACCCCCATGAGTTTTTTGATTTTGGGGAGTTGCTATAAAAAAGAAAAGCTTAATAACTTTTTTCCTGAGGGTGGACAAACGATTTTTTTGGTTGGACAAACGTGGACAAACGATGGACAAACGATTCTGATAAACCCCACCCAAAAATTTTGACTTCGGGGTTGCCACTTCAAACAGCTGAATTTCCTTTCGTCCGTAAATAAAACAGCTTTGGCGAGCTGGAGTCTTTTTATCTTGTTTTGTTTGCTTATAAGTGGTTTTGCCTAGCTCTCCATACATTTAATTCTGCTTTTCGAAGCACATTTCTGATGGTCGATGAGTTCCAATGTTTTCCCAGTCCCTTTTCAGCAAGCTTTGGATCGCTCATAAGTTCACCGATTTTCCTTCTTGGAAATGTTTGATAATTAATTTTCTTACCTCGAGAGTAGTTTGACTTCTCTGTCTTCCCAATTTGAGTTTTATGTTTAAATAACCGTTATTCAAAGCTTTGATGACAAGGCGTCCAACTTAAGATTATTGTAGTGTGAAGTTGGTTGCGATTAAAATCTCAAATCATTATGATATCCAGCGGTATTGCCAGCTGCCCGTGTTTGACTTTCGTATTGCAATTTTGATTTTTTTATAATTTCGATCTATTTTTTTCTTAAGAAAACTAACGTCATCGAAATTTGTTTTGTTTTTTTAAACTGAGAAAAGACACTTTTTTAAATTAATTGTTTTTTTTCCTACGTGCGTCGGTCGTTCGTCTCATTGCTGAGTTATTTGCCCTCAATTTTTAGTTTTGGAAATGTCCGAGTTTAGGTTGGAGCAACCGTTTATATGTATAAACCGTTAAACGTAAAGTTTAAAGTAAAAATAACGATCATTTTCTGTGAACATTTCATTTTCATCCAAAATGAAATATTCATACAAAATTGCTTGCCTCTATTGAGGTTAAAGTTAATTAAATCTCAAATGAAAAATATTTCTACAGTGTATCCACTTCTTTCCTAGTTATACCAGGCATAGGTACTCAATTTAAAAATTATAACTATTCGAATGCATTTTTAATTTCAGTAGCAAGCTTTAATTTTGGTCAAATTATAATCATTTTTTGAAGTTTTTATTTATTTTATAAACTGTGGTTGACAGTTTGTTTTAATCATGCTTAAACTTTTGCATAACTCTTTGAAATAAAAAAATACATCAGACGAAAACTTTTTCATCAAAATGAGGCCGTCCTTCGAAGTTTCTCTCGAAATTACCTTTAACCTTTGATAAACTTTATTGAAATAAATCCTTTGCCTTATTTTTTTTTTTTTTTTTTTTTTTTTCAAACCAAAAGCCACATCTCCATTTAAGTAATTGAAATAAGCATCATTTAATGATTTCATGAGAAGAAAAGAAGAAAAAGCTGGAAAATTTCATCTTGATGTTGTTTTTTTGTTCTTTTTATGACCACATCCGGTTTGAATATTAACAAAGGATTAAATGTCCTATGTTAAATTTTATCAAATTTTATAAACTTTGATATTTTCAATTTTAGTTTAATTTGTATACAGGGTGTCCCATTAACAATGGTCCAAACCAAAACTGGTGAAAGGCCAGGCCATAGCCTTTCAGAATTTGGTAACTTTTCTATACCGAATCATAGCGGTTCTCGAGTAACAGCTATTTTTTGAAATTTGAAAAAAAACTAACTTTAAACCAGTTTTTTGCTCACCCTGTCCATAATTGATTTTTATTTTTTACAAATTTTGCAATAAAAAAATGCACTTATAGTTTCACTAACTTTACTGAGTAAAATGTTTTTGATTGGCATCACCATTTGCCTACAAATCATTAGTTAATATTGAACTTTGCCAAAATTAATTTTTGACCTCAATCTTCTGATGAGCCCCCTGAATAAAATTCGTATGGTTGAATACAGGTTTTATATTTCAAAAATTGCCTACTTTGCTGTAGTTTCAGGAAAGGTATTAAACTTGCCAAAGCTATGTTTAAATAGACAGTTATAAGCGTTTGAACCCAATCAAACAGGTTAAAAATCAAACAAAAATAAAACATTTTTGTTCAAATATTTCGATAAAATTAGAATTTCACTTCAAATATAACTCCGAAAGAGCTGAATTTTGGTGGAGATCTTCGTTTTGATGTCTTACGCATTTCTTAAATAAATACCTTAAATTTTGACAAGGACTTTTAATTTTCTGTGGTGAAAGAGTATAAATCCAGTATATTTGACAATTTTTCGAAAACCATCAGGTTTTTTAAAAAGTGTCTTTGGAAAACATGTAGCTTATTAAATTCTACAGAAAAAATATTAACTCCTTTTTTTCGTTGGAGCAAGATATTTTGAGAAAACGGGGACAAAATGTGTTTTTATACTTTGATGTGGTATTTTCCACACCGTTGCATTTGCGCAGATTTGTCTCAAAATTTATTGGTCTAACGGAAAAATGTATCCTAATGGTTTTTTTTAGAATGCTATAAGCTACAAGTTTTCCAAAGACACTTCTTAAAAAACCTGATGGTTTTCGAAAATTTTTCAAAAATACTGGATTTTTACGCTTTCACCACAGAAAATAGAAGGTCCTTGTCCAAACTAAAGGTATTTATTTAAGACATCAAAACGAAGATCTCCACCAAAATGCAGTTCTTTCGGAGTTATATCTGAAGTGAAATTCTAATTTGATCGAAATATTTGAACAAAAATGTTCTATTTTTGTTTGATTTTTAACCTGTTTGATTGGGTTCAAACGGTTATAACTATCTATTTAAACATAGCTTTGGCAAGTTTAATACCTTTTTTGAAACTACAGAAAAATAGGCAATTTTTGAAATATAAAACCTGTATTGAGCCGTACGAATTTTATTCAGGGGGCTCATCAGAAGATTGAGGTCAAAAATTAATTTTGGCAAAGTTCAATATTAACTAATGATTTGTAGGCAAATGGCGATGCCAATAAAAAATATTTTACTCAGTAAAGTTAGTAAAACTATAAGTGAATTTTTTAATGCAAAATTTGTAAAAAACAAAAATCAATTATGGTCAGGGTGAGCAAAATACTGGTTCAAAGTTAGATTTTTTTCAAATTTCTAAAAATAGCCGTTACTCGAGAACCGCTGTGATTCGGTATGGAAAAGTTACCAAATTCTGATAGCTCATCACCTGGCCTATCACCAATTTCAGTTTGGACCATTGTTAATGGGACACCCTGTATATTTTCAATTATAAAATGAAATTAAATATTCCAGTTATGACGAATTAATTGACAAAAATGTGACCGCCAATAATTATAATTAGCTTTTGTTGTTGTTTTTTTGTTATTTTTTTTTTTGTAGAATGTCATGGTTGGATGGGGTTGTGTGGCTTTTGTTTATTTTTCTTTTTGATTTTAAAGAAATGACCGAAGAGTTTTTTTTTTTGATTTCGTATAGGTACATACGAGTATATTAAAACACAAAATAATAATACAAAAAAAAAAAAAACAGAAATAATATTCTCAAATTAATTATCCTGATTCCGGCTGCGGATGCTATTTTTTTCTTTTTTTTTTTTATTTATTTATTTTTGTCATTTGCGTTATTTGCATGCCGATGATGATGATGATGATGAAAGGTCAAAAGGATTACTCTGTGAAACGTAAACATTCATTAAAATTTATTCGACATTAAGTTTGTGTGAGGTGTGTATACGTTTGTATGTAATGTATATATTTTTGCGTGGCACTTTCTTAGTCATATTCATTTGGTGATGAGTTTCGGATATTTTGCATATAGCGGGGGCTTTTCTTGTATTTTTAAGAAAATTTATAGTTTGTTTATTATGTATATATATTCAAGTGAAAAACAAAACACCCACCTAAGGTGGCGAAAAATGTGTGTTTGTAGAGATTTCATTAAATCTAATTTAAGCGGATATTTTGTTGTCAAATGGATCCTCTGAGATTGTTGTGTAATCATTTAATCTTGTGACTATTGTTTTCACGGGAATTAGGAATTGTTTTAAATTTTTTCTTCCCGAAGAGAAAAATAAATAAGTTCCACAATTTTTTTCACTCCGTATTTTTCATATTCCACCAAAGGAAAAAGATAAATTAGCGTGAAAAATTACATTTTGTGGATAAGTTTATTTTAACTCTACATAAATGTCAATAATGAATAAGTTCCACAATTTTGTACATATAAACGCTGTGAAATATGGAAAGTTGTTAATTTCACGACAAAATTTTCGCTCGAATTTTCACTCAACTATTGGGAAATCAATAATAGGCTTTTTTAACTGAATTCATTGCGCATACACTTCTCATACATAGTTAATTTTTTTATTTAATAGTGTTGAATTAAGCACTCTACTCACTTCTAGTGAAAACTAAATTTCCATACAAAAGTGACATAAATGTGGTTTTTAAAATGCCAGAAACAGTACCTACTTCCAGAGATTTCATGTAAACTAAATATGTCTGTCAAATATACATACATCTTCTAATTACTTTTTAACCATTTTTGATTTATTCTTCCCAAAGCGAATAATGAATAAATTCTACAAACTTGTTCCCACCTTATTTTTCATTTCGCGGGAAAAAAAAAACTAAACATTTGTTAAAAATTCACTTGTAGTAGAAATGAGCGAACAAAATCTGAATGCGTGGAAATTTTAACTACCTATATGTACAATATTCCACAGTTTCCATTTTAAATCAAGACAATATGGATTGCCAAATGTAAAATCTCTCCACGCTATATGCGATTTTTCCTTTGCTATCTCGTACTCAAAAAATTATAATATCGTCAGGAGAAGATTGTGGAATGCATTCATTTTTTGTCTGATGAGAAGCTTAAAAAAGTACGCTGTGCAACATAAAATTGTAATTTTCAGGGAACTTTTTGTAAAAAGATCTTCTGACTTCTTGTTTACAATTTTTTTTTATGGCTTTTCAATTGGAAAGAACTTTTTTTCACGGGATTTTATTAATTTGTTTTGCCGAAGTTAAAAATAAATATACGTTCCCCAAACATTTTCACTTCAAAGCTTTTATTTTACATGACGAGAAAAATATAAATTAGAGTGAAAAACATTAATATTTGTAAAATTATTATTTGCATTTAAATAAATAAGCTGTGTTGTTAATTTCACGACGTTTGTTTTTCTTTAAGAAATCAATGAAAACTGGTTTTTATTTCTTATATTTTAATTAATACTACTGACTTCGAGTCCATTGGTATAAAAAAAAAATAAATTGGGTGGCACAACAGCTCGTGAAGAACCAGGGCTTAGTGACTAACAACTCGCAACCACTCCTGTGTGCGCCTGTCGGTAGGAATGGAAGGGACCTACAATTTTATGCCGAATCCGAACGGCTAGACGAGAAGCACTTATTTGTGACAAGTGATAGTCTTGGAGGACTTGTCAATTCCTCGCAAGAGGCAGTGGACCTGAAAAAAAAACTTTTTATTTTTAGATGGACGGGGCTGGGAAGCGAACCCAGACCTCCAGCGTGACTAGCCATTACGCTACGGGCTACTACTGTCCACTGGTATGCAATTAAAAAAAAGAACAAAATACCAAAATGACAAAAAGAATTTTTAACAGGTTTCACAATCTTTTTTCACATCAAAAATTTGAATTTCACAACTTGCTTGAACAAAATTGCAGTGGAAAAGCTTAACAAAGGCTTGCAAAATCTAGTGAGGAAAAGTGAAAATAAATTTGTGGAATGTAAAATTGAAATATAACACGGAATATTTTGTATGAATAATTCATTTTCACAGTCGAATTGTGCACAAAATAAAATGAGAAACAATCTTAACTCGATTTTCATTTAATTTGTCATTAAATGAAAAATTTTGTAAATCAATTAATTATATAACAAAAGTTAGATAATAATAATTTCACACTCATCAATGATTTTTTTTTTTAATATTCAATTTTTCCGCTCGAATTTGTGCACACAATTTTATAAAGACAAAGAAAACAAAGTGAACTGTTTATTTTGCACCTTAGTTTATTTATATAGAAACAAATTGCGAGAGAGAGGTAGGGTAAGGTAACTCACTTGGCATTTTTGCAATGATTTTGAATGAGTCGATTTTTGTAAAATATAATTTTCGATAATTAATGATTGATTGGGCCTGCTGCAAATTTTTACACATACGTAACAATATTCAAATATTTGGTGCATTATATTCAAAATTAATTTTAAGTCTTATAAATCTATTTTTATATTATATGCGTCAATTGTTACAATATGTATGTATATTAAATAAATGTAAATTTTTCTTTGATAAAATTTCTATTTGTAGACAACAATTTTGTGAAAAAAATTAAATAAGATCAAAAACCATTTAAAAATGTGTCCACACGTTATGTGTGCGTGGCGTTTTTCACATTCGATATGATACATTAAACGATAAATACAAAATTATATCATTAAATCAAGTTAGATTCTTTAGATTTGTTTTACTAGTGAGCATTTAATCTTTTTTTTTGTTTTCAATTTATAATTCCAAAGAGGAAAATTTAAAACGTTTGATGTCGTCTTGTGTTCCTCTGCTTTCAGTGTTTTTTTTTTATTTTTTATGATAATTTTAGAAATTATTCTTTTACATATTTTGATAGCTTATACATACCCATTAGCTTAGTAAAATGAGTATATAGACGAAGCATCCAACCGAAACCATGGGAGGCTAGAATCCACATCTCGTGATATTCGAAATGGATGCGTTCCACAATGGGTGATATTGACTATACAATTTTCCAGGGAATATTTTATAAAATTTCACTAGGAAAATGTCTTTGTAAATTTGAAATAAAATTTCCCGACCCAATATTTCCTCTGTACATTTTTTATAGAATACCTGAAGATTTGGCTTAAGGCAAAAAAAAAGCTAAGGAAGTGTTAAACAAAACTTTGCTACTGATTTGGTGTCATGTGAATAAGTTTTCCCCTGGGAAATGTAACCTCCTACGAGAAATAAAAATGTCCTGATGCTCAAAAATTTCCTTCGAAATTTATTAACATCTTGAATAAATGTACCCCGAAATTTTCCTGTAACTTCATTGGATTTTTCATTCGAGGGAAATTCATTTCGAGGGAGATTTATGATAACAGAAAAACTTTCGGGAGAATATAAGATTTCGAGGGGAAATAAAAGTCCTCGCGAGATCGAGATTCACGATAATCTTTTCCGAATTTAGAGCACTCTTGCGAGATTCTCAGCCCAATTCTAAATATTCCCCGGGAGATTTGTTCTCCTAAATTTAGTAATGCTCGTCACATAAAAAATATATTTACATTTTCCATTTTTTTGACATTTAGAATGCCAGCTTCTTTCTCGTAGTATTATTTCTCATATTCGAAGTTTGCTTAAATTAAGGAAAATGGAACAAAATTCCCGGGAATTTATAGTTTAGAATAGGAGAGTAGGGAAAAGGGAAGCATTTTCCCAGGTATTTTTATTAAGAATTGATCTCTCTATTTCGGAAAAATTCTAGTCGACAAAAGTCGATTATAGAAATCCTTGATAGAATTCTAATTTCCATCAGATGGAAAAATTCATATAAATTCATAATATTAACGATTGACGAGCTTAACACTATTCAACTTTAATTCTATTTGGAAAAGATTGTCGCAATAAGCCCCAATGATTCACTTAAGTCTGAAGGTAAACCTAATTTGTGTGGTAACTAGGATTTTTCGAAATGCTGCGTACTGGGTTTGAGCAGAGTAAGTTTTATTCAGAGCTTATAGAAATATATAATGGTGTTCCACAAGGTAGAGTTTTCAGGCCTGTCCTTTTTTTTACAATTTCAATTATATTAAATCACATTTAACTCAGATTACACACCGCGTACAATTTTGCGAAAAGTTTTAAGTTGGAAATTTTAATTATTTTCCATATACAAAATCCAATAATTCACTAACTGCTAACTAGATACTTTAAATGTCAGTAAGAAATTAACCAAAGTCGTTATTTTTTTTATTTTTATAATTTTATATTTGAAGACGCAAATCAAATGCAGGAAATCCAGTAAAGGTAAATATAGGGGTGCGTTTAGGGTTTCAGCAATATCCCTTGCCCATACATATTGAGATACTCGATGGGTAGCAATGGCACCGTGTATATAGTGTTTTACTGTTAACCTCAGGAGGTGTGAGTTCGAACATTCTTTTCTGAACTCCCGGGATTCAAGATACACATGGAAAAAATAGAGATAATTAAGAAAAGTACCTAAATACTTGTGAAAATGTCGCGAATCCATACAAATTTTGATTTTTGTTTACCTTGTGGAGAACAAAGTGGAGAGTTTTTTGTTTACGATCGGTTTAAACCAATTCTTTAGCTAAATGTACGGGAAAATATTGGTGAAGCTTTGACAGTTTTGTGCTAGACATTTGAGGCATTGTGCTTTCAAACGTCAAAAGTTCACAACCCATTCACAAGTGTGTACCAGCGATAAATGCCAAAAAATCACTTTCTCCGCAGACGATTGTTCACTTTGCGAGGAAGTATGTATTAGACTTTATTGTCAATCTGAGGTGCCAACAAAATGCTCTCCCTTATTTCTATTCTTTCTAAAAAAAGACTTATGCTCTTACAGTCATGTAGTAGTAAAACTGTGAACTACACTTAAATCGATAGTCTTCACATATAATTTAAATTCTTTTGATCATCATCTCATCGTGCTGTGATATTCAATCTGATTTGAATTCCATTACAAATTTCGAAAAACTTACATTTTCTCTTCAAAGAAATCGACACTTATTCGTCATTTATTCATTAGTCCAAACTTTCCATAAATTATTTAGAAATTTCACTTTTCGACCAAACCCTCGTCTGTGAAAACCACCTCTATCATGTTTTTTTTTTTTTAATTTCTTTTCCAGTAATGCATAACTCTCCAACACGGTGTCTTTCACACGAAAACTCTTAACAAAAAAAAAAAATATATATATATAAAAACATCAGAAAACTCAAAGACCATTGCAAACTAAAATCAATACAAGATGCCACATCCTAGCAGAACCAAAACCAACTTTCTCCTGGATCATTTATGCACACAGCTTAAAAAAAAATACTAACAAAATGAAATAAACTTTCATATTTCTCTTGTGCACTTCATTTGGGCTATATACCTCCAGTTAAAGCTATATCAATATAATATGAATGTATGTACATAGAAATGGTGCATCATAGTAAAAGTCCTTTACTCCCAAAAACTATCTATTTATGTATTTGCAGCTGTTGGCTGCTGTAGGAATTTAATGCTCCTATATGAAACCTTAATTTTGTAGACATTCTGTCTGATATAGCTGTGATTTTTTTTTTTGTATTCTTTAAACCAGCAACGCCCTCTATAGCTGACTTCTAGAATTTTCTTTTTATGAGTTTCAAGTTTTTTTTTGTTGTTTTTGATTTGTGAATTAAAATACACGAGGTACTCGTACTCGTACTCGTTTTGTGTTAAATGAAAGGATATAGATTTTTATGGTATTGCACTTGAGATTGCTATTTGTATGGAAATGTAAAATTTCTAAGGATTTTTGCTATTATATCTGGAATGCTTTTTTTTTTTTTTTTTGTGGCCATGTCCACTCTTGTAAAATAACTTATTTTCATTTGAAGATTTAATAATAATAATAATAATATATCATTGTGGGTGTAGGTACAGTGTTTCTGCTTATGATGCATAGAAATTTTCTATTTCGATGGTTATCAATATATTAGGAAAGAAATGTGAGAAAAAAAACTGCCACTCTGCTTTTTAAAACCATTTTTTAATAAATAAACCCTTTCTAATTAAAGTCCTTTAACTTTCTTTTTATGGTGTGGTTTGTTTTGTATAAGAATTTCAATTAAATAACTCAAAACATGAAAAAATACATTCGTGTAATCTTAGTCTTTAAAAAAAATATAGCCCCAAAAATAATCAACAATAAAATCAGACCGATAAAACTTTGTCTTAAAATTGAATTGAATGACAGACATAAAACATACCCTTTCGATACCTTAATTCTCTCAGTGTAGGATTATGTCTGTTCATTTACTTCCCAAAACTGCCAATTTAAGCTGACAGAACTTTGGACTTATTTCAGTCTGAGCTCTTTACAAATCAGTCAAACAGATGTCAAAGTGACAGCTAGCATTTTGCGGGTACTGTCAAATGCATAGGCGGTCACAGGACATATCCACACAGTGACAATTTGTATGCTTGTGAATAAACGGTAGAGAACATAATTGCTATTTGGTAAAGAGCCTTTTGTGGAAATAAACTCTCTTCCATTTTCTTCATTCCCAAACGTCAAAATTTACACTTTGTCGAAACTGACACCTGTAAATCTATTTTTTTTAAAAGCTGGAAATTTCAATATTATTAGGAATATTATTGGGTGTGTTTTTTGTGCTCTTTATGTTAGTTTAAAATCACATTTTTCGTTTGTATAACAGTTATAATAGTTTTAATTCTGTTATAAAATAAGCTTATTTCATAACCAGATATGTTTTTCGCCGCAAACTAAGCGGAATTATTGTTGTATTTTAAATTGTTCGTAATCTAACATAAATGGCACACAGACAGACAATTTGAAAATAAAAAATAAGCACAAACTCATTACCTAAAAGTAAAAATTAAAGGCCTTCCACACTAGCCCACTGTGTATTAAAACATATCAAAAAAGTGTGAAACAAATAATGCAGAATAGTGTGGAAACAAAATATGACAGCCAAGTCTACACAACACGATTTGACATGTGTTAATACATGACGAATTTTAGGAATGGTTCTTATTCTATCCCACATTCTATCACACTTTTTTTAGGTTAAGGTAATGTATAAATACAAGCAAGTGTGGAAGCAAAATATGAAAAGTCATTTTTTTCCCACCAAATTGGCAGTCGCGTGGAATTCTTTCCCACTTTCAGTTTGACATGTATTATGTATTAACACACAGTGGGCTAGTCTGGAAGGACTATTATGCATCATCTGTCAGTTTCCCCAAAGTGATGATTGTGACTTTTTGTCGTTGACAAATTCTTTAAGTTCCCTATTAAAGCTACAACCTCATCACAAGACGGATATTGTAAACAAAAAATAGACAAAATAAGAGGCGGGCCCGCATGTTTTCTACTCCGGTCATGCTGTGTCGCCAAAAGTACAAGTAAGTACATCAAAGTTCAGGGACATGCCTCATCTCTTCTGATGGCTTTGGTGCTTTGCACAACAAAAATAAGAACCCCAGACAATAGAAAAACTTTTTTTTTCTGGGTGTTAACCTCGGTTGTGTATTATTTTGATTTTTACAACGATTTTGGTACTACTTCTATTCAATTGGGTTTCAAGAAAAAAAAAAAAAATGTTTAAATAATCCCAAAAGCCATCTAATCTCGCATCTTCCTTCATCCTATTTTTGTGTTTATTATTGCAGTCAGTTGTGTGTCGGGTATGTATGTAGGTAGGTGTCAAGTACATTCAACATTCAAACCTCTAAAGCAAACACAAAGTAAAAAAAAAAGTGACAAATACTTGAACTTGACCTACGAGTCGAGCATCCACTACAATATAAACATCCCTGGATTTTTATCTTAATTCAATTTTTTTTTTGTGTACCAAATGGAATTTTGTTAGTACTTTTGTTTTTTTTTTTTTTTTTTTTTTCTAAAAAGAAAGAAGAGGACAATCAACTTGAAGAAAAAAAAAAAAAACTACCTACATACTTAGCTTTGTTTGCTAATGGGGGTAAATTATTTTAATATTTCTTTATGATTTATTTTAGCGATGAAATAAAACGTCACACGTGCTCTATTAGAGGTGTGAAAATATTGTCACTTTTGACATTATGTTAATTATGCACGCTGTGTATATCTAGTTGAGATGATTTTGTCTTCGAAAAAAACATCATACAGATATATTATGGAAATATGTACACGTACATACATAATTTAGAAAATGAAATAAAGTGAAAGCGATTTGTTAAAATGTTTTAAAACATTCTTTTCGAAGACCAAAAATATCTCATTAGTTAAGATTAATTTGAAAGAGATTTTTTATGATTTATTTTATAAGATTTTGACTAGTTTTTCTTTCCGTTGCATGTTCTCGCCCCCCCTACATTTTCCACAAATAAGGAGAGATGTAAGTATTGTACAATTTCATACAAAAATGGTAATTTTTTTTTAACTTTTTGAAACGCCGCGTCGTATTAAAGGACTATAAGCTCATATTTTTTTTTTTGTAAAGTTATGTCAAATTTAACTTAAAATTAAACTTATATTAAATAAAGAGATTCACCTTTTATATTCTTAAAAGCTCTATGATTATAACAATACAAATTTATTTGGCTAAGAAATTATTCTCTTTAAACCTTCATAGAATCGAAAGTTTTACAAATCGAACTAGTCTGTTCTCCTTCTCAAGCATTCATTCGAGACTCGAATTTCTTTTCTTATTAATCGTTTGATTCAAATGAATCTGTTGATTAGTGTGTTTCGTATCGAACATTTTTCAAAGGAAGTTGAGATTTATGCAAAACCGAGTTGGCTAACTCGGTTTGAAGCTATATCGGTGAATACTTTTATGTGTTGTTTTTGAATAATTTTGTAGTTGGTTCGGTTTTCTTGGAGAAACTTTCTTTTATTACTAGTCAGCAATAAAATATTACAAAAATAGGATAAGTTTTTTTTTATTTTATTAGCTTGGCAAATGGTTGACGAACTACACTTTTGGGCAAATAGTGTATTTAAAAAATTCCCAGGTTCTGTTTAGCCACATTTTTCCGAAGCAGTCAAAAAAACTGAACATTTCTAATTTTTTCGACTTAATGGCCATCCTGAAATGGATTTTGACAGTTTATAGCTTGAAAGACGGTCGACGAACTATACAAATATGGCAAATAGTGTATTTAGTTCTAAATATCACCAGTTGCCCTTAAATCGCCTTTTTCTCTGCCTTTTTTACTGTGAAAATTTCTGATTCTTGTAGAGGAATTTTAATCCATCGACATCGTAGCCATCCTTCAATGGAATTTGACAGTTTATAGCTTAACAGATGGTCGACGAACTATGATTTTTTTAGTCCATGGACATAATGTAGTTGCAACTCGGTTAAAATTTGTATTCAATATGAAATCTTGTCAATAAAAATGAATTCTTTTCACTCAGCCAAAAATAAACACAAAATTGCTAAATGTCAATTCACCCAATTGACGATTTTGACGTTTGTTAATTAACGAGAGAGAAATCTATTGCTGTTTTTTTTTTTTAAGCGAGAAACATAATTTTAATTCGTTCTTCCTTTCCAACAGATTTGTTATAATAATAAAGCAGCAAAGCAAGAAAATTTGCTCCGGCTCGGTTTATCTAATCGGTTTTTGGTTTGACATCGACTCGGGCTGAAAGTACTCACCCTTATTACGGTTGGCGTTTCACTAAAACACAGTAAAACGACAAGGCTCTAGAGGCGACAGTTGGCGTTTAAATAAACCAAAATCTTCGACATTTTCCCCAATCTCCACGCATCTCATTATTATGACGAAATTCGTTTGAATTAAACATCAATAGAAGCCTCCAGTGAAGTGTCGTTTTAGTGAAACGAAATCCGTAATAAGGTGAGTACTTTCAGCCCGAGTCGATGTCAAACCAAAAACCGATTAGATAAACAGAACCGGAGCGAATTTTCTTGCGTTGCTGCTTTATTATTATAAAAATTCGAGCCGAATTGTCTTTCACTTCAAGTAAAAGCTTACTCGGTTGACGGTTTGAAAAACAAAATAAAACGGTTCAATTCGGTTTGTGCTTAACTTGGTTTAACAAACCAAATTGACACATCACTACTTTCTATCTCACATACACTTCATAAGAGTAAATGAAACACCATTTCTATTTTGAAGTTGCTGTCAAAACAAATATTTTCTATTTATTTTTTTTTGTCGGATGATTAAAACCCGATTACACAGTTCCTTTTTTTTTTTTTTGTCTTTTTGACAGATTTGGCGACGTGTGTAGAAATTTAGCAGGAAGGAAGAAACGGAAGCATGAATAAAATCTGCAATAATTTTTCTGATTGCACTTTGACGTTTCTGATTTGGCAACCACAATGCTCCCTTGTGTTAGCAAAAATTTATTTAAACAAAAATGATTTAATTGGAATATTGTTTTTCGTGAGTAGATATACTTACATGCCTAATAAACGGTAAACGGAGAAATAAAAGATTACAAAATATTTTTATTTATTACTACTGATTTTTTTTTTGCAAAACAACCCCAAATTCCATGAACGTCAAAATAACGAAAGGCAGGGCGCACGTATTTTCACGAACCATGTAAACATGATTGTTTATGCCTGTCAAAAAGGCGAATTAGGAAACAAACGAAGAAGCGAATCGTGTAATCAGGCTTAAAGGCATTTTTTGTCGAGTAATGATGGTTCGTATGCGCTTCAGTGTCATTGTCAATTAAAATTGACGACATTGATGAGAATCAAAATCGATTAGGCTTTCATCAATGTTAGTGTCAATACCAGGATGGATTTTTAGCGCCATCAAGTTATTTGTTCATATTAATATTAATCCACGCGAATTTAAAATATGATTTATTAAATTATTGTCAATATTCATTTAAACGTGTATCTTTTGTCAATAAAAATTAATTGCGCGTAGGGCCTTAAGAATTTTTGACAGCTGCGGAATTATTCTAACCAAAATGAAAACTTTGCAAGTTTCAAGTAAATTAGTAATTATGAATTTAAGCTCGTTAGTGCAATAGTTCTGTATTTTAGAAATAAAAAATTACTAAAAACTAGAGACAGGATCTCCCTGTGTTGAAGACACCCATAGCTTGGAGACGGAATTTGACCAAGATATTTTAAAACCAGTACTGCTAGACAAATAATTCGTCTAGACGGCACCGAGGTTCAACCAGAATCTTTCGATTCTTTCTCCTGTCAAAACGCAAGCAACATGCCATTTATTTATTCATTTTTTTTCTTAGATATTTAAACTTGAGGTTTCCACTTGTAAATGTAGATTTAAATCTAATTTGTTTTTCATGACGAATGGAATACCATTTCAAATTTATTTGCTTTTGCATTTTTTATTTGTATAAATTGATGTCGGTGTCATAAATACAAAAATAAAAATCATCACTTCATTTTCAATTAAAAAGAGAAAAATGAGCTTGATGATTTTACCAATAATTCATTTTAAACTGCTTCTATTTTATATTAGAATTTATTTCCTTCGTATTTTAAACAGAATTTTCACAATCGAAATAAATTAATAAAATCTGTAAAACTGATTAGAAATCATAAACAAAATAAATTTTTATTTGCCCAATAGAATAGAACACATCAATTGTCAAAGTATGCATTATTTTGATAAATTTAAATCGTAAATAAATTGATTTTGTTTTACGAATAAAAACACCATAAAATTAGATGAAAGAAAACTTCATTTTCTTCTTTATGTTGGATAACAAGCTTTTCTCTCACCAAATTATTGCATTTTCGTTGTTTAAATTTTGTGTTAGACATTGCAAATTGGGTGGCGCAACAGCACGTAAAGAACCAGGGCCTAGTGACTAACAATTCGCAACCATTCTTGTGTGCGCGTGTTGACAGGAATGGAAGTAACCTACAATTGAGTGCCGTATCCGAACGGCTAGACGAGAAGCACTTATTCATGACAAGTGATACTCTTGGAGGATTTGTCAATTCCTCGCAAGAGGCAGTAGCTCTGAAAAAAACTTTTTCAGTTTCTAGGTGGACGAGGCTGAGAAGTGAACCCAGACCTCCAGCGTGACAGTCCAACGCACTAACTCTACGGGCTACTACACTAATCCTATGATTGGCTTTTATAATTGAATGTGCTTTTATTTCTTAACTTCTTTATACATTTTTTAACTATTTTCTCCAAAATAAATAAATTGTTGGACAATTATTTTTCTAATCTGGAAAATGTGTAAGTACAAAACTAAATACGCACATATCTCTGGAAATGATGTGCGCAATTAACTTATAACAAGCCCACACAATCAAAACAAATTTTGTTTATAATCAAAAAGAATGTATGAATGAATGAATTTTCTTGTATATTTTGAATAAAAAAATACAAAATATATATCAACCTCTTCTCCCCAATTACTGGTAAAAGCATGCAAAGGGAAAAAGAGAGTGTATATCAATATAGACTATAATATTTATCAAAAGAAAATTCTTTCCCAATGCATAGCATAGGTATCTACATTAACGGTCGATAAGATATAATCCCATTAGATTTTTTTAATAGAAATGAACACAAAATTGATCTACGTTTAGAAAAGGTTCAAGGACACGAGGTAGGTCTTCAAATAATGAAAAAATCTCGACATTTCAATTTAAAATGATAAAAAAGAATATATATCTATCCCTTGGCATTATACGTCTAGGATTTTTGATATCAAAATGAATCACTCCCGCTCTCTATATCATTTGACCGTTATTGTGCGCCAGAGATACAATGCCTCATAATCTATAAATTACCCTTTTTCAGCAATCAAATAAAAAGACAAACAACGAAAAAAAAACTGTATTTAAAAATAGGTACCAACAAAATAAACATCAAACAAGGGGTTAAAGACGGGTCTCTATACGCTACGCATCTAAAATAAGTATTTTTCCGTATCAGATGTTTGCGCTCGTAATAAAATGATTTATAGATTTACGTTTCTTTTACAACGAAACAAAAAAAAATAATAATAATAAAAAAAAAAACAAGCGAGAAAGAGATTCTCTTGATGTTGATTCATCAAGATGAAGAAGATTGCGTCCCGGAAGACGATAAACATTACATTACCAGCTGACGATTGATGAGGGCGGTGCGGACGTTTTTGCATAAATATAAAATTTAAATTAAAAAAATAAAGAAAACAAAAAAAAAAAAAAAAAACAAGAAAAATAAGAAAATACCTACTCAATAAATTTTGGCTGAACTTGAAAAGGCTAATGATGAATATTGCACCCGACCACCACACAACGAAAGGGTGGAGTAGAGAAGAAAAGACAAATGAGTCGATTTGTTGTTAATTATAAGCAAACAAAAACGACCAAACGACCCCACCAACCCGGTGGTGGTGCTGGTGTGTGATATTGATTGATGATGGTTGTTTTTTAAAAAAATTTCAATATTCAAAAAAATTCCCCGAAAATAAAAAGTTCAAGATCTAAACTTGGAATCCTTTGTTCAAGGATGGATTTTCTGTGTTGGTGTCTATGTTTAATTTGTAATAAAACGAAATAATGCTGTCTAGATGCATTACATGTTATTAAGACGGTGACGAAAAGTATGAAAGTAAAGTAAGTCAAGGTCCTCTCATCATTTTTCATCAACTCGATGACATAGAACAACTTACTGTGACAACGAACACTTTAATGTTGATTTTCGATTAACACCTCCAAGAAAACAAAGAAAAAGAATGTCCACAAAAAAAAAAAAAAAAAAAAAAAAAAAACATGTACCCATGAGATTACTTAAAAGAAAAGAAGGTTAACGGCTGCTGCTCATCAGATGGAAAAGAACTTTTTACAAGAGTCATATTATTAATGCACAGAACATTGATGATGACAATTTGCGGGCAGGTAATAGAATTTCGAAAGCCAACAAGAGTGATTTATGATCTTGATTCCAGACATTTTGAGGAAATTGTTTGTGTTCTGCCAATATGGTTTTTGAATTTATTTTTGTTGATTAATGACTGGAGATGTTAAAGGATATATCACACAAGTTGAAGTGGAAATTTAAAAAATGTCTTGCTGATTATATCAAACAGACGAGACGTACATAGGTAATTCGTTGGACCTTGAGATGATCTAACTAAATAGCAGATGATTACGTTGCATAAATGTTGGGTTACATGAATTTTGAAAACTTAGTTTTTTGTTTATGTGTCGAAAAGAGCAGATGATTACCTACGTTACACCACAGTTACGTTATCTGAAGGATTTGAAAAATTGATTAAAAGATGCGAAACGATTAATTTTTCTTATTTTTAAACAAGCTAAAAGGTTCAAACAAAATACTCGTAGTATCAACAAAAATGAGTTTGTGGCTGTGAGTGCAAAAGTGCCGTAACCCTATTTGGAAAAGATTGTGTCTCATTTTTGTCTTAAGGAGAAACATAGTTGTAGGTTCTTTAATATCTAGTCTTTCAAAAAAAAAAAAAATATTACATTCCTATTTTAAAAGCATATGTGCTTGTTTTAGTTGATTTAAAACCAATTACAAAAAGTGTGTTACGTCACTTTTGCACTCAAAGTCTCATATATGGTCCGGTATTTCCTCATAAAAATAAAATTAATAAATTGGATGGCGCAACAGCTCGTGAAGAACCAGTGCCTTGTGATTAACAACTCGCAACGATTCCTGTGTGCGCGTGTCGACAGGATTGGAAGGGACGTACAATTGTATGCCAAATCCGAACGGTTAGACGAGAAGAACTTATTCACGACAGTTAATACTCTTCGAGGATATGTCAATTCCAAATAACAATACACAAATATAAAATTCCACTAATGCAATGACAAACAAAAATATCAATTTGAAATTGTATTTAATTCGTCATCATATAAACACACGTAGATCGCATACATATGAATTGAACATAATTTACATTTATGCTTAAAAGGCACTTGGGTAGGATAATTCCTGTGATTAAAGCTTTGGTAAGTAAGTTCAACATAAAATTATGAACTAGATACTAGAAAGTCCACCATCGACCAAATATTCACACTACGGCAAATCTTGGAAAAAAAAACCCAGGAACTTCGAACCGACACTCACCACCTGTTCATCGATTTTAAGTCCGCGTATGACAGTATTAATAGAGACGAGGTATATAAAGCAATGTCTAGTTTTGGTATCCCTGGCAAATTCGTCCGAACGCACGCTGCTCCATAAGGTTGGCAAAGACCTCACCGGCACCTTCGATATCAAAAAAGGATTAAGGCATGGCGACGCGCTGTCATGCGACTTCTTCAACATCATACTTGAAAGAATAGTGCAGAACTCTCACGTCAACACTAGAGGCATAATCTTTCAAATGATATTGACATAATTGGAAGAACAAAGCCTGATGTCACTGGAGCTTTTGCAAGCATTGAGAAGGAAGCGGCAATAATGGGTTTAGCGGTGAATGAGGGCAAAACAAAGTATATGCTGTCATCTAACGTCTTGGACAGAACGTCACCATAGACAGATATAACTTTGAGGTGGTAAAGGACTTTGTCTACCTGGGCTCCGCTATATATTCAGACAACGACACCAGCGCTGAGATCAAACGAAGGATAACTCTTGCCAATCGCTGTTACTTCGGGCTAAGTAGAGCGGATGGATCCAAACTCTCCTCGAGGGACGGGGCAGTAGAGGAAGGCGCGAATCCGGTGGCGCATGCAGTTGGCCGAGGAAATCAACCAACTTGGCGTGCAAAAGTGGAAGCAGCTAGCTACTGACAGAGCTGGCTGGAGAAAGCTTGTTGGTTGAGGCCCTGGTCCACACCGGACTCTAGCGCCAGCATAAGTAAGTAAGTAAGATACTGGTCTTTGGGAAATTTAAAAGGCAGATAGAATTCAGGAAAAATTTAATTATTCAAAAAGCTTAAGCTTTTTTAAATTTATCACCCAAAAAAACATGTGAATTTATTTTTGAAGCACCAGCAAAACCCACCCACCATTCATATTTTTGAAAATAACCCTGAATGACAATGACTTTGGCATAGAATGCACATAATACTATCTAATAATTCATCAACGCACAATTAACGATCACACAAACAAAACAGAAAAAAGCATTTCATATTTAAAATGGTCAGTCTAGCGTGTAATTAATTATGGTTTTTGTGTGTGGATGGACAAAAATATATAGAAACATACATAAGTATACAATTTATGATAACCACAAGTGCAACAGACGCACTTGGATTTTTAAAACGATATTTATAAATTAATCATTTCATAATCAAGGAAATAAAGTATAGTGTCTACTTTTCACGCCGAAAATATCATTCAAAGCTCAATATATGTCTCATTTAAAAAAGAATATTATTCCACCTTTAATCGATTAAAATTCAAAAACAAACAAGAAACTTGTGAAGTGATAGCATCTTCTTTTCTTTATACTTGATCTTGAATTGTAAATGCAGGAATTATTGACCTTTTGTGTTTTTGGGTGAAAGGAAAAATATTTGCATTGCACGACGACGACGACGACTAACGACTTCCTTTGACGTCAATGTCTCTTAAATCTTCAAAATAATCATTATCATCATAAAATTCTTCTCTATAATGCTTATGTTTTTAATATATGTCTTGATCTTCACAAAGAGTTCTTCCTTATGGTCAACTATGTGACAACTGCCAATAATAATATTATTTAAGTGCATTTGTCACCAGCATCACCACCTCTGTTGCTATGAAACAGCAAAGACAATAAACTTTCAGTGGTATTTTCGAAACAATTTCTCAGTTATTTTTGTTGTTATTTTTTTGTTGTTTGTCTAAAGGCAGAAAAAGGTAAAAATCATTTGAATGATTTAAGTGATCATTGATCATTGCTGCTGTCTGCAATTCACAGACACATATAATAAGAATGATGATCTTTGCCGACAGATTGAATTTCTTTGGTTTTAATTTTAAATTAATTATTTAATTATGTTGTTGGATAAATCAATATACATTTTCACACTCTCACGATTTTGTTTATATATCGAGATGAATGCATGCGATATTTGATTAAAAACGTCGAGGAAACAGACAATTCAGCTCTAAATATATTCTACATTCCTTGCGAGGATATTACAAAATCTAAAAAATGTTATGTGCAAACTCACGTTTTACACTCCGAACTGCTAGGCGCTCTAAGTTCCAACATTTGTGATGTCTTCGTTATGATAAGAAAGAATGTATTCTTATCTACCGCAGATTGTCGCACGAAAGTTTGCTGATCAAAACATGTTATTGGACTGATGAATTTATTCACCTCAGTTGTTCCAGATGCGGATATATTTTGAAAATTTTTCAACGCATATTTGTCGTCCTGAAAATTATAAACATTTAAGAATTAATATTTTATATGTAATCCAGGTGTAAAATAATTTGATTGTATTTTTTTTTTTTTTGATTTTACCTGTTTTGTTAGCAAAAGCATCATATTTTCAAAGAGCAATCCATGCAATTGTGTGCCAGGATTCTTTTTCATTGTTAAACTTCCATCGTGGATAAGTTTAAGTTGAGTTAAGTCCAAATTCTGACAAAAATAAAAAAAAATCTGTTATTTTCGATAGTTTTATGTATATTTTTCAAAATTCAAGTAATTTTTTTTGGATAAAATCAGCAAGAGGTGCCAATAAATTTCAGGAAAAAAAAATTAAAAACGTGAAATGTCATAAAATAAAAATATGAAATGTCAGTTTTCCGTTTTTGTTGTTTTTCATTGGTGATTTCAGATGTCATTTTATTTTGTTTTTGTTTTTTTTTTAGTGGCGAATGGAACACCAATTAAAATTGATTTATTTTTGACATTGTACTTGTGTAATTGTTTATCTATTTCCTTACTTCAAAAAAGACTTCATAATTGTATGCACTTTTGAAAGAGAAAAATGATCTTGATGAATTTACCATTACATTTTAAAGTGCTTTAATTTTGTGTTAGAAATTATTTCCTTAATATTTTGGTAGTAATTTAATATTATTTTCACAATAGAAATGAATTTTCAAACTGACATGACAGCTTAAAATTGTATTGGTTGTACTGGAGGGGTAAATCTGCCAAAAAATTTTAAATCAAAAACTTTTAGTCCAATGGAACTTAAGAATCGTCAAAATCTGTATTATCACAGATCCAAATCAAGAATATTTTTTTGTATAATAAGCTCGCACCAAAGGGGTTTTTGCTACCCTTAAAGTGATTAAACACAGTGTCAGCGTACGAAAATAGGGAAGAATTTAAGAGGAGATACCGAAAATTGGCTTTGAACTTCTGAATATCGAAATGGTAGGGAAAAACAGTAGTGGGTAAAGCATTCCACATTCAAGTGGTGCGGCGAAAAAAAAAGATTAAATCAAGATTAATTTTTTCTAATAATGGAAAACACCATATGACTTCGAAAATACGTTTGGAATTTTATACAAAGCGTTAAGATGATTGTATTTAAAGGAAACAGAATAAATTATTGGACATACGATGTGAGTCTATTGCTTGTTCTGAGCCCAATCACAGTTTGATTTTCAGCATAGTATACGCAGAACGCACTGACTTTTCAATCAATTACAAAATTGTCTCCTTAATTTATCAAATCATTTTATCGAAAGGGTACGCAACTTCAATTTAAATTTTTTTTTTTTTTTTGTTTCTTACTTATTTACTTACTGTACACAATTTATTGCACTAAATAAATGCTCCCCACATGCTGCCACTTCAAGTTTTCTAAGATCTCAGAAATGTTTCTCCATCGATCGGACTGAACAGGAGGAAAAACCTAAACAAAATTTCTCTTTAAGGTATCAAAAGAACTACAAAAATAAATAAATCGGGTGGCAAAACGGCTCATGAAGAACCAGGGCCTAGTGACTAACAACTCGCAACCATTCCAGTGTGCGCCTTTCGACAGGAATGGAAGGGACCTACAATTTTATGCCGAATCCGAACGGCTAGACGAGAAGCACTTTTTCGTGACAGGTGATACTCTTAGAGGATTTGTCAATTCCTCGCAAGAAGCAGTAGCCCTGAAAAAAACTTTTTAGTTTTTAGGTGGACGAGGCTGGGAAGCGAACCCAGACCTCCAGCGTGACAGTCGAACGCACTAACTATTACGCTACGGGCTATTATGAATTTTTTTTTAAATTGCTCAGCAGTGACAAAAAATAATTGATCCAAACAAAAATAACTGGAATTATGTTCAGTTTTCTGAAATCTCGAAGATCTCAGAATACTGAAGGAGTTTCATTTTTACAGATGCTGGACTTTGTGTGAACTTTACCTATAAGAACGTGCTCGTGCGTATTGAAACAGATTGTGATTCTTTTAGACATTTAGTGACAATAAATTCCAGAGTGTCGTCAATAGTTCATAACATTGCGAATTTATGAGTCGACTCATTGATTGTAAAATGAGAAGTCTTTCAATGTCTTCTGGAAGGACAGAAGAAAGGAGCACAAGCTCTCAGTAGGTACACCTATGTATATGGGAATTTTTACACCCTACGAAGAAAATATTAGTTTTAATAAGAAGAAATTCATGCCATTACATAAGCATTTATTAATTCATTATTTCATAACTAAGTAATAAGCTTTGCATCTTATAAACAAAAACAATTTTTTTCGAATATTTGTTTTGAAATATTGGAATATACATTTTTTGTGAAATTCTCCACAAACGCTCTTTTGTCAAAATTTATCAAGGATTTTAGGTACAGTTTGAGAGAAAAGTGCTTGCTTAAATTAAACCTAGTCTGTAAAATTAAGAATATCTGAAAAATTAAAAATAATGAAAAAGAGAACGAAGGAATAAGATATAAATAGCATATGGCATTTAAAAAGTAGCTCTCTGTTCAAATTCTCCACTTTGATGACACTGATGTGTTTATCTATTTTTGGAACCAAATGCATAATTGTATTGTGTGCGATAAATTAATATCAATAGCAACATTATTGTTATTATAAATATAATTAAAAAGTAGACAGTCGGCACATAAACTTCTTGAACGACAAAATATGTCTTTTTTTTGTGTGTATTTTTACAACTGTTAGTTTCATCAAAGTAATGACCGTTTATCCGGACAATTATTAGATTTAAGGCACCAATAGCACAAGCGAAAGTGAGCACTACTTGATTGTGGACTTTGTATATTACTTAATTTGTGATAAAAAACTGAAAAATGTTATCACTGCAGTAAGTTGAATTTAAGTACACTTTTTTTAACATCGTGTAGTCAAAGTCAAAAACAAATTTGAACAGTTTTTACAACTTTCTAATTAGGATGCCTAGTTTTGTTTTAATATATTTGCATTTATGTATTATATCGCTTATTAAAAAGAACATCATAACTCAAAAAACACCAATTTTGACCTAATGATACAGTTCAAACTCATTTTCTATAAACTATTTTTTGGCAAAACGTCATTTCTAGAACTTGAAAATTAAAGGCTATAGAGCATCATTTATCGTTATATACACTGTCACTTTTAAATGTTTTTTGTGGAAATACTGTATTTTTTACATTTACGCAAGGACCTTTAAAGTGAAAATAGTCCAATAAATATTTTAAAAGTATCATATTTTGCGATAAAACTTTAATTAATATCTCTACCAAGAATAAAAGAAAAAATTAGATACAAATGAAGATGATTATGAAATACAGCCATGCAAACTATAAATTGCGATTTCTGAAGTTTGAGGTTTTTTGAGTTATGACGTTGTTCTTTTTAATGAGCGATATATTTTACTTTATGTAACTGCATAATAGAAAAATTAACAATTTTGTTTATAATAATAATTTTAACTAAATGCCTGTGGATTTTATAAATTAAATTTATATTTTATATCAGATAATTACATTTAGCAAACGACTATAGGTTTATAGAACGCTGAAAATTGTAAATAAACTATATAGTCTATGCTTATGGTATGAAATCCAGGGTCTGCAGTCTATTACTTATGCGCCTATTTTGCTCATATCTTTTAGTTTGTATCTCATTTAACAAGTCTAGATAGCTGACATTTTGTAAATAAATTTAAAAGAACCTTACTTTGGGAATTGTTCCATTCCTCAATACTAGAATCCTGAATATCAGAATCCTGAATTCCAAAATCCTCAATCCCTAAACTTTTATTTATAATGCTATTAAAAAAAAAATTGTCAAATTATTTCTTCTTGTGCAAATTCATTCTATACATTCAAAAATAAAGAGTCAAGTTTTGACCAATAAGAAATATATGGTGCGAAAAAAAACACATGCGAGTTTTGTCAATTTGTGTTGACACCTAATTTAGGCAAAGGAATCTTGAATTCTTTATGAAGACAAAACTCCTAAAATCATTTTTTTGTGATTGGCATCATCAAGATCCGTTGTGAAAAGTTTAACAACAAATATCATATATATTTATCGCCCAAATCAAAACCGATGATTCATTCGTATAGACGAAAAAATTCTTTTTTAGAAATAAAAAACAGTCGCCATAAAATTGCACTTAAAAATAACTAGTATTGCAATAAAATTTAAAAGCTTTAAAAAAACACATTGAACTAAACAGTTATTACTTTATTCATTTCGTTATATTAATTTTATTTCAAGCCAAGTGCGCGGGTTACAAATTAGAAAATGAATTAAGCTAGCCATGTAATGACATTTCGAAGGTGCCACATTTTGGGCCCTACCAATAATCAAATTTAGTAACGACTTAATATTTAGATAAAATGGACCATAATTGTATGGGCTCTAAATATTAAACCAACCATGATACGACTTAAATATTTAGGTGGACCCTAAATAATGGACTCTAAAATATGAAACATGTATGGTTAATTTTTTATAGTCCATACCATTATGGTATATTTTCCTCAAATATTTAAGTCGTTACTAAATTTGATTATTTGTAGGACCCTCTGTGTTTTGTGTTGTTGTAAGTTGTTATTGGACAATTTATTTCTTAGATAAGCACTATTTTAGGATTTAATTTTCATTTTATTGGATATTTTGTTTTACTTAATCGGCAGTGTGCAGCAACAGTAACAAAGTATGGAGTCTTAAGTCCAAAATTCGGGTGGAATTTCGGATAGAAGTTAAAAGGCTTCTCGCAATAGGGCAAAATCTGAAAATATTTTACCTCATTGACAGGAAAAAACAAATCATTATTACAACATTATGCCTACTTTGCTTCTTCACAAGATTTGTCCAAAATGGAAGACTTCTTAAAGAAATTACAAAATGGGCACGACTGGATCGCACAAACTAGCTCTTGCAGCTAACATCTTTAACATAGCTAGAAATTGATGAAGTACATACTATGTATGTATCAGTTCCATAATATTATGACATCATTCAAAAAAAAAGTTTTAAAAATAATTAAAAATAAATTTTTATCATCAGTAACTATAAATTTGTTATTTTAATGGCTAAAAAAGTTAGAGCTAAAAATAAAGTATGCCATCTGATTTGTTTGATAAATATGAATTTATGAAAAAAAAAAAAATCAAAAATCCTCGGAGCGGTTTTCTAAAATATAATTTCTTATATATATACAAATTTTTGCCCATTTTCAAAAATAAAATCTGGTATGCTAATTTTTAGTATTTAATAAAATACAATTTTGTACAAAATAAAAAATATTCAAGATATTGAATTTTCAAAAAAAAAAAATAATATATTTATAAAATTTCCATATGCAACCCCACAAGTGGAACCTTGGGCGAAGCAGTTCAGTGGGAGAGTTGTGATCCCCCTCGAGATCGTGACAACCGCCGCTAAAATGAAGAAGATGCAAAATTGTTTGAATTGTGAAGGAGCTCTTGTAAAAAAATTTTGGTTGAAATCGGCGCAGCCGTTAACGAGAAATTTGAAAACCAATAAATCGGTTCTATGACAGGTACCTTTAATAACCATTATTGGTGATTTTTTTTTTATCAAAATATTGACTATACTCATGTCTTTTTATCAAAAATATTGGATCCGTTTTCGAGAAAATAAGATTTTTCTTAACGGTTTTTCAACATTTGTATGTAAGGTACTGTTATTTTTGTATTTAGAAACATGATTTTTTCAAGTAAAAAAACATTGACCAAGTGGTTTTCAAAAAAAATGTTTGTTTTTTTTTTAAACTCAAATTTTTGTTTTAAATTTTGGTTGACAATAATTCTCCTTTTTGGCAAAAAAAAATTGTATGGCAGGTACCGTTATTTTTGCTCCTAAAGAAAATTTAAAAAAACGTGTGGGCTAGTCAATTAACACCATGTACCAAGTTTGAAGAAAATCCCTTTAGCCGTTTAGGCTGTGAAGAACCAGTGACTAACAACTCGCAATCATTCCTCTGTGCGCGTGTCGACAGGAATGGAAGGGAACTACAATTTTATGCCGAATCCGAAAGGCTAGACGAGAAGCAGGATTTGTCAATTCATCGCAAGAGGCAGTAGCCCCGAAAATAACTTTTTTAGTTTTTAGGTGGACGAGGCTGGGAAGTGAACTCAGACCTCCAGCGTGACAGTCCATCGCACTAACCATTACGCTACGGACTACTAGTCAGTGTAATTTGAAATAATTGTTTGATGACTAAGGGGACTTGCAAGTAAGGCAAGTTTCTAGTCTGTTACTGGACAGCTGTAAAAAAAAAAATTGCCTCAAATTGAAGGCAAGTTTAATTGGAAAGTAACTGGAAAGACGCCAAGAAAAATATACCTTAATTTCAAGTCAATTTTGTTCTTGTCAAAATTGCCAGCTGTGAAATTATAAATCAGTTTAACATTTTTTAAGTTAATGCCGTCTAGGTGAAATAAATTTAACATCACATTTTTACTACATTACAAGGGAATTTTGTATGATGTTGAGGATTCTCAAGTACTTTCTTAACGACTACTTGACTACATAATGACATGTCAAAAAAAAAAACTAGTTGTCTTGGGTGAAATTTGCGTTCAATGCGTTGACTGGATATGAAATCTTCTGAACGCAATCACTGATATCGAAGTTTTTAAATTGTTCGTACTAATCTAGTTTTATTTAAAATGAATTAAAATGAGAACTAATGTGAAGGACTTAAGGAGCACCATTAAAATAAATAAAAAAAAAACGCTAAGTCACTTGATAACGTGTCACTGGATAACGGACAAGAATTTTGTATTTTTAATTTTACAATATTTTTTAAACCATAGCTTTTATGGGAAAAACGAAACAGAATGATCAAAATTGTTGGCATTATGTTGATAAATTCATTTTTGATGAAGCTTTTTCCCAGTGAATTCATAAAATTTACCGTATTGTCTCACTTGATTACGGATGATGTTCGTAATCAAATGAAAGCGTATTTAGAGAATGTACGACATTACGTCAAAGAATCCACAATTTTGGCTAGAAAAATAGTCGTCAACTAAGGAAGAAAATGGAAAAGTTTGTGCTAACAAGGAGCAGGTGAAAACTATCCGCTTCGTAACGCACAAAATTGGAGAAGACTTTAATGTTGTACCAGTTGTCTTAAGTTGGTTAAACTAAGCTGGTTAACCGGAGAACGAAGAAATTTACACCCTGGCGAGCAAATTTTGTATTTTTGGAAACTGGTGGTCGTATACAGTTAAGCAAATAAAGCATTTATCTCGTAATTTTGTTTGTCTGTTTACTTATCTGAAATCACCAATAACTCAGAAATGAATTCATGAAGATAATTTCTTAGTTTTTCTGTGAAAATAGTACAATTTTGGATTCGAGTGATATGAACATTTTTGATGGACGATATTGACGGTATGTTAGATTTCGATATGATTTTGTATAATTATTAATACTTACTCTAAATTCCTCTTTGTCAAATGTTGATCTGTCTAATTTCCGCTGTATTGTCTGCAATCTGTAACAACATCGAGTTAAAATCTACAAAATACTGAACAACAACAACAAAAAACAAAATAACTGACTTGTGTGCATCCTCAGCGGTCTTCACAGCCTGATTCACATCAACTAATATCCTCTTCGAATAATCCAAAGCACGTTGCACAGCTTCTGCTTCCGCATGATCATCCGGCACCACACGTTTTGTTATTTTATATAAATTTTCAAATAACAACGGATATTTGGTTAAACGTTGCAATACAGTTGGTAGTAAATCTTTTAGTTGCAAACGTCTGCAGGCTTTGTTCGCTTCGGCTTTGGTAAGAAATCTTTGGAGATTTTCATCTTTGCGTCGTTTCTCTTTGAGTGCTTCGAGAGCGATTTGTTGACGTGCACAAAATTTAGCAGCATGTTCGCGTAGCTCCTCACCCGATTGGCCATCGAACATGCCAGCTAATAAATCACCAACATGTTGCACAATATGATTGTGCTCCAAACGACGCATTTTCAATTTTTGCTCAAATGAACTGTGGAGTTCTTTGAGCGAGAGTAAGGCAGGCGGAAATAGTAAATGCAAATGATCGTGCGGCAATGCGCCACACTCTTGGAGTGGTCGCATAAATATACCCTCCAGGAGTTTTAAGGTACGAACGTGACTTCGTTCTGTTTGATAGATTTCTGCAAAAAGAAAAAAATACAAAATTATATTTAATTAATCTCGTACAATTTAAGGTACTTTCAAGTACTGCAGGTACAAAAAATGAGCTCGGCTTAATAAAGTCAAAATTTTGCAGAATGAGAAAAGTATGATTTTGAAAAAGCTCGAATAAGAAAAATTTAAATTAAGACATTACATTCATGACGGCCGCCATATGGGAATACAAGAATTGCTATAATAGGTCTGTTTGGCAACTTGAAACTACGATCTAACAGAATTTGCTGTCAAAACGCATAGAAGACAAAAACAGTATTGGAAAACTTGGCAAACATATTAAGTTACCAAATATTATCTGGATGTGGATTATTAAATAAATAAAAAAATAAATCGGGTGGCACAACGGCTCATGAAGAACCAGGGCCTAGTGACTAACAACTCGCAACCATTCCTGTGTGCGCCTGTCGACAGGAATGGAAGGGACCTACAATTTTATGCCGAATCCGAACGGCTAGACGAGAAGCGTGACAAGTGATACTCTTGGAGGATTTGTCAATTCCTCGCAAGAGGCAGTAGCCCTGAAAAAAAAACTTTTTAGTTTTTAGGTGGACGAGGCTGGGAAGCGAACCCAGACTTCCAGCGTGATAGTTGAACGCACTTACCATTACGCTACGGGCTACTACTTGGATTATTGGTTACTTGAAATTTTCACCAAGTTTCGCAGGGGCTTATTGCGAGTCTATTCAAAAGTCGAATAGACTTAAAGTCTACTATAGATATTTCAAAAATCTATTGTTAATATTTTTCTGTCAGACATTACTATGAAAGGCATGTTCAGGCAGGGGAGATTTCGGAGGACCTCAGCAATCTCAGTTGCCTGAACAGGATTCCACAGCAAAATATCGCAGTTTGGCTGTCAAAATACTGAGGAAAAAAAATCGGATTCGCTTGCTCAGCTTTTGACGGAGCAAAATCTCAGACATCTCTCTTTTCTGAACGCGTCCTATATGAATTTTTTCTATTTGATAAAAGAAAATTTGCATGAAATTGCACGTTATCAATAGACCTGTCTGTTCGTTTATTTCTCATATTATGTCAATTTTATTTTTTTATATGAACTTTGACAGATCTTTGGACTAAAATTTAAGTAAATGAACAGACATTATGCCTCCGAAAACATAGGCACGTTCAGGAAAAGAAAAGTTCAGAGGGCTTCACCAATCTCAGTTGCCTAAAAGCTAAAAATGACGGTGTTCACATTGGATTGACTGTTCCGACTAAAAAAAAATATTCAAAATTTGTGTTTTTTTTGACGTTTTCTTTTGTGAAGTCAAAAAAATTCGGAGGAGTTAGTCCTATGTGAACACCGTCCAGGAGTTCCCAGCAACAAATCACAGTTTTGTTGTCAAAATACTGAGGAAAGAAAAAATTTAATGCGCTTGCTCAGCTTTTGGTGGAACAAAACCTCCGTTATCTCGTCTTCCTGAACACGAATTGGTTTAAGTTAAAAAGTTGTTACGACTCAACTTTTGCATTGGCAGTCAAATTGCCAGGCTATTTTTGTAAACAAAATTTTCCCTATTAGCAATATTTTCGAGGGTATGTCGTCAATTTTTCATTGTACAACTTACCGTTTATAATTTCCTGGCGTTTCTTTTCCGCATCAGTAAGTGCTGCCAACACTTCAGCTGCAATATTCGAACTCCAGTCAACTTCATTTGCTAAATCATCATCGTCATCACTATCAACCCATGGTTTCGGTCCACTAAATGAATTATGTCCTTGATTAGTAACATTTGTTTTATTACTAATTTGTGTTGTAATTGTTGTTGGAATCTGTACTGGACCACCAACTTGCTCCATTGAGGTACTTGGGCTCTCAGAACCACCCCCAGATGATAGACTAGAATTAGAGCTTGCTGTATAGTTGGAATTGGATAATCCCAAATCGGGTTGGTCATCACTAAGAAGAAACAAAAAAATAAATGTAATTTAGCAAGATATTCAATATAAAGTTAAAAAATTTAAATTGATAAAAAAACACACACGCACAGCCACTCTATAGCAGTTAGAGTGCCACTTACTTATCATAGTTATAGCCAAGGATCTCCTTGAAACTTTTACTCCTTGTGTAACGTATTTTGCTCTTCATTTTGATGGTTTTTCTTTACGCTGCGCTGGAGCGGGCACTTTGGTTTGTCAAGTACAAAATAAAAGTTCTTAAATGCCTGCGAGAGGAATTTCGTTGCAAATTGTTTAATTTTTTTTTGCAAAAAGTGGAAAATATTAATCCACCTGTTGCCTTAACGGTCTTAATATTCAAACTGTCGGCCAAGCCTAGACACCACCACAAGTCAAGTGTCCTACATTTGTAGTCATAACCGCACCACACACACCAGACGCAATAGGGGTTCTATTCTAGATGAAGACTGAAGACGAAAGACGACGACTACGATGAAGACGAGTGATGATGATTGCACTCTCACCTTAAGTGTAGTGATGTACAGGTGGGTATAGAGAACGAGGACATGGCATACCGTACCCACTTTTTAGTCTGGACAACCGAAGTCAGGACGAGGAAAATTTTCAAGGAAATTTACATCAGTTGTGGAAAAATTTATTTTTCCTCCTACTGACTGTTGTAGTGGCAAACACTTAGTTTGTTGCCTCTCTGTTGGGCAAGAAAATAATTGTACACCACCTAAACCTATACTTGCCCTGTTTTTTTTTGTTTGTATTTTTTTTTTGTGGGAAACTGGGTCTGAGTGAAAGTGTGTGTTCAATTTGTGTAATTAATATCCGGCATAATAGATTGCTGTCAATAGAAATAGTTCATTCGGATACCGTTTATCTATCATGGCAGTACATCCGGAAGGAAATTGAAAAAAGCGAGATATTGATTTACAACAGTTTATCTTTCTTATTTATCCACATGACCATCTTTTCACTTCGCCTTGTTTCTGTAGAGGGTTGAACACAAATAAAGTCCCACAAGAGAGTTTAGCATAACCACCTATATTGTCTAATGGATGTGACCACACATGCAAGGTCGTTGTCTGATATGAGAAAAAGTGTCGGTTTTCCTATATAGTACATAGGTGGCTGTAGAGACTACACTATCATTTGTGAGTTTTATATTTCAAAGAAACAAGACAACCAATAATCATAAATTATTGTTTTATTTTACCCCTGCCATAGAGTGTGTGTTTTAATTTTTTAAGATTGATCTTTGAAGATTTTTCTATGAATTGAAAGCTAATTTGTTTTTGGAAAACAAAATAAAAGAATTGAGTAGGTATACTCAAAATACTATTTTTTCATCTCCCAGAATCAGCAACATTATGTGAAAAGATATCTCGCATAAAAGCTACAGCGACGATGTCTGGCACTGCCTACAAATTTTGTCTATGGGTAAAGTACTATTGATTTTGACGAATATTTCTTAAAGCTTCTTTTATGTGATTATATAGTGAAAAAATATACAAAAATACAGTAAATGCTTATTTCGAACAAATTGGTTTTAAACTGAAAAAAATATATCTGTGCCCGTTTGTGTTATATAGAAGCTTAAGAATGAGATATTGAGGTCAATGTTTTTTTTTTTTTTTTAGGTATTGATAACTTAAAATTGAGGTGAAAATTAATATTATTCTGTACAATTTACTGCACATGTCTGAAGGTATGAAAATGGTGTGCCTAATGAAGGCGAGGTTGGGTCTAAAATGAAATGTTTTAAAATTAATGGCCAATGATTTTAGTAGATTTATGGCCAATTTCATAAACATTTAACAGGCTTTTAAATTTTTAAATGACGTATTTTGTATGGAATAAAAGTCAGATTATGACTTAAAAGCATGTTAAATTTTTAAAAGGGCTTTATGAGATCGAGGATTAGTACGATGATAGTTAAAGCCTTATAGTACAATACTAGGATAAAGAGGATTTTACTGATTTTAAGCGAGTTCTGTATTGTATTGTATCTCATTTTATTAAATATAGAATCAAATGACAATTTTATCTTTTTAGGCATCATATCCACTATATCCATGACACTTTGACGTTTATAAATGTCAAAACGGGTCTGTTTGTTTTGCCTGATATGTCACTTCTTTTTGTGACGCAAGGAACTAGGTAATATTGCTGTTTGGTTTGGAAACTAGAGCTTATGTAATAATCCAACAAAAAGTACTTTTTCAAACAGTCATGGTGGATTTACATGTATCTTCGTCTGACTTCTGCAAAAAAAGAAAACAAGGGGATGCAAAATTAAAATTTACATTTGTTGTATAGAGAGAGAACACCAAAATGGAGAAGATCTTCATACATTCAGATTAAAGGAAGTGCCATAATGCAGATATGTTGACCAACATTTCATCTTCTTGACGGTTCTTTTTCACGTGCTTGATTTTTTGGGATACATCTGTCCCGTTTTACATTTCTTCATATTTGCAGATGAAGATACATGTAAGTCCAGCATCAGAAGTAAAAGTCAGTCATAGTGCACTTAAGTTCAACTGATCAGCTTAGAGCCTGATTACACGGTTCGTTTTCTCGTTCGTTTCGTCTTTCATATTTTTGACAGGCACCTACGTTCGTGATTACACGGTTCGCGAAAATACGCTTGTACTTCCTTTCTTTATTTGCATGGAATTTGGGGAAGTTTTGTGGGAAAATAATAAGTAGTGATAATTACAAATATTTTGTAATCACTTCGTTCTCAAATATGCTTATTTATTCCGTATTTATTCAATTATGAAAAACAATTTTCCAATTCAATGATTTTTGTTTAAATCAATTTTTGCTAACATCGATGGGGATTGTGGTTGCAAAATCAGAAACGTCAAAGTTTAACAAGAAAATGTCTTGAACATTTTCATTTCTGCCTTCGTTACTTCCTTCTCTCTACATTTCTACTCCCCTCACCCAATCTGTGAAAAAGACGAAAGTGGAAACAACCGAAAAAACGAATCGTGTACGAAATGAAGGCAAAATGTAATCGGGGTCGTTATGTATTAAGATTTTGTGTGTTTCAAAAAACTATTTAGTTCCCTATGTGTTTTGACAGCACACTGTGCGCAGGCGTACGAATTCGTACGAAAATTCAAGTTACCAAAAAAGCTTTTTGACAACAACATCAAAAGGCAAATGGTGTGTCATTATGTCCATAATTCCTGTCAAAGCAAGATCTGGGAATAGGTCTTATGAAGTGGCATTGTCGAATGATGGAAAAAGAAATTCGAGTCTGGAATGAATGCTTCAGCGCGATTTGAGAATAGGGTAGTTTATTTTTTTTATTCAACTTTTTATCTAGTAGCCTTTTTCAATCCAAACCAAAAACGTAGTTTTCGGAAATAAGTTTACGAAAACTTGAAAAGCGTTCACATCGAAAACTTGCATTCGACATTATTTCAATCATCAACTGCTATCTGTGTGTTTGAACACACAATAATCTCGGCGAAGGGCCGTACTTCTTTGAAAATTTGCAGTGCCAAAGTTAAGGGCAAAAATCGAATGTTTTCTGCGAAATTGAAAGAGAATTTTAAAAATGGGAATGCAATGAATCCTCACTCATATTTAATTAATTAATTTTTTCTCGTAGTAGTAAAGGCTCAACTTCATAGACCTAATTTGCTTAAAAGTACAAAAGTGAGAAATTAAAATAAGGAAACCTGCTTGCAAAAAAAAAAACATACGAAAATTGTTGTGACATGTAAATTAATAACCCTACACAATTTTTAACGTTTTTTTTTTGCAAGCAGGTGTCTTCAGTATAGATGTTTATTTATCACTTTTGTACTTTTTGGCAAAAGTTGGTCTATGTAGTTAAGCCTTAATGATGCCTTACCCTCAATCGCGTTTTTTTGTGTTCCAGCAGTAAAATTATTAAGGGGTATTCATGCAACATCGGAAAATTTCCGACGTCGTAAAATCGTTAAGTTTCCGAAACACGTTTCATGAACGTCCCTTAATCTAAAGTGATAAATGATGTGGTGAATAAATTCGGCTTTTATTTTGATCAAGCGTTTGAAAAAATAGTTAAAAATGTTCTCTGTTATTGAAATGTTTGGTTTTGACAATTTTTTATATGTAAATGTCATAATACTTTCACAAAAAGTTTGCCTATATTTTCGTTTACGACGTTTCCGACACAAGTTCGTGTGGGTAAGTTTACGATTTATCGTAAAAGAATTTTCATACAAATTGTGACAGTTCGTTTACAACGTCGTAAACTTTCCGACGTTTACTATGGTTTTTTGACGTTGCATGAATACCCTTATTGTTTCCTGGCAGCAACCCGTCAATTATTTATTTGACGTTTAATTGAGCGCTGAATGTTTCACAAGGTGTGTTTGCTTAGTTAACCTTGTAAAGCAATCCAACAAAACTTATGTTTTAGCAAAAATGTATGGCAAAACTTTTGTTTTCGATTTAGGTTTTCAGCCAGAACCGATATTTTTGCGAAAACCGGGTTTTGGATTTCGTGTGAAAAGGCTATCATGACAATATAAAAATATTCCTTTGTAGTCCAATAAATTTAGTATATTAGACTAAATCTCATTAAATCCCAGTTTAATGGTCGTTGGAAATGTAGTTATTAGACAACTTTGTAAGGAACACGGAAATGTAGGTAATTTGTCATAATAAGCATATACAATAGGTACAGCTTTGAACATAAATAATGTGACAGTGTGAAGTGAAATCAAAATCCAAGTGAAACATCAGTAGATCTTGCACCGAACGGTTTGTAAAAAAAAAATCAAATACACACAAATCCGAAAAATTAATTTCATGAGTTAAATTATTGTTGTCTTGACTGCTTGAATGTAATATAATTATAAATATGATATAACAGTGTTTCGCACTTACAAATAATTGGAAATTCTGAATGTTGAGATATAAAATTGATATAATATTCATCGGCAATATATACATATATTTATAATTACATTTGTATGAGAAATTCATTGCATTTATTTAAAAAACAACAACAACACAATTTGTATAGGCACCCATTAAAATTCTTCTGGCTGGTGTATATGTTCGTGCTATTAATACAAAAAAATGTTGACTTCACGAGCAATAAATTTCATTTTTAAAATAAAAAAGAAACATAATTATTATCCTTTTTATAAAATTTGATTGAAAAAAAATCTCTTTACAAATAACAGACAAATTCTTTCGAAACAATAATTGTGTTTGTGCCTAAAAAAATAAAATGATAAATAATTGGTTAAATTAAGATTTCACTTAACACTTTTAGGTAAATTATTCATTTTGCAACATTGCAAGAAGAGTTCTGAGTTCTGACATGGAGGGCAATATTATATAAGAAAATGATATTTTTAGAACATTCTTAGCTCTTTTTAAAAAGCCTATTTTTTGTATTAAAGGAATTTCTGACTAAAAAAAAAACTTATTTGTAAAATTACATTGCATTCATTGACCTCACTTAATCTCAGAGGATAGAATGTGTGTCAGAAATCTTTACGATGGATTATTCTAGGATAATAATAAACAAACTGTCATATTAAGAGATTGGTCTATACAAAGTGGTGGATGAACACATCAGTGGCGCCACTTGAATCGGAAAAATAGATTTACCTTGAATTGTTTACATTATTATTATAGTTTACCACCCACAGCCTGGCAAATCAAACATCTTAACCACTAATCCAGCAAGTTTTGTTTTGCGTCAGGGATATTATTGTTGCTGTTTATAAAAAGGAAGTGACATTCACATTCTTTTAAGCTCACAGTGCAATTTGCCCTTAACTAGGAAAATTTGTAAGTCAATATTACAGGGTGTTTTTTATTTCTATTGCAAAAAAAACATGTTACACCAAGGTTGTCACTTGTCAGATTGAACTGTGTCTGGTGAAAATTGGGTCATCGACCAAATTTAGCAAACAAAAATAACCTGGCATTTTTGCAATAAAGTAAATTGAGAAACCCATAAAATAAAAAAATACAATCATATACAATTTTCTAAATTAACTTTCATGGTTTCAGAAAGAATAAGAGTTCAAGGTTAAAAGGGTTTCTATGTAAATCGAGTAGACCATGACTCCTAGCAATTTTGACGTGCACAACTTATGAATTCTTATGCAAAAATCACGTATACACTCATGTACCATCACCATGTCCCACTTAGACATCTTTACCACCCGATCACATAACGAGTTGGATTAGATACTCGTCTCTCTTTCTGAAAATCCTTCTCATAAGAGCTATTCCCTTTAAATGTGGCCTTCACTTGCAGATAAGAAACCATTGAAAATATATTTCACCCAATGTCCTTCAAATATCCAAAAATTTCAACTGTAAAATAAAGTACCGTCCTTCACCCAAAACTTTATTCAATGATGGTGATATGGGTTAACCTAATGATAAAATCTCACCCTCTGCCAAAATGAAAAAAAAAAAATAACTGTTATTCAACTTGACATTGCCATGCTGCAGTACTGCAAGATTAAATACATAAAATACCCAAACACAAAAATTAGGTCAAAACAGACATAACTCCAAAAACTGAAAACTGATTATTTTTGTTTTGTTGTTGTTTTTTGTTTTTATTAAACTTTTTCTTCTGTCCGGCTATATTCAATGTTGTTTTTACAGCAAAAAGCCATTTAGGTACTATATAGTATAAAGACTGACCGCTATCAATCTCAGAACAAGCTAAACTTTTTATTTCACATTTTTTATGTCTGAATTATTTTCATATTAAAATGCAAGCTGTGTGTGAAGAATTTTTCTTTAACGAGTTTTATCACTAAAACAACAAACAAAACAAAAAAAAACTTCTGCAATATATCAAGACAAATTGTCTATAAGAATGGAAAAATAATCATAAACATAAGAAAATATTATAGAACGATTGAGACGATATGATGCGATGAGGACGGCAATGACGACAATAATTGACCACATATCCTTGGGAAATTGCAACGGAAACTACCACATACATTAGATTTAATATTCCTATTTAAAAACCAATAGAGAGAGAAACTTTCCATTACAGGGTGCACAGTTTCCAGTGCACTAGCTTTTTTTTACTGTTCAAGGTATAATAATTGGTCTTTAGGGAAAATGTTAATTTCCCCTTCAAAAAAGCGAGGTTTTAATCAACATAAGGTGTGTTTTTATGTGTCCTTTATATTAGCTTAAAAATGATTTCCATTTAAGAAATGTACACTCAAAATCACAATTCTGATTAGTTAAATGCGATAAGAACATTGCTGCTGATGAAATAAGCACATTTTATAACAGAATTATAACTATTGTTACTGTTATACATAGGGAAAGCGGCAATGACGGAATTATACAAACCATTTGTCAAACCTCAAACCTAAGATGGCCAATAGATTAACAAATCGAATTAGCCTACTCCCATCTCACTCAATCAGTCATGCGATCCTCTGGATTTTTTTTTTTAATTGTTTGACACCACTGTTGGAAAAAGGCTTACTATTGCACTGAATTCAGTACTATTTGATTTTATCAGTACGTAAGTACATCTTTGCCAATTTCAGTACTATTTTGATTTTTTTGTACAAAATTTATTTATTCCTTAAGTTAATTTTCTCTTATCTTCACTAGAAATAGTGGCACGAATCTTTACATAGTTTTGAAGAAAGTAAGATTATTGCGCTTGATATTTCAAAAGAATTTCGCATCAAGCTCTCTTATCGAAAATGCGTTTATTTGGTATCGATGAATATATTCTTCGTTGGATTAGAAATTATTTGACGGTTTTAAGTCTGAACCCCAGGGCCCTGTTTTTCCCACCCTCTTCCTTATATTCACAAAAAATCTTTATCTAAAACTTTTAATCCATTAAATTGTTTTGCTGATGACAGTACACTCAGCTTTTCGTACTCGTTTCTAGCTTCACATCCATGTCCTTCGGATGTGAAAATACAACGACAGCGTATGATAAGCTCATTAAATTCTTATCTCGACAGTATTGTCCAATGGAGAATCAAAAACCGTGTAGAATTAATAGCCCAGTCGAATTGTACAAAAATAAATTCTGAAATGCAAAAAATTAGACAGTATTTTTCTAGGAACGTCCATCAGTTTACCCTTGAGCCCAACTTCGGACGTACTGCTAAGCATAGAGATTCTTTCTTAAACGCAACACGAATGTGGAATACTCAACCCATCCCGATTTGTAACTCCAATTGTGATCTTCAGATATTCAACACCAATGTGCATCGGTATCTCCTTTCAAATCAACTCCATCCTACCATCACTCGTGCTGTGTACATCTAAGAGGGCCAGTTTTTCAGTACATGGTTAAAGTTAAACTCGAGTTAACTCACCAAATATGGTGAGTTAACTCAGGATTAACTCAACAAATGTTTTTGATATTTTGTCTTCCGTGCTTATTAAAGGCTTAACTACATGAACCTACTTTTGACAAAAAGTACAAAAGTGAGAAATTAATATCAATGGTGAAGACACCTGCTTGCAAAAAAAAAAAAATTATTGAAAATTGTGTATGTTGGCTTTATTTATATACATATGTGTGAAAAATGTTCGTATGTTTTTTTGCAAGCAAGTTTCTTCAGCGAACATTTTAAATTCTAATTTTTTTTTTTTTTTTTGAAGGTCTATGTAGTTCAGCCTTAAGTCATTTGCCAATTAAAAAACAGCTTTTTAACGTAGATGTAGACAGCTTTATTCTGGCAGCCTCACTGATGCCTCACAAATGTACAAAATGTACTTTTTTCTAAATTATTCGAAAACTATTTATTTTTTGAAAAAAGGTTGTAGGTACACATTATAGGTTATGAAATTCTACACAAAAAAGATTACAACACTTTTTTGTACAATTAATAGATTTGGAGAAAAACGGTCGAAAACATTTGGGTGGGGTACATTTAGTCAGAAAAATGTAATATTAGAAGATATTAATTATATTTTTGGATGGGGAATTTTGTTTTGGGGTTATGTTTGTAAAAATATTTTTTTTTTATTAAAGAAACAAGTTTAAAGAGTGGTACCGGAAGGGAAATGCCGCCATCTTGAAAAATGTAATTTTTTTATTTTGCTTAATAACTCCCGAGAAGTTTTGCTCAATAACTCCCGAGAAATTTTTCACAAAATGTTCTGAAAACAACTTGTAGACAGTAAAATTATCTAGAAAAATTATACATTAAAGGCTTCTGTACGGTAATCCGCTCTAAAGTCATGGCGGTCAAAAGTACTCAAAATACATATATCAATTGTACAAGAAAATGTGTTATAATCTTTTTTGTGTAAAATTTCATGAGCTTCATTGTGTACCCACAACTTTTTTCAAAAAAAAAACCTACAGTTTTCGAGTAATTCAGAAAAAAGTGCATTTTACCCACTTTTTAGGACAACACAATTAAGCTTTCCACCAAAATTCAGCTTTGTCGGAATTTTTTCGAAGTGAATATCTTATTTTCCTGGACTAAGAGTCCATAAACGTCAAAATAACGAAAGGAAGTATATACCCAAGATACATAATATTACAGGTAATATCACTAGCGCTTTCATTTTCTGTCTAGTTGAGCGCATGTTGTCAAAATCAATAGTACTGTTCACAAGGGTAACCATCTTTAAATTTGGCAAGATGCGCCTGATGATACCTTATATATATGTACTGTGGTACATGCCTACGTTTTTACGTCAACACAACAGGGAAGGAGGCGTAATGATCTGGACAGCAATATCCTATTAGGGTACTGATTTCCAGTCATATTGGTACTACAAAACGTTGCCAGAAGCATTGTTTCCGCAAATGAACGTTCTTTTCGGACAAACCGCATTAATTTTCAACAAAGTATTGCTCCTCTTCATGCAGCTCGAGTGCTTAAATCATTATTTTAAGTAAATATGTTCCACAAATGCCTTGGCTTCCTATTCACCGGACTTCAAAATATAAGTAAATGTATTGGAATGGCTCACATGAAAAGTATACGAAAAAGCGAAGTAATACGATGACTCATTAACACCGTTAAGTTTGCCTTGAGCAACATTTCACTTGACTATCTGAACTCACTGTATAACTCTCTTAAACATCGAAAAGTTTTAAGCTGGTGGCAGCACACACTATTAAGAAAATAATTTTGTCGAAAAAAAAAAAATAAAAAATTTAAACCATCGTTTTGATTCAATTTTGAATGTGCTTCTAACCTTATGAAACGATAAAATTACTGAAAAAAGTGACTTATCTAACATTTATTCTCTTGGCTGCCGTTAATTATTGTTCTGGAACTGCAAGCATAGGTTTTGCTATGGCACATTAAACAGTCACTCTTGTGTCGTACAAAATTTCGATCTCTTTGGCGAATAACACGAGACATGTCAAATTCAATTCTCAAAAATTACTGCTTCTAACCTTATGACCGAAAGTGTATATCTACTATAAATCCTAAATTTAATTGAAGGCAAGTGAAAATATTTATCATTATTTCATTTATTCTTCCTGACTGCATTCTAAGTAATCAAACATAAAAAACCTAATTTATTTAAAGATAACAACAATTATCTGCTCAATGATAAATAAATTCAGAATTGGAAATAAGAAACGTCAAGACAATTCAATGCTGATTCGAATTTCTCCGAAAGATGCAGTTTTCAAAAATAATTAACAAATACACATACCAAACAAATAAATAGAAATAATAAACTTATAAATCTTCATGTGATTTACATCGTAAAATATTTACAGGAAGTTCCAAGAATCATTTACCACAATTCTCTATACATCCGAATTAGATATTTTTAGTAGTATCTATTTTTTTTTTGTTTTTTTTTTTGTTTTTCTCTTATTGTAATTTTCACACAAAAACCACATAATAGTTTGGTGGTTTTTAAATTAAATTTAATACCATCATAATATGAAATCAACATTAGAATCTTGGCATTGTCTGATAAATAAAATACAAAATACACCAGCACTGGCAGTGTCGTATAAATCTTTAATTGATTTTGAAAATCAAATCAATTGATTTTCAAAAAAAAAAATTGTTATAACTTGTTTTTTTTTTTTTTGTTAATTGTTTAAATCGACATGTTCATGAAATTGAAATTTTTACGACCAACATTTATGTACCTATTCATTTTGTTGGTACTTTTCAAGAAATGAAAACTCTGTGAGAGTCGAAGTCCAATATTATGTACTTGTACATATGGGAATGGTGCCGCAAATATTCAAGCGTAATTTTTATTGTTTTTTGGCTTTTTGCAACGACCTATACATTAAAAACGAAGAGAAACAAAATTACCAAAAAGAAAAAAAACCTAAAATTAAAACAAAACCACAAAACAAGATATTTCCTGTTGTTTATGCCAAAGGAAAATACACAAAAGTCCATCCAGTTGTTCTTTCTGTTCTTTCGAATTAAAAACAAGTTACACTTCGTTTTGTTTCATTCGTATAATAAATTTGTTTAAATTATTCGTATTTAATTTTGTTTTTGGCTGATTTAAACTTCCATACAAAAAAAATCTTGAAAGTTGAAGTAGGAACACCGATTTCAAAACAACAATAATTCAGAACTTGTTTTAAAAAAAAATGATTTATTTTATCTTTTTTCAAGAAGAATAGACTTTATTAGTATTAGGACTTTTCTACTTCTCCTTTTCCGTTTAATACAACGTATTTTTTGTTTGTTAAATTCGTAGATGATGTCCAATGTCCATAGCCATTAATGTCAACTTTGTGTGAATTGTTTACAATCATTTTGATAAAAGTTGTCAAAATGTGTTTACTCATTGTTTTGACAACAAATAAATTATTAATTCCTATCGGTTTCAAGAAGCAATTATTTTGAATTTAATTAAAAGAAGAATTTAAAAAATATTAAAAAAAACGAATTTATAAAATGTGGTTAAAATAAACATGGTATTTCCATGAGCCATCCATGTCGCGGAAACAATTAAAAAAAAAAAAATTATTATTGAATATCGATGAAAGGAAGTCATTGTTAATTGGCATTGTTCTTAAAAAATGTTTGATTATAAAAAAGTATAAATTTTATTGTGAACTCATCATGTTTAAACTGAAATAATAATTATAATGAATGCCAATGTACTTTATTTGCAAAATGCCTTGAGATTGAGACTTTTGTTTTGTCATGAAAAACAAAAGTTCAAAGAAGATTAATACCTTTAACAAATATGTGCTCAAAATATTAAAATTGCTCGTTTAAGGGAAAAAAGCGGCTTTAGTTAACGTAGTCGTTTAGCTTCGATCGCTTGTGTAACAATATTATATATTAAATACGTAAAACTGGAGCTATCCGAATCTTTAAACTATTCGCATATCCGGATACATGTTGAATATGTGAAGTGGATATTAATTATCCACCTTATAAATAAAATAAATCAATCGCGAAAAGTTGCATCATATAAAAGGGTTGTTTGTGCGAACGCGACCAATGCCCACTTTATCTGAACGTTCCCTATTTTTATTATCTGAATTCTGAACGTTTCCTATTTTTAGTATCGGAATTCTGAACGTTTCCTATTTTGAATGACACAAGGTTTTCTTTCTCGCTCTTCACCTTTCGACATTCATTCGCTTTTGAAACTTCGATTTGTGTGCTGGTGCGACCAAAGCTCCCATCCTAAATTTTACATTTTGTTATATTTAAATTAGAATATTGGAATAATTAATGAAGTAACCTAAAGTTAACAATTTTAGTCCTTATCATTAAATAGACGACAACGAATAGCCACCCGACAGGCTTTTTATGTATGTCATTTATTATGTATGTGGCAATTGAGATCCGGTTGAGAAATGGATGGTGCGAATATCCGGATAGTTTAAAAAGACAGTTGAGAATCGACACTATCCGGAGAGAGTCGGATATCCGGTTATTTAAATGAGGCAATTAAGATTGGACATTATCCGAATAGTGTCGGATAACCGAATAATTAAATAAAACTGCCCCCTGTTTTACTATTTAAAACAAAAAATAATTTACTTGTATTCGGATCTGAATCTGCTTCCGGGTATCCGATATTATCCAGATAAAGTCGGATATCAACTCGCAATTTACTATCCGGTTATCCGAAACTATGCGGTTATTTTGTGATATTCTGGAACCAGACCGTTTCGGATATCCGACATTTTTAAAGCATTCTGTAAAACAACTCCTCTTAATAATTGGGCATAACGTACAAAAATTAAGGTTGAATTTGATTTGACAGATGAATTGAATTGAGATTTGACAGATGAAAAGACAAGACACAGATAAACAACAAACAAATAGAATAAACACAAACGGCTTCAGAATAGAGATCATTTTAGTCATGTTTGCGAATCGCGAAATCGCTGCCATCGAATACTAACTGCCCAAATACTACTATGTTTAGCCGTACGCCTAGAAGATTATGGAACAACTCAAGATCCTGTTAAGACTGACCGGCCACGAAGCACCTCTTCTCTGAGAATCGCAGCTGTTGCTAATGTTGCCACAGAGGACTCCAGATTATCGAACAGACGAACGTACGACGCATTCGCGCATCAATCGACAGTCTTTACAGATAATTTTGGTGAAAGACTTGAAGATATTTCCGTATACAAAGTGCAGACAGGCATTAGATGTTAGCTGTTTACCGTCAAGCACGTGTAGCCCCGTGTGAACTGCGTACTGCTGAGAAAAGCGACGACAAAATTTTTCGTTTATGATTTCGTTGTGTCAATTTTTGTATGAACATTTTCGTTTCGCTTCAGCTGCGTACTATGCTTACGAACGAATACCATGTATTTGAATTTTAAACGGGTACATTCGAGCAAGTAAAATAATGACATTAACGAATACATTTATTAGAATCAACAAATAAATCATTAAATAAAATAATTTCATTGACTCAATGAAAAATTTTCTTGTTTAATTGACAGATTCATAAACGTTCGAGGAAGTGACCTAAGGAAGTCCATCATTGGCTGAATTTTTAATAACATTAAATGGATAACGAATCGCTTCGGGAAAAAAAGAAAGAACCCGAATGAACAACAGGCAACTTGTGATGTGCTAATGAAAAGTCTAGTCGTTTGAATACAATTGATAAGCAACAATACCTACATTAGGATGGAGATTAGCATGTGACTTCCGTGGAATGGGTAGAATAACAGTTTCAAAATTCCAGTAATGGTTGATATTCAATTCAACCGTATGAACATATTAAAACTCAACGCCACAAAAACGTATGAGGTTTGGGTAAGCACTCGTAAAGTAGCTGTAACTTCAGCCAAAAAAATACCTTGGTGGTACAAAACTTTAGTAATTTATTTTTTTTTTTTCAGTAAAATTTTCAACCAAAAAAAATTGATGACGAAAATTTAATAGCCTAATATACAGAATTAAATTTTGGTCACAGAAAGATCGAGGACGATCAAATACTAAAACTCCAGACTTACACTCTGTTTCGGAAACAAATCAATATCTGATGATGCTTTTTTCTACTTCTCACTTGGTAGCACGACCTTAGTTGTGAAAAAAGTATTTATTTTTGAATGCCATAAACAGTCAGTTTTTTTGTTTATATCTACTAGTTGTACGCCATCCTAGAATATTAATCTATTTTTCGACGAGGCACTAGAGAGTCTTACATAGATTCTAGCAAGGGGCTACCAAGAGTTTGTTCTGGCCAGAACAAGGCCCTTGGGGAACTATTTCGCCTATTCAGGCATCTAAGTATACTGAAATCTAGCAAGGACTTGGCAAGTATTTAACAAGTTTTCTTCGGCTAAATTTTCCCTATTGAAAATTTACTAGTACATTGCCAAAACTAGACAGAAACTTGGAAATTTTCCAGCCGGGCGCATACATAATTTATAAACCAAAAATGCTATCATGCAAAAAGTCATTTTTCATCGAAATTCTATCGAAATTGTCTGTGTCTGTGCTCATGCAAAAAGTCATTTTTCATCGAAATTCTATCGAAATTGTCTGTGCTCTAAATTAACTCAAATACTTTTGCATGAACAAGGTATCAATAATTAATAACATGTGTCTAGATATTTTAATTAGCATAGAAAATAAGCGGCAATGGTTTTGTAAGCAACAAAACTACAAGCATGCAACCAAAATTGTTGCATGCGAACAAATTTTCTGTAAGGGAAAAAAAATTGTTGCATGTGAACAAAAAAAAAAAAAATGCGAAAACAAATTTGTGCATCGAAAAAAATTGTTGCAGAAAAAAAATTTTGCACTAGAAAAAAAATGTTTTCACAGGAAAAAAAAAGTTTGCATGGAAAAAAATATTTGCACGGAAAAAAATGTTTGCATGGAAAAAATATTTCTATTTTTAGCCCTTCTAATTTCTAAACTAATGTACCTAAATAAAACCTTATACAGGTTGCTAGCACCAATGTAAACATTCCCGCGCAGAAAAACAATCTATTTTACGACAAGGCACTAGAGAGTTTTACATAGATTCTGGCAAGGCACTAGCACGAATTAGCAAAGTCTAGAACACGGGCCTTGGCGATTATGAACCCTTTTGCCTCGTCAGACACAAAAAAAAAAAAAAAAAAAAAAAAAAAAAAAAAAAAAAAAAAAAAAAAAAAAAACAAGAAGCTCGATTATGTGGGACTTGATCCCGCGAGCTTCTGTTTGTCAGTCCAATGCTCGACCCACTTGGCTAAGTCGCTATACAAAAATTCAATGTCGAATGTGAGTAACATATGAATGTTTTTTTTTTATAATAGAAATTCTATATACTACTGAAATACATTAGCCAAGTAGAAGACTTAGCATTCTTTAATTCGACTTGACTAGTCCTTAAAAATTGGCGTTTCGTCCCGGTGTTCTCACTTCGACTCTTCTGTTCACAGTATGGGCGTTGTCAAGACGCAAGGAAGGGCCCTCAATGTCAACTGAAGAGTCCAAGTGAGAACGCAGGGACAAAAAGCCAATTTTTAAGGACTAAAGGCCGTTAAAAGAAAGTGAATACCCTTCATTCCATATTACATAACAAATACATCCAGAATAGAACCGGATTTTATGTACTTGCTTTTAAGGTAGAAAAACTTGATACAGCTTTTTTCTCATTGAACAATCTTATAATATATACAGATGTCCCACACCCATAGTAAGAAGTGTGATATGAAAAAGAAGACAAAGGAAAGAGAGAAAAAAGTGTCATATGATGCTTAATCTGCATGGTGCTTATAAAATTTTTGTTTTTGGTGTACAATAGACATTCCTGGTGGGGTACCGAAACATGTCAAACAAGTTTTTACTAGACAGTGTCTAACGAGTTTCCCTCGTCTAAATTGTTGGTACTGAAATCCAGCAAGGGCTTGCCAAATATCTGATATCAAATATATTCCTAGTCTGGATTTCCCCTACCTAAATCTTATTAGGACCTTGCACAAACTAGACAGAATCAAGGAATTTTTCCAGCAGGGTTTCGATTATTAAATATAATGCAACATAATGCACAGAAAAAATGGAAAATTGTTCTTTAAAATTAAGACTTAAATTGAGACTTTTTAAAATCTTAATTCCTTGAAAACAAAACTTTATTGCAAAGTTCTCAAAATCCTGTTATATCTTTAACTTTAATATGTAGCTACATAAACTAAGTTCAAATAAACTCTTCTTTTTTGTAAACATACATATTTTGGTCAATGAATTTTTTGTCTATATAGCATCCTTATCTCTCTGCAATGGTAGCTATATATATATCACCTCCTATGTACAATCCTCCTTGTTCATCTTTCTATTTATGATAGTTATCATGTAAAAGCGCACTAATTAACTACCACAGCTTAAATAGAATTCATGATTCAGTTGGTATCATCATTTTGTATGAGCACGCAAAGGAGCATAAGAAAAAACACTGTTTCAGTCTGAAATACAAACAAAAAAAACTTAGTATTCATAAGGACGATGTCCTCCATTTGAGTTTTTTTTTTTTTCTTTCTTTCATATTTTGCATCTTCGTTATTTTTTTTTGTCCATCATTTAAGGATTCATCTTCAAGAGTAGGTACCTACGTTTACTCTTCCATATTCTTATTTATTTAATTTTTTTTGTTTCTTTAGTTATTTATTTTCTTTGTACTTTTTTTTCATTCTTCTGTCTTGTTTTTCTTTCTTTTTATGAATGGAGGACATCACGTACAATTTAATTCAAAAAGCGAACATAATAAACACACGTGTGATTGGTGTAATTTTTGTCTTGATTATATTTTTCTCAGTCGAAAAACTGTAAAATATAATTAAACAAAACAAAAATATCAACAAAACACCACCACGCCTTATTTTATCAAAAAAAAAAAAAAATTAAAAATAAAAATAAAATCGACAGCAAAGTCGTCTTGAATTTATAGGTACACAACGGTGTCCTATTTTGCTGACGACAACAACATACGTTCATTAATTTAAGATAAAGCCATTTTCAGTTTTATTTGAAGAAAACCAAAAAACCAAATCGAATCGAATCAAACTATATGGCATTTTTTTCATTTTATTTTAAGACGGAAAATTTCTAGGCAATGTTTTTTTTTTTAACTGGATTTTCTTTTGTGCAAAGCCAAAGGCACACGAAGTCCCCCTGAGCACAGAGACACCTATACTATCTACCTATATAATAAATTAATGAATAGCCTTCTATATACCCTCACGATTCTCATCAATCTGTTCACAGGAGACCTCTTTCAACGCACGAGGGAGTTTACAAAAATTGAAAAAAATCCAACCTTGAAGAAACTAAGATACAAATACGATGACGACGATCTCTAGAGGAAGAGGTAGGTTTTTCTCCGACACGCTGCTAACATTCAATACAATAAATATATTTATTTTGAAACGGAAACGGAAAACGATAACAACAAGAAATGCGCCATTGAAAGGTATTTTCTATACATCCATAGTATTTGAAGTTCGCCTTCAATGACATTGCCTTTGGTCTGGATTTGATGGTGATGTGTGCACACTAAAAGACGACCTGTCGTCGATATTTTTATTTCACAGGAGCAAAAGAAAAAAAATTGCAAAAAAAAAGTAAGTATACGCCACAGTGAGTGTTGAAGGGTGACCTTATAAGAATAAAAATAACACTTTTACGGTTGTAGGTAGTGGATTTTTCCTAATGCGATTAAAGGTAGCAAAATAGTAAACAACAGATATAAGATGTAAGCAAAGTGCTCTCGAATTCTATATGAAGTAGATTTTTGTGTGGATAAATGGAACATATAAAGCTCAATGATGTGTATATCAAGTTATTTTGACGTATTTTTATTGAAAATATTTCTCTTTTAGCAAACATTTTTTTTTTGCCTTCAGTTTGAAGAATATGGTAATGAAATTTATGTTTATGTGAGTCGTTAAATCCTTCCTGTTTAGAAAAACACAAAATTGACATTGAATATTTATTTATCAAAGAAGTATTTAGAGGCTTTTGAGAGCAAACTTATGGACATAATGAAACGTCTCTTTTGTATTGTAAAGCTTTGCAAATCATTCCAATTTATAGCCTCTTACTTGCAGGAAAAACGAATTACCTTGTTTGGAACAGATTTTGATAGAAAGTCTGTTTATAAAAGTTATAATGTGTGTACATATTTATTTTTTAATTTCCTTCTTCGGAGTTCATCATTAAAAATGTTTTTGAAAAAAGCTTAAGGACTTCGTTAGAATTGAAAAAGTCTTATTTTTCTCATACCAGTCAACAAATAAAAATTAAGAAGAAATGATTTTTTGATTTTAAGTAGGTACCTATAGCTAAGTATATATCTACTATGTTAAAGTTGTTTTGACTTTGTTTTTTGTTTTCTATGAAAATTATACATACATTCTGCGAAATGTATGTTTTTTTTTTTTTTTTTTTTTGTTTACGAAAACGGAAGGTCTTATTAAGTAAATAAGGAAATGTGTTTACAGAAGAGACGACTTGGAGAAATAGCAGGAATTAGAACGACACAGTAATTATGAGCAAACATTATATGTAAACACACACTCCTTTTCATGAACATTGGCTTGTGAATGGAAAATTTCGTTCGTGGAATTAACAGGAAAGTTCAGAGTTGCCAATATTTGTTTTACCAATTGAATTTTTACTGACTTTTCATTACTTAATTTCATGTTTTTTTTCGAACTAAATTTAAAAAAATTAGATCTGCTAATGTAATGAATGAAAAAAATGCTTTCCATTGAAAATTGAATAATTAGTAGTAGTATTTAGTAGTATTTATTGAGTTTATTTGTACAGATTTTTCGAGGTTGATTGCATACAGTTTCTTACTAAATACAAATAAAGGAAAGGAAAAACTAATAAACGAAATAACTTTAAGGCTTAGCGCCCACATGCAACTTTTAGTCTCATCGTGCACATGTAACTTTCAGTCACGAAACAGTTTGGTTGCTAAAATGAATCCCATGCTCTTTAATGAGAGTCCGCGCACATGCAGAAACTATTCAGTTACCTATTGAAGCAACTAAACAGTTTGTGTTTTGACACAATGACAAATTAGTTGCATGTGCGCGCTTAGGCTAAGAGGACCTTTCAACTATTGTAATTAAGATAAGAAGAAACAGATTTTAAAAAGGCTCTATGTTCAAATTTTCGTCCAATAGAAAGTGGAATATTATTCCACAGAGATAGAGAGTGAACGAAAAACTGTCTTGAAGAAGCTAGTGCTAGGCAAGTAGACATGAATGGTAAAATTGTTAAGTTACGTGTTGATTGCGAGACGGATAAATTTTAATAATAAGTACACCTGATTCTTGCTTAGGATAAGTGATGTAATTATAATGAAATGAGGTAATTGAGTATAAAACCTAAGAAATTCTTGAAAACTTCAAGTTAATTATCTTAGCTAAAGTTAGCCTAGCAAGTTACTACCAATTCAAGTATTCTGAATCTAATCATCCAGTTAGAGAAGGCACGAACATCTTACTCCTAGCCAAACTAAATATTAGTTCAATCGAATTATCGAAAAAAATCAAAAATATCTACAAAAATTCGGGAGGAGAATTTTATTGTTTTATTTTAAAGAGGACCTGACCTCTTGGGGATTCCAAAACCACAATTTTCCAATAAAATAACTCTCTGCATCGTCCGCCATTTTGAAAAAGGTGTTTTAAAGCCTTTACTCTATTTTCTCAACCGCCATTAGTCGTAGAGTAGTTATTTTTGATTACTTTTGTCGGTTGGCATGTTCTCTACAATTTGTGTCTTAATTTTTTTTTGTATAGATCCTTCCTATAAAAAGTTATTGTTGAAAACCCAGCCAATTTTCGATTTTAAAACCGGTTTTTCAAGTTTATCTCATCCAATTTCCATCCGAAAAAATTTACTATAAAAATTATCACTTGAAAAAATGTACAAGAGAGGGAAACGGAACCACCATGAACGACTAATGAGTGCGTTTAAGTTAATTAAGGGCCAATTTCTTCACAGTCCATTAAAAATTGAATTGTGTCGTTTTAACTAATATCACGTTTAATATAAAATTATCATTAAGAACACTTCATTAATTTTTGATTCATTCACTCGCCTTTAGTTAGTTAATTGGCTCGCTTTAAATTGCTACTTTAAATTTATATGCTTTTTAAAATATCCTTGGGATTTTCATTTTATTTTGACTGGCGAACTATCAAATCAGCACTAAATCAAGTTTAAAATACCGTCTGTTTGTTCACTCTCAATTAGCGTTGACAGTCAGTTTTGTGTTTGCTTATTTTATTTGTAATCTGAAAGTGTGATTTGAATGAACAAAACCGGCAAAGTTGAAAAAAACCCCTCTGGTGGAAATACAAACTGTACCTACTTTACACATCAAAATCCAGCCCCTAAATAATTTCTTTAGGTTTTTCGCTATATAGCAATGAAAAATCGTTTCAAAACAGTTTTTTCCACTTTAATATTGGAGAAGGTTTTACAAATATCTTGTTTGCTTTTGTTTCTCACATCGCACTTTATGATTACAAAAAAAAAACCAAACAAAATATCGACTGTCAACGCTAATTGAGAGTGAATAAAAGGAAAACAGTTCGTTAACTCTCTATTATGTCTAAATATACCCCTTAAAAAGTGGATTTTGTCATTTTAGCTAAAACCAATTTTTAATTAATTAAACAATTAGTTAATGGAGAAAACTTCATTTTAAATCGTTAAAGGAGGGTGAATAAATACAAGTGTTTAAAATCTATCAATTTCTAATTTTTAATAGCGAATTTAAATTTAATGGAAAGCGAATAAATTAGGCCTAAATGTTTTAAAATAAAAGATAATTCCATGAACATTTCAAACAAAATAACGGGTGGTTAAATTTTTAGGGACGATGTTAAATGTGAACCACACCTAAACGTCAAGTTTTTTTCTGCATTTCATTTGACATTTCTCAATTTCAGACTAACTCAATTTGAACCATGGAAAGATACACAATCGAGCAACGCGTCGTCAATGTCAGAATGGTGGCAAGAAATGGCAACAGTGGATGATCAATTTTCGAAGTAAACCATCTTCAGTGATTAGGCACATTTTTACCTCAGTGGATTCGTCAATAAGCAGAATTGCCGCATTTGGGCGAATGATAATCCAAGAAGGATTGTCGACAACCAATGCATCCACAAAGAGTGACTTTCCAAAATGAGGCCGGTCAGGCAGTTACTGTGAATGGTGTTCGCTATCGTGAGATGATAACGAACTTTTTATGGCCCGAATTGGAAGATATGGATGTGGACGATATGTGGTTTCAACAGGACGGTGCCACTTGCCACACAGCTAATGAAAGAATGGCTCTTTTGCGCGACAAATTCAATGGCCGTGTTATATCACGTGGTGGCGATGTCAATTGGCCGCCAAGATCATGTGATTTGACACCGTTGGACATATTTCTTTGGTGTTATTTGAAAGAAAAGGTGTACGTCAATAAGCGAGCAACAATTCAAGAGCTAAAGGATGAGATAATTCTACACATTAACGGCATAGAACCTCAATTATGCCTCAGCGTCATCGAAAATTTGGACCACTGGACGGACGTGTGCCACCGAGGTCGCGGCGGCCATTTGGCCGATATTTGTTCCATACATAATTGAACCATACTTATATTTTCATAATAAAAATAAATGAAAATAATTTCCTAAATAAGTTGTGTTTTGTTCAAAATCAACATCGGCCCTTAAAATTTAACCACCCTTTAGTATCATCAAAAATACCTCGCATCGATTTCTCGTTTAAAAAAAAAAACTTTTCCACTTCAATATTCCCATCGATTTTTTCTTTTTTATTTTATTTAAAAGACTCAATAAAATCCCAACTCTGTCCAGTCACTCTGGGTTTTATCTCTTTTTCATTTTTATCACTTCATCAATAATTTTACCCCCACAAGTAATTGGAAAATCTCGACCTCTATTAAACTCTTAATTCAAAAAAAAAGAAGAAACAAAACACATACCAACTAAGTCTTTATTACAATCTAATTTGATATATCTTGTAAATGCTTTGTATTCGTATCATTAAAAGGATATAATTTTCACAAATTCCTAGTCAATAAGTATATTATATACAATAGACATTCTATATATAGAGGCACATTACATTACAACCATAAGTCTCCTATAACAAAAGCCACACACAATTCGAGGGGAAGTGTTATGGTGCCCAATGGTGCGGTGAGGTGTATTGGACTCAATTTCCTGAAAAACGGATGGTACAAAAAATCAAAGAGTACAGCAGGGAGAGGACATTATACACAGGAGTTTAGGTATAGCCTTTAAGGATGGATGGAATAGAGATATATTTAACCATCTAACAATATACTAGATACTTTACGTTCTAATATAACGTATCTAGGCCAAACGCTTCAAGCACCTTTACAATTCTCTTGGTTTCTTCCTTTTTATATCCTTTTTTTTTGTCAGAGGAAGTCATCAACCGGGAAGAGGAATCATGTCCTTTTCTCCGATACCGGCTCAATGTATAGTATATACCTTTGTACTTGTATCGTCTAGTATATTGAAACAATATTCTTTATAGTCGTTTATTGGTAGAGGGCGTGCGCATCGCAGGTACTTTTAGCTATTTATGTACGATTAAGACAATTCAATTAGTTCCTTATGTATATTGTTTGTACATGCAGCGCAGTCTGTTGTGATAGGCATTAGCAACAAAAAAAATAAAAGAGGGTTTGTCTTCCCTTATCCTTTTTGGGTCAAAAGTTATTGGGCTGAAATAATAGAAAAAGAAAAAAAAGAAAAAACAGACTGCTAGCTTTGTGGATTTTTAATGGCACACTTGACTGAGTCACCTTGTTTGCAAATTAAATTTGTGATGGTATTTAATTGAATTAACAATGATTTCCGTAAAATTTATTTACATTTTAAAAATAAGTACGCACAAACAATTAAGTTTTCTTCACAAGCCGATTTATAAAATGAGTCACAAATAAAACAAAATTCGTCCTTCTTTTAAAGACAAAAAATCGTTCTAAATTTAATTATCTTTTCTATATGACTATAGGTCTGAATAGATACATAATTGTCAATGAACAGTCTTAATGCATACAATTATTATTTGACAATGCCCTGTCATTAAAGGACACATTTATTTAAAAATCATTTTAAAATTTTTAAAATTTATTATGAAATGTAAAACTTTTAGTGAACGAAACAATTCTTGGCAAGCTATAAATCTTAAATGTATAACGAGAAATGCACCATCATCATAAATATATACCTTCAAGTAGATAATTCATATAGCCATGCATAGTTGCTTGCTATTAATATTTCGATACAATATTCATACAGTTTTTTTGTTTGTATTATTTTTATTTTGTTTTTATTTATTTTATAATATCCAATCCTCGCTGTGGTTTAAAATAAATAAAAGGCATTTCGAAGAAGAATAAATGATGTAATATGTTGAAATTTTAAATTGATCTATGAAATTTGAAAATAAAACAATTTTAAGTTGCTGCACACCGAGCAAAATGCAATGAGACTTTTTTGAGAATTTAAAACAAATAAGGCAAAGAAAAAATTTAGAAAAAAAAAAAAAAAAAAAAAATGAAAGACGCAATATTTTGTGTTTTGTTTTGGAATTTTTGGTCAATGACGTTGGCGAAGACACACATGCGAATCTATAGGAATAAGTACAAAAATGTATGTTTTTGTTAAAATTTTCTAATTTTAGTTTTTAGAATAAATTTTGTATTTTTCTTTCGAATTGATTAAAAATTTGATTTGTTTATTGTCTCCAAAAATGGGATTGAAATAAGAAAGTATATCATGTACATAATAAAAATTAATTTTATATTGCAGTCGACCTAATAATATAAAATACACGACTGGGTGCGCTAAGTTGCACTTGTAGCTAACAACTAGACATTGACGGATAGTAATGGTTCGTTAGGTGCAGGGAAAGAATTCCACGGGAATCTGCTCCACTTTTAAAAGTGGAATTGATTCCTACTGAGAGAGAGAATTTATTACACTTTTGACTGAGAATGAATTTCACTTTGGAAGGTGGAGTTTCTGCCCACTTAGTGTGAGAAATAATCACACTTCTTTTCCTATGACTTTTGAATAGTGTTTTTGTTTTCAAAAACTAGGGGCCAATTTATTCGCTTTCCATTAAATTTAAATTTGCTATTAAAAATTAGAATTTGATCGATTTTAAATATTTGTATTTATTCACCCTCTTTTAACGATTTAAAATATAACTAATTGTTTAATTAATTTGAAATTGGTTTTAGCTTAAACGACAAAATCTAATTTTTAAGGGGGATATTTAGCCATAATTGAGAGTTAACGAGCTGTTTCCTTTTATTCACTCTCAATTAGCGTTGACAGTCGATATTTTGTTTCCTTTTTTTGTTTTTGTTATCATAAAGTGCGATGTGGGAAACAAAAGTGTAGCGACCATCACATTATTATTATTATTGTTATTATTACTATCCACTTGTTCAATTTAACTCTGTTTTCAATATTCGTTATCATTATTAGTTTTATCATTATTTTATTGATTAAATATTTTAAGTATAAATAGAAGAAATAATTTAGATAAAAATCAGTTCTGATTGGGAATTCAAACGAATAGGATCTTGGCTTTTTCATTATTTCCCTTTCAGGATTTCTAAACACCATTGTCAATCATGGTTGATGCCTCTGATACAGCTGCAGGCGCAGTTGTACAGCAACTTGTGTCAAATGATTGGCAACCTTTTGGATTTTTCTCGAAAAAAGTTTCACCACCGCAAACAAGCTACAGTGATTACGACCGCGAGCTTTTGAGTGCTTACTTAGCTATCAAGCACTTTCAACACCTGCTTGAAGGAAGACAGTTTGTGCTTTACACGGACCACAAGCCTCTTACCTTCGCTTTTCAACAAAACCTGAGAAGTCAAGCCCACGTCAACTCAGACACTTAAGCTACGTCGGACAGTTAACCACAGATTCAAGGCATGTATCCGGCAAAGACAACGTCGTTGCTGATGCTCTATCCAGAGTACACGCTATATCCTTACCATCTGCAATTGACTACGATGAATTATCAAAGCAACAACAGATCGATGACGAACTCAAGAAACTACTCAGCTCAAAAACATCTTTGCAGTTAAAAGAAATCACTCTGCCTAACTCTGACCATCAAATATTTTGCGATATTTCTACTGGAAAGGTCCACCCATACGTTCCAGCACCTCTGAGGCGCCAAGTTTTCGAGACGATATACAACTTGTCACATCCCAGCGTCAAGAAAACAACCCAGATGCTAAAGGAACGCTTCATTTTTTCAGACATGAAAAATGACTGTCGCAAATGGTCACAGACATGTGTCAACTGCCAAAAGAGTAAAATTCATGAGCACATCAAATCTCCAACCGGTAACTTTTCACCACCTGAAGGAAGATTTCAACATATTCATTTAGACCTTGTTGGACCTCTACCATTTTCCGATGGATACACATATGTACTTACTTGCATTGATCGCTTCACTAGATGGCCAGAAGTCATTCCAATTACTGACATCACAGCCGAAACTGTGGCAACAGCTTTTCTTTCTGGATGGATTTCCAGGTTTGGAATACCAAAAGAAATTGTGACTGACCAAGGCAGAAAATTTGAGTCATCACTTTTCAATGAGCTCTCAAAATTTCTGAGAATCAAGAGGTGCAGGTCAACACCTTACCATCCTCAGGCAAATGGGATGATCGAACGGTTTCATAGAACCTTGAAGCCAGCAATCAAGTGCCATGAATCACATGATTGGGTAGGCAAACTCCCACTTGTTTTACTTGGACTAAGATCATCTCTGCAAGAAGACTACAAAGCGACCGTATCTGAACACGTCTATGGTACAACGTTAAAACTGCCAGGCAATTTTTTCTCACCAACAGACGCTACTGCAAACCATGATTTTGTTAACAGACCAAATGCTTAATCTTCAGCCAATACAACCCACACGTCACGGATCAGTCAAAACATTTGTACACAAACACCTTCAAAATTCTACACATGTTTTTATTCGGAACGATGCAGTCAAAAAACCTCTTCAGCAACCTTATGATGGCCCATATCTAGTAAAATCAAAAACGGACAAATATTTTACACTGGAGATAAAAGGTCATCAGAAGAACATCTAAATTGACCGCCTCAAACCAGCTTTTCTGCTAAACGAACACCAGGACCAAGAACGTCAAGAAAAGAAAATAGCCCCAGATTTGCCTTCGAACTCTCGAATTCCATTCCAAACAACAAAATTTGACAGAAAAAATCCCAGCAAGATATCATTTACACAAGAGGGGGAGTACTGAAGCGACCATCACATTATTATTATTATTGTTATTATTTATTATAATTTATTATTATTATCCACTCGTTCAATTTAACTCTGTTTTCAATATTCGTTATTAGTTTTATCATTATTTCATTGATTATTTTGATTACATATTTTTAGTATAAATAGAAGAAATAATTTAAATAAAAATCAGTTCTGATTGGGAAAAAGAATAGGATCTTAGCCTTTATCTTATTTCCCTTTCAGGATTCCTACAGTAACATTTTGGGTTTTAAGCTTTATTATGTCGAAAATACAAAAATATTCAATAATTAAACCCTTGAACGTGTGTGTTTCTTTTTTTTTTCTTTTCATTTTTTCTATTCCGGTATATTCAATATCTTATAACATCTAATTGGTATCAACAAAGTGAACTTTTTGAGACATTTATTGTTTTTGGTGAAATATTCAAACAGGTTGATTGTTTCAAAAAAAAAACAAAATAATTTCAAATAATCCATTTCCAACATAGCGAAGACTCGCAGTGTGTATTTGGACTCACACTATCATTTCGAACCGAAAGCCATAAAAACAAGAATAAAAATGAATCTCATGAGAAGGTGGACGAATGACCTGATTCTTCCTCAGCCTTAAAATAAAATATAATAATGTCGCACATCAAAACAAAAAAAGTAAGAAACGACAAAAATGCATTTGTAAACTTTTTATTAAAAGTCACCCACATCAAGATTCCATTTCCATTTACTGACACATGACAACATTGTTGCACCAGAAAACAACAAATACAAAACAAATATATTTTAATCCAAACTATTTGTCTGTCCCAAATAACTGAAGACACACAAATTAAATCTAAAGATAAACCCCATCTAGACAACAAAGATACACAGAAAAAAAAACCACTACCCCAAAACTAACCAACCGACCCAAAAACACACACAACCACAGAAATGAATATTTGAATATAAGAAATAACACAACATTTCTTAACCAACCACCATCATCAATTTATTAGACAAGGATTTAAAAATCACACATGATGGCATCCCTGAATATTTAAATGTTGGCATTAATTTAATGCTAATTCTATCCATATGAGAAAAGAAAAAGAAAAAAAAAACATATTTTTCCAAGAAAAAACGGACTTTGAATTCCCCACAAAAGTAGGCTATAAAAATATATAAAAAAAAAGAAAAATAAATAAATATCATTTGTAAACAAAAAATTGTTACTTAAATGAATCATAAATGAAAAATTATTTCATGATGATAACAAAAGGAAATAAATTATTTAAAAAAAAAAAAGAAAACAAAAATTACTAAGAAAAATAATTTTGAATTGAAATTTGAAATTCTTAAGAAAAGAAAAAAAATAAACTTCGAGTATATTTTGGGATTTTCCAATGGCTCAGCTGCTGTGCTGCGATGGCATTCCTTCGCACATTTCCACAGAAACACAGAAAAAAAAAAAAACTAAAACGAGGAAAAACTATATTTTGATTTTTTTTTTTTTTGTTGATGCAGACACACGTTGGGAATTTAGAACACGAAACGGATCGTTTGAACATTAAGGCCACAACAGATGAATAATATTGTGCAATTAAAATCAATCTTTTAAGTTTTTTTTTGATTTTTTTTTTTTGATTTTTGTTTTAAGTTTTATAAGACGACTATGACTGTCACTCACTTTATATATAAAAATATTACACAAAATGCATTTTATTTTTATGGGGATTTTTTATTCCATGAGGGAACTTTTTTTATATTATTTTTTTTCTTTTTTGAAAATTCAAAAATAACTATTTCGACATAAACGCATAATTTTGTTTTGTAGAACTTTAGTTTTTTTTTTTTATATTATTATTGATAAAAAGCCGGTTAGAAAGAACAAGAAAAAACAGTTAAATCTTCAGCAGGAGAATAAGAAAAAAGATAAGAGTGTGTGAGAGAAAAAATAAACCGTAGACGATTTTTTCTCAGAACAACATGTCGCAATTTCAAATAGCGGCGGAAGACTAAGAAACAGACAACAAAAACCGAAAATTGGTGGAAATGGAAAAGCTTATTTTCCGAAAAAAAAAAAAAAAAAAATCAAAGCTTTTTTGCTGGTTAAGGTAAATGATGGGTGATACGAGTTGGTTTGGTTCACACACATCGCGGGCGAAACACTCAGAAAGAAAAATCTCGGAAAATCATTAAAATCGAGTGAAAGTGAAAATGAAGAAGAGCTGATGATGATTATGATGGTGGTTGGTGGTAATGATGAAGTGAGTGAGTGAGTACCTACGTCTGTTTATGATTTTTTTTGTCTTGTTTTGAATTTAAAAACAAAAAAAAAAAAAACCTAAACACTCTGCAAATGTTTGTTTACAAATAAATTTTAAAGAGGAATATGAAAAAATGACGCCCAGTTTTTTTATTTCTATATAGGTATGTTTAGTTTCATTTTTTGTTTGAGTGTCCTCCACTAAAAAAGAGATTTCCTTTCGTAAGGATAATTTAAATCCGTTTTAATTGCACTTTCTTTTATTTTATTTTCAGTGAGGTAGCTTTTTTATTATTATTTTTATTTTTTTTTTTTTTTTGAGACAAGTGTTGAAGATACTACGAGTTTTATCAACTCAAAAATTAGACGGATTGAATGGAGGTGGAAAATAGAACAAAACAAATACGGAAAATTAGGAAGAAAAAAATGATTTTATGAAAACAGGTAAATAGCGAGAACAAGAAAAAAAAAAAACATCTTCAAAAATAATATTATTATGTATAATGGCAATGTATGAGTTAAACTGTTAGGTATTTTTGCTAGTTGTATATGAAAAATGATGGATTCATGGAATTCATGGAGGAAATATTAGATAATTTGGGATACAAATAGCGACACGTATAAAAAAGAAGTACCTATGTACATACAGTGCTGCCAAAAACATTCCGGATTTTTCCTCAGTATAATGTTTTTCTTAATATCAAGTAGAAAACTAATAACTTTCCATAGGTTTTCCATAATTTGTAAAGGGTATGCGACAATTTAATAATAAACTTAAAAATATAATGCTACGATGACAAGAACAATAAAAAAAAAATATTTTATAAAGTTATTCAATAACATGCCTGTGCAAAACTAACCGGATTGCAGGGAGATTGCGAGTCTCGATGTTAAAGTAGCGGTTTTTCGAGTCTTTTGACTCACGCCGTAGATTAAACAGACTTTACAAGTTGAGAGCTGTGTTAGTTGAAATTATATAGTGCAGAAAATGGCTAAAACACGTTATAGCAACGCAATTCGATACAAGGTAAAAGAAAAGTTCCAAGCCGGGACAAATCAAAATTTAATATCTGAAATATTGCAAATTCCAACGTCAACGGTTTGTGACATCATTACAAAATTTAGAAGCGGGAAATCAGTAGAAGCAGATCATTTTGGTGGACGCCCTCGCAAAACAACTGTTCATACTGATAGGCACATAAAGAATTTTGTGCTTAAAGACCCTTTTGCAACTTCAAAGATTATTTGTGATGAACTAAATCTACCAATAGGGCTAAGTACGGTAAGGAAGTGTTAAAGAGATTTCGGTCTTTTTGCATTTCGACCAACGAAGAAACCTCTTCTTACTGCTAAACATCGTAGAAAAAGGTAAGCCATGAAAGGTGTTTGGAAAAGACTTTAAATTCCTAATCAAAATATTTATCTCAGGGTTGAATTTGCAAAAAATTATCTTAACTGGTCTTTAAGCAAATGGAGGAGCGTGCTTTTCAGTGATGAAAGCAAATTCAACTTGTTTTACTCCGGTGGTGCAAGGACATTAAGGCGCTCAAAAGGTACGCGATTAAAGCCTGCAAATGTACTCCCTACAGTTAAGCACGGTGGAGCCTCGGTGATGTTTTGGGGCTGTTTTTCAGGGGCAGGCTGCGGTCCAATACACTAAATCACAGGAATTATGGACCGTTTTCAATATAAGGACATTTTGGAGTCAGTAATGCTTCCATATGCAGAGGAAGAAATGCCTTTGCGTTGGGTTTTTCAGCAGGATAATGACCCCAAACATTCTTCAAAGCTGCTAAAAGAGTGGTTTGCGACTAAAAATATTCGTGTTTTAGAATGGCCGTCTCAATCACCCGATCTAAACCCAATTGAAAACTTGTGGGCCATTTTAAAAAGGCGGGTTGGGAAAAAAAAGCACACGTCAACAACTTTTCTTTTTGCAGCCTTGAAAAATGAATGGGAGAATATTCCTGCTTCTATTTTCGAAAATTTAATTCAGTCAATGCCTCGTCGATGTCGAGCTGTGATAAAAAATAGGGGTTACTGGAAAAAATATTAAATACAAAATAATAATTAATTGTACAAGATAAAATCCGATTAGATCGCACATTAAAATTCTGAATCAACTTTAATTTTTGACTATTATTTTTTGTTTTAATGGATAATTTACCATGTTTTTTGTTTCAAATGATACAATTGTTTAATAAAAATGGCGAAAAATTACAAATATTTGATTTATTCATTTTTATCTCACAAACCAACACTCAATGCAGTTGACCAAAAAAATCCGGAATGTTTTTGACACCACTGTACCTAGAAACCATTTTTTAGATGAGGTGGAATATTACCGGCAAGGGGTGTATTTGAAATGTGGTTCTATCATATATGTAGGTACATATGTACATGTTCTTAAGTTTTTTTTTCATTTCTGCGGTAATGTTGATAAAAATGTACGTAGATTCAATCTTTTTGGAAATCATGCCACAAGTTTAAGCGTTTGCCTTCGAAACTGACAGAAACGATAAGAATTTTGCAATTGGATTCAAAAATGAATTGTTATTTGTCAATTTGATTCCGTTTTCGGCATGAACGATTTTTGTTTCGTAAGAAAAATAATAATCATGCCGATTACAGAATCAGCAAAACTCGATCCGCAGTGATTCACAATGCAGTCTTCTCTTTCCTTTTCAAGATACATGACTAGATGGGAAAGTAAGAACTGCACTGCGGATCGATTTTTGCGGATTTTGTAATCGGCATGAATAGTAATAATAATTTAACTATATGATAACTTATTAATTATCATAAATTAATAATAATAATTTAACTATATGGTAATATTTAAGGTCTTTTAAATGCAATGCACAGCACAAGTTAGAAAGACTATAAGAAAAGGAAAGATTTTGTATTGGTAAAGTGCATTGAGAATTACTACATGTTAATTCTCATGAAATTCCACTGTTGGCATCCAGTGGAAAGTGGGGAATATAGAAAAGAATGCTACCTAGAATGGGGTTCGAACCGACACCTCCAGGTTAGCAGTCAAACACTATATTCACTGTGCCATTGCACGAAATTTTGATTAAAATTGCTATTACGATAAAAGGTATTATTATAGGGAAGACGAAAAAAAGTGGAACACGAAATTGTTTCTGTCCGTTCATGAGGCTTAAACTTAAACGGCTAGATAGATTTTCCTCAAACTTATGGTATTTAGTATTTGTTGGGTAATATGCAAACACAGAACAAAATTAGAGGTATACCTGCCATACTATTTTTAACTTGCGATAAATACATATATTCACTACATAATGTTCATATAGGGCATGTTTTGGACTCGTAAACAAAATCAAATTACGATGAAAAGAGAACGCCAAAAAAGTGAGTCTCGCAATATGGTCTGTATGCCTGTGCCTTGAAAATCGATTCACAATGCGAGGAGTAAACGTGACGAGAGCGTGACGTGATTCGCTGTCAAAATCGTTCCCCAATTCACAATGCGACGAGTTTCTTGACGACGAGTTTTTTGACAGCGTTAAACTATTTATTATTTTGTGAAAACAGAACGAGTTTTCGTCACGCTCACGTTGCGTTTTCACGTCACATTGTGAATCGAGCGTGATATGCACCTTAAGCCGGTGTAGCGATTTTCTTCAAACTTGAAATAAGCTTGGGAAATTTAAATTATGCATGTGTAAATATCAAAATGGCATGGAAAAATATTGCCAGCTAAAGCAATTAAAAATTCGGGTAGTGGGGCTACGCTTAACAAGAATCTCTATACTTGACAGTACATCAAAAATTGGGTACGAGGGTAAACTGATGTGCATTTCTAGAAGTACGAGAATTACAGTTGAATTGTTTTATGGAAGTAATGCAACTGGCTCTTTCACTAGAACACTGATGTTTATAAAGTAATGGTAAAATAATTAAAGGCATGAAACATTGCGGCCAATATGTTTTAATGTATAGCTCTTCTTTGTATATCAAAAAGACTCAAGTGGGTTATTGTCCAAATGTGAGATTTGTACGAATTTAGAATTGAGTTCTGGACGAATTAAGGCTTTAGGTATAGATCAGGAGGGGAGATAAATTTCTTTCAACTGTTCGGCAAAATATACCATCAGATGACCAGCGAAACTATTGCGAAAGCTTTATTGCCGGGCATGAAGAGTTCTCGTTCTTCGAGAGCTGAACATTGATAATCGTTTCCATGAAAGAAGGGGCGTAATTGCAATTAGTCAAAAGATTGAGGGTGAAGAAGATATACGGCTTTTTCAGGGACTGGCTGGACAAATTCTGTTTTCCATCGACTCGGAAAGAGACCATTAGTATAGGACAGCTGGAAAAGTTTACGCAGATTTTAAAGAACATCTCTTTAGAAGAATGGGAGGGATTGCGAAAATTTCCTTTCTACCAATATGGCCAATCAGAAGGAGAAAGCCTTCCAAAAACAGTTTGGCATCAACTTAAACCATAAAAACAAGCCTGGCTGGAAGAAGTCTCTTTGTCGTTCCCGAGAAATTGGCTTAGGCTTTAAAACTACACCTGACGCTATCGATGGCAATAACATTGACAATTCATGCCCATTCACCGACAACGTGAAGCTCCGTGGACGCATCCTAACCGGATTTGTCTGCAAGTGCAAAATGCAGAGGACCATCGTTATTCGTAGTTCGCAAATACATTCGTTCCGAGAAGAGGCACAGGAACATTAGTGTTCACCTGCTTTCAGATAAATGTTGAAACCGCGACATTATTTCCATTTTTTTATGCCGACCACTATCGAACACTGTTCGTTTCAACGTGCTTAAATGCTCGAAGGGACAGGGAGCCAAGATGAGCTTTAAGAAATTTTAAAATTCAACAACTTGTTGAATTAAAAAATCAATTAATATATACAAATTAATACAAAATCCTATAGTAGGGCGTCTAATCCTTCTCGTTTAGGCAGCAGAGGCAATTTTCTAATAATACTTAAGACAGAAAATATTAAAATAAAAACAACTGTAGGTAACATCTACAATGCCACTTTTTGCAAGGCCAGAAATCCTTTATTTTTGTTTTTTTTTTTTTGTATTTATAAATAAATTCGTTTTAGAGTACAGTTTTTGAAAAATTATTTTCAAACTCAATGTTGAAAAAAAATAATAATAAAATACACATATGCAACGAATTGTTGCGGTGATAACGGAGAGGAGAAAAAGAAAGAACCCGAATGAATAACATATAAGTTGTGTGTGCTTGTAAAAATACTAGTTGTCCAAATGCAATTGTAAATTAGAAAAACCTTCATTTGGATGGGCACGATCAGGTGACCTCGGTGGTGCAATGCGTAGTGCAAAGGCCTCTGAGGTAGCTTGGTCTAGGTTCGAATCCAGTTGACGGCAAAAACAATTTATAAATTAAAATTGGAACTATAGACTAAGCACCACTAAAAGGAATCTGATGAATGGTGTGGCGGCCATGAAATTGCAATAATTCCAGCCAAATGTAATACTCGGTGGTAGTCAACACAAGTGGTTGTTGTTCATTCAAAACCTTCAATAATAAAATAATTTGTGTCAAAATGTTACTTTTGGTTTAAAAATTCAATTCTCTTATCAATTCTTAGCCAAACACTGAAAACTGGACGGTTCTAGGACATTTATCTCTCAAAACATTTCAAAATAAAGAAACTAACTAAAAATTCTTAAGACCATGGAATTTTAAAAACAAAATAGTAGATTAATAACGTAAAAGTTTAAGTTTCAAATAGACCCCGCTCCAATTCGACGTTTTTTATTGTCTCGATCCAGACTTCACGCTTTTGTTTTTTGTCACACCTTTGCCAGAATCACCCTGTATACAAAATTTTTTTTTTAAACCAATCCACCGATTTTTAAAATTTTGTTTGCATACATTTAGCTTAAGAAATAAAACAGGATCTCTTTCATGCCTCGCAAAACACTCAACATATGGATTTTGTGACTGACTGTTCCATGAATTTGTTAATTATTTGAATTTAAAAAAAATAATGCTGCAGCTTTTGATTAAAAATAATTCTTTACAACAAAAATATATTATTTTCTATTTCTCTTCCCTTGTGTTATGCATTCCACTCGAAACATTTTGTTTCATTTATAACATCACATTACAACCGTTTACACAGTTTAAAACTTTGAGGAAAACATAAGAAATATCCGATACAAAAACAAAAGTCCTTCTATTGAAAAAGAATAATTTTCAAAGTCCTCAAAACGTCTACACACAATACAGAGGCATATCTATTCTATAAACTGATAAACTTCCCCTGTCTTCATCCTGACTACAAATACGAATACAGGATGTCAAGTAGTTAAAGTCACTGACCCAATAAAACAAAACAATAAGAATTTCTAATAAGGAACAAACCCCAAACCAAAACACACATAAAAATTGAAAACATGTTTCTACTTAAATAACTTTCCTTTGCATTTTATGGACCAGAAAAACCTGCTATATAGGAGTCAAAGTCCTCTAAATGACCTGAAAACATTCATTTATAACAACAACAAAAAAATAACAAAATAAAACTGCGATACAAACAAGTTGGTAAAAGTTCAAAATTCTAATACCAAAAGTATGGTGTCGAGGATTTGATTATATCATCGGGCTTTTCGATAGAGTTGTTATCTTTTTTGTTTATTTGCAAGAACAAACAACAAACATACTCAGAGATAAGTTGTAGATAGATTTATAGGTTAAACAAAAATCCTTAATTAAAATGACTAAAAGTTAGTTTTTCATTGATTTTTTTTTTCTTCGTTGGTTTAATTCGTTGGTTTAATCCCGGAAAAGTTGGCTATGTGTGAAATGTGCGTGTGTGTTTTTTTTATTAATTAAAATTTACATTTTAGCCATGAATACTCGTTTTGAAATAAAACTTTTTGAAATATAAAATCAAAACGTGCACTGGCGATAATTTAAAAATTGCTATTTTTTTCTTTTATTTTTATATGTACTCGTATGTCTGTACTCACTTTGGTTTGGATGATAGACTGGGATCAGATGTTTTACGTCGATTGTTACGATTCCGTTTGTGGGATAATCTCTCTTTGTAGGATTCGGAGCGATTGACCGAAACTGGAGCGGATTTTGATTTTGACCTTTAAAAATAAGAAAACAAGAAAAAGCAAATAAATAAATTTTTGATAAACAAATTTGTTTGTATAGAAAATTTAAGGAAATCAAAATGAGAATTTACTTTCATTCTTAAATTCATAATCAAAAGATTTAATTTAATAATTCTTGTATATATTGAAGGTTGTTAAGAATACTGGCTGGAACAGTAAAATTTAATGAAGGAAACCACCTGTTATTTTATTGTAGCGGTAAATTATTCAGCACAAATATTGCACTTGTCAAAAATCGAGGAAACATCAATGTTTAAATTGATGGTTCTTGTTCAATAATTGGGGTTGGTGTAACCATTCTGAACGGATCATATTAATAGAGTAAAATAAAAGAAGGCTGCTACCTATTACAAAATAACTCGAAATGGAACTAGAAATTTGTATCAAACTGGAAAAAAGTGGGTCCACAACTCTGTCGGTCTGTTTAGCTTTACAACGTATTTGTTTAAATGGGTTAACCGGTTGTCTTTACGTAGGTGCAAAGTTTGTCTAAGATATTTTTAAGAGGGAATCCTCGACCATTCTCAGGACTAAAAATAACGATACATACTTGTCATATAAAATTTGTTAGTACTTAAGAAAAATTTTATTTTTCTCGAAAATGTGTTATATTAAAAGATTTTTTTTTTCTTAAAGCAATTATTTAATTAATAACATGACGTGTAGGCTTTTTTCTTTAATTATTAATTCGACCTTACATGGAATGATGGAGTTTTTTGTTTTTTTCATTTTTGACTTTCTCGAAAACAGTTATACTGACTTTGATCAATTTTGATATGCAGAAGATCTAGGAAAACCTAATGGGCCTTATCAATAATCAAATTTAGCATGGAAATCAATTTCGTATACGGATTCAATGCGAAACGGAAATCAGAACAGGGGTGCATATGTATGTTTAAGTTTATCGTAGTTACTCAGTCGAAACGTTGGAAAATCTAATGAATATCTTTCATTAATAAACTATTATGACCAAAAAAGCCGAAGAAGTAAAAACTTCAAATTTTAAATTTTAAATATTGAATTGGTCAAAACACCTTAAATTAAATATTTCAGGTATGGTCAATATTTTGATGAAAACAAATTTTTCATTGAAGGTTTTGAATGAACAACAACCACTTGTGTTGGCTACCACCGAGTATTACATTTGGCTGGAATTATTGCAATTTCATGGCTGCCACACCAATCATCAGATTCCTTTTTGGTGGTGCTTAGTCTATAGTTCCAATTTTAATTTATAAATTGTTTTGCCGTCAACTGGATTCGAACCTAGACCAAGCTACCTCAGAGGCCGTTGTACTTCGCATTACCACCGAAGTCACCTGATCGTGCCCATCCAAATGAAGGTTTTTTCTAATTTACAATTGCATTTGGACAACTAGCATTTTTACAAGCCACACACAAGTTAGATGTTATTCATTCGGAAAACAAATTTTACCAATAACGGTTAATAATGGTACCTGTCATAGAACCAATTTTTTCGTTTTCAGATTCCTCGCTGACGGCTGCTCCCATTTCAACCAAAATTTGAATACAAGAGCACCTTCACAATTCAAATATTTTTGTATATACAAATTTTCAAAAAAAAAGAATTTTTGGATTTTAAATAAAAATATTTTTTTTTTTTTTTTTTTTTTTGAAAATTCAATATTTTGAAAACGGGCTAGTGAATTTTTTTTTATTTTGTGTAAAATTGTATTTTATTAATAACTAGATTTTATTTTTGAAAATGAGCGAAAAATTTTAAATTCCAAAAAAAAAAACCGCTCCAACGATTTTTTATTTTTTCATAAATTCATATTTATCAAACAAATCAGATGGCATACTTGATTTTGAGCTCTTACTCTCAAAGTCATTAATGCAAAGTAATAAATTTAGAATAATTTATTTAATTTTTTTTAATGCTATCATAATAAAAAAATTATGTATTATGTAATTATGTAATTAATAAACTAATTTTAATTTTTTTATGAGAATATAAAAATGAAAATGAAAAAATTGTCGGAGAAATATCACAAAACGTATGTTCGTTATAATAATCGTATTCTAAAAATATTGGCGCAAAATGTTTCTAATTTTAGAACAGTTTACACAAGCCGTGTGTACATACAGCAAGTCTTAATAAAAATCCAAACCTCTAATGTAACCTCTATTATTGTTCATTTCCCTATTTCTGATTTCAAAATGCCATCATAAAAAAAATAGTAAATTTTTTGTCGAACTCACCTATCCCGCTTGGTATCCTTTTCTGCGTCCAGCGCATTTGTATCAGCATCTAATGATTGTGACGTTTGTAATTCACTAGGATTGTACGATGTATTGCCACTCGAGCTTATAGACGTATTTGCTACATCCGGCCTGCGGTCTGAAGGTTGTCGCACAATTGATGTTGAATGCAAGCGTTCTAAAAAGATACAACAAAAAAAATAGAAATTAGAAAAATGAACAAATGCTCGTTATCAAAAGATTCAATATTTTCAAAAATGTAACCGAAGGCTTTTGTATAGAAAATTTTCAAAAATGGTTCATTATTTACCAACACTAAGCTGCTTATAATACTCTGGACGCTTTGTTTGCACAACAAGCGCATTAACTGCTAATTTCTTTTTCTTTTTCGGCGTCTTATTGGCTTTTCGATTTTTATAATTATTCGTTGTTTCAGTTATCTTAGCTGCCACTCTTGACGTAAGAGATGGTGAAGATTTCCTCTTGATATCTTTAGCAGCTTCATTTATAAATAATGTAGACTTCACTACATCATCGTCTTCGTCACAAGAATAAAACTCTTCATCACTATCCCGCATGCGCCGACTAAATGATTTAATGTTTACACTATTGTTACTCCTAAAACTACCACTACTACTACTATTAGTACTAGAACGTTTATTTGTATTATGAGGGCTTAAATTATTACTATTATCATTATTGTTAATACGATCACAGAATGAGCCTTTTAAATCATGTTTGACTAGCACCACATTGCCATTAGAAACATCATCTTTGGCCACAGCGCTTCCATCTTTCAGCGCTATCGGTCCGGGTTTACAGTGATTTGCTGCTATTGCAATAACTGACGTAGCCGCCTCTGACAGCGATTTGCGGCGAATTGAAGCAAAATCCTCAGAACTAAGGAATCTCTTGTTACTAACCAATTTCACCAAGGCCTGCAGATTCAAATTCGAATAAGATCGCGCATTCGGCGGTTTCTTCTTAGCTTCACAGGTGCCATCTGTCGTCGGTGATGCCTCAACTGAGCTACTGCTAGTGTGTGAGGTGGCGGAAGTATTGGCATTTACCAAAATCGGAGGCGCCGAAATTTTCCTCGCACTCCGTTTTATACTCTCCCTCTTCTCCAAATCACTTCCGCCATTTCCGTTAGCATTTATTTTTGTCTTCGATGAGCTTTTCTCAATGCGATTATTTTTAAACTTTCGATCTGTCAAGAGTATTTTCTCCTTCTCCTTCTCGGCTGGTTTCTCTTCGTGACTCTTGCTGCTGGTAAAGTTTTTGTAGAATTTTCTCTTTGGCGGATCGGTTTTGATAGCTTTTAGTGATTTCTTTGATTGTTTTAACTTTGGATCGCTTATGACAAGAGGCATTGGGATGGCCACCTCATTTTCTCCGGCTGGTAGAGCTTCTGTGAGTGGTGATGCTATCATTTCTTCATGTGATGATGGGGATATTTCTGCTGCACCGAGGCTGCTGTTCTCTTCTTCAAGTTTCTCATTTCCCTCATCAACACTGCAGCTTTTATACCACAGTGGAGACTTGGAGCGTTGACGTTCATTTTTCTTTCGAAAGCTTCCTTTGCGAAATTTTTCAAACTTTTCACCACATGTTGTTGTAGCGGTCGTCGTCGGTACTAAAAGTGTATTTGGCATTGGTGTTGCCATTGTTAGAGGGTGTGAAGAATCACCAGTCGCCGATGATGACATGCGGAACCACATTTTCACTTATTAATTGAGTTTTCTCTTGTTTCTTAAGAGTGTAGACTTTTTGCTCTATTGATTTTATTGAGGTAACTGAATTTATAGAAGTAAACAAATTAATCGATAAGTTTTTTGGATTCGATTTTTCTTTCGTTATTTTTTTCGTTCGTTCGTTTTATCACGTATTTCGTTGTTTGGATATTTTTTTTTTCTTCGTTGATTGTTTTACTTTGCAAAACTGACAAATGGATTTTTGGATTAAAGTAGTTCAATTGCACAATAATGAGTTTATATACACGGAGTAAATTCATTCCAATGTAATTTCGTATTATTTTTGCTTTCAAAACTGCAAAAGAACACAACTGAAGAGTTAGAAATCTTCGAGAAAAATGCATGTCAACGACAATATTCCGTGTTCAGTGCTGCATGAAGTGTCACAACACGGGTTGCAAATGAATCAAAATCAAAAATAAAATTTTATTTTTGGAAATACATATCTACCTATCTATCTATAAAGTGGTCGACGATCAAGAATTTTATCGTTTTTAATTTATTTATTTTTTTTTGTCTGTTTTTGTTTAAATAAAGGAAATAAATTCCTTTTTTTTATATTGCGGGGATAATTTAACGATATAAAAATGGAAAATTTACAAGGTGACTATATTCATTGTGTGTAATTATTTCTGATCTTGATTTGTCTCTCTTATTTTATAAACGCTTGATTTGTTGTTTGAGATGATGACGATACTTTCACATTGTGTGTAGGAAGTTTGTTGTAATTTCAAGTTCAGGTCAGGGTTAGACAAAATAATATGGAAGAAGGCATTTTGTATTGTTTGAAAAAAAAAAAAAAAAAATCCAACGATTAACCAGATATATTTAATGATGTATGCAATAAATAGAAAATAGAGCATTGACTGTGACAGTTTTTTTTTTAGTTCGAAATGAAATGATTAATTATTACCTTGACTTTTCAGCTAATTTTAATTCTTATTTTTTTGGCAAACTGTTTAAAAATGTTTTATATGTATGTATTTGCTGTCAGATAAGAATTTGTGCGCTTTGACATATTGCTATTTGGACAGGTGCCAACACTTTTTTTTAACAACATTTGCTTTTGCTAAAACAATTTTGATGTATGTTTAAAAAATTCAAAAATTCAACAACACCTTTATATCGAATTGTCTAGTTATTTCAACCAAGAAAAATAAATAGAATTTAGAGAATGAATTTCAATTACAGAGGCACTGTATTTTTTTTAGAAAATTCGACAAATATTTGGTATTTTGAGGAAAAAAAAAAAGATCGCTGGGATTTTGTTCCGTCAAAAGTTGAGCAAGTGAATGCAAAATTTTCGTTTGTCAGTATTTTGATAGTAGATATTTAGATAGAAGATTTGTAGATATTTCCTGAATGCTGACGGAAAACGGAGAAAGTGATACTATTTCGTCGAAAAGCTATTTTCATAAACTGGTCAGCACAATTTTTATCACAGAAATAAAACTATAATTTTTCTTATGAAGGATTTGTATGCCCAGGTTTTCGAGATCTCATGACTTTAAAATCCCAAAAACTGTTTAAGGCTTTATTTTAGGTTATGTTACATATTGAAATAAGGAATGTTGAAATTACTTCTGTTTTAAGTGGAGTAAATAAATATAATTCAATTAAAAAGTACAAGTGACCTCAACTCCAAAAATAATTGTGTTTCACCCAGGTATAACAGTGGGCTCTTCAGTCAGTCTGTTATGCCCTACTAAGACACACATTTTGGTCGATGTTTACCGACTCTTATAAAAATCCCAGCATGAAGATACTGTGAATTTTATTATTCCTGGGTGAAACACCATTTATCATTTTTGTTACACTTTTTGCCATAAAATATTTAATTTTTGTTCAAGTAACTTGCAACAATTTTCTTATCTGTGGGTTTTATTTCACATTACTGATAGAAACTATGTCTGGTGTTGAAGTGAGTTTGAACTACGCTTCCACACATTTGTACCAGCTTCCACTTGACATTGGCTTAGCTGAACTCGATCACACTGGCTGAGTGCAATCGAGCCGAAATCTTGTAACTATATCTTAAAGTTCCAACTCGATCGCTCAATTTTGCATAGTAAATGTGCAAGAAATGTGTTCATACGTTCGAAGCAAACTCTGATGCTTCTTTTAGAAATAAATGGTCTAGTTTAAAAGCAATCCTCGTCCTTATTAGATTTCCCAGACCCAGTTTTTCAGTGCGGGATTAAGGTTAAACCCAATTTCACTGACTAAATTCTGTGACTTAGCTCTGAATTAACTCAGATGATTTTGATATTCTATCTTCCGTGATTGTCAAGGGTTTCTGGGTTCATCATGGGCTGAAAATCTAAATCTGTATGTAACTGCAGACAAATCTTTTTCCAGAGATCAAATCTCATTTTTGTGACATTTTGGTATGAAAAAAAAAAACCGACAAAAATAAGATTTCAAACTTAGATCAAACTTTTTGCATACACCAACCAGCCGCCAGTGTAGATATTTAAAATTTCACTTTTAGACCGAGAGCCCACAGCAATTTTTGGGTGTGAACTAAAGCAAACATTCCTTTTGTTTTAAGATAGGTCCATACTATTCATATGCAAATATGAAAGTGTGGTATGTCGGGGTTGGGGCGTTTGTACGTAATGCTGCATTGAAAATGCATTTTTTTCTTAAAGTCCAGGTACAAAGTGTAGGACCTTCAAAATTGTATTTAATTAAAGAGCTGAGCGCGCTTGATATGAATATGGGGTTCAAGACCTTTTCTGTGGGTCCAAATGTCTGCAAGACGCACTCAAAGATTGAAGCTTTGAATGCGTCTTGCAGCCATTTGGCTCTTCGGAAAATATTTTGGACTCCATAGCCATGTCTAGGCCACTCAGCTCTTTTATGAAATATGATTTTAAAGTTCCTACACTGCATTTTAAATGCAGTATTGCATACAAAGGCCCCAACCCCGACATGACAGACTTTCATATTTGAATAGTATGGACCTATCTTAAAACAAAATGAATTTTTGCTATCGTTCACACCCAAAAATTGCTGTGGGCTCCTCTTAGACTATTTAGTCAAGCTGAAGACAACCCATTCTGCTTCTAAATTTTTACAACTGCAAGAAAACCACGAAAACTATTTCTTTATTTTTTTCAATTTCTTACAATTTTTCTGCTTTTGTTACATTTTTTCTAAAAAGTTGTTACACTTTCGTGAAGGCCTGCGGCAACGCTGCAAGTGAAGCTGAAGTGCAGAAAGAAAACTAAATCTGGACTAGATAGATGACAAATTCTATATTTATGGAGACAATTGGATCATATTATGTACAATGTTATGTTGGTTTAGTGCCAGGAAATGCAAAATACAAAGTTAATGAAACCGGGCTGTAATCATTAAGCCAAATTTGACTCAAACTGTACAGTAAATCCTGAGTTTATCACGACTATGAATACTCCGCATTAGTAGTTAAGTGTTAAAAAAGTTAAACAATGCATGAATTCATTCTAGATGAACGAGAAAACTACACAGTTATGCCGTAGTTTTATTCTAAAATGGAGGAAACAACAGGTATACAATCGGGCGTATACGCAATGTTTTTGAATTTTTATTGATTTTTTAAGGAAATTTAATACATTTTTATTTGTACGCACTAAAGTAATAAATTGACCGATAGGATGCTGATTCATACGGATTTTGTTAATTTTTATCTTAATCAACCAATAGCCCCACAAATATTTTTACGGACAAAAGAATTTAAAGTTCCACAGAAAATTGCCAAGTTTGTTGAAAGCTTAAAGTTAGAGGTTTTTTTTCCCATTTGATATACAGGGTGGCTGATGAATCGTGCTAAAGAAAAAAAACAAATCTTAATAAAATTTTCCTGAATAGTTTCTTAACACCAATTTTTTATTTATTTTGTTGATCGTTCTTTAAAATTAATAAAAATGAACAATTGGGATGTGAAAATCCGCATTTTGGTTGTGCACCGCTATCACGTACTAGACTCTATAATTCTTGTCCGAAGAGAATTTCGGCGCACGTTTGGTAGGGCTGGCCACGTGACGAGACTGGCTTTTAAGCAACCGAGATGAGACCGAGACTGTATATTTGGACCGAAATTTACAGAGACTCTCATAAATTAAAAAATCCAATTTCAGTAAAATATTTAGTTTCTTCTGCACGTATTTAAACTATAATCGAAAATATTTCGTTCCAATAATCAACAGGTTGTCCGGAAATCGTATTTTTCGTAGACGAGACCGAGACGAGACTTAATTATACGAGACCGACACGAGACTGAAAATTTTCCATTTTAACGAGACCTAGACGAGACTTCAAAAGTCTCGCAGAGTATCGTCTCGTGGCCAGCCCTAACGTTTGGCGGCACGCCTCCTAGCAGATGGACAACAATGAGGCTTGTTCGATCTTCTTCTGATCGTAGTAGGTACAGACGCCCTGAGGAGCTACCGACGAAATCCATCCGTTTGGGCGCCGGAAACAATTGCTGTTGTAGCTGATGCTGATGCTACTCCAAGCGTTGTCATAAGAAATTTGTCTGCACGATTGGGTATCAGCAGACAAACATTGCAGACAATAATGCATACGGATTTTAATTTGTTTCCTAACCGGGTTCAAATTACAAGCAAATTGAAAACCTCAGACTTTCCGGTGGTACTAGCCCGTAGCGTAATGGTTAGTGCGTTCGACTGTCACGCTGGAGGTCTGGGATCGCTTCCCAGCCTCGTCCACCTAAAAACTAAAAAGTTTTATTTCAGGGCTACTGCCTCTTGCCACTTGTCACGAATAAGTGCTTCTCGTCTAGCCGTTCGGATTCGGCATAAAATTGTAGATCCCTTCCATTCCTGTCGAAAGGCGCACACAGGAATGGTTGCGAGTTGTTAGTCACTAGGCCCTGGTTCTTCATGAGCCGTTTTATTTTTTTTTTAGACTTTCCGGTGCGCTTGGAATTCTATCAAAAGCTGCTACAAATGGTGGAGGAGGACCAAACCATGCTAAATTGCATTTTCATGTCAGATGAAGCCCACATCGACTTAAATGGCAAAATCCTGCATGAAACTCATCTAGATCGGGTCACAGTGTGATGTGCAGTTTCCACAAGCTGCATTGTCGGCCCATACTTTTTTAAAGAAAACGGACGCACCGTAACGCTCAATGGTGTCTGTTATTTAAAAATGATGAGGGATTTTTTTTACCCAGAACTGCGCGGAAGAGAATTCCTTTAAATTCCGGCTGGTTTCAATAGGATGCAGCAAGTTCTCATGTAAACAGGGTTGTTATGGCAGAATTGCGACAAAAATTTCATAATAACGTATTTCGAGAAACTCTTCAATTCGTTGTCCCCCCGTAGTTAGTGAATTACCGTGGGCAAAATTGCAACAGAAGCTTTTTTTGTTGAATTTTAATCAGTAACCACTACTGAACAACATATCCAAAATCGGATAAAATCGGTCCATGGGAACACCCCGAAAAACGGGTTTCAAAATGGCGGATTTATTGGTTTGTTGTTTTAATCTTAATTTGCCTGTACTACCGGTCCCCAGACATGACTGCACCGGATTTTTTTGTTGTGGGGTTATTGCAAACCGGAAGTGTAAAAGACGAAAGCAAATAATTTGAACACCTTGAAGCAATCGATTAAAACAATAATTGAAGCAATTCCGAGGTCAACTCTTAAGTCGGTTATGGATAACTTTTTAGTAAGATGCCACACATGTGTCAACGAGGGTGAAAGCCATTTAAATTCTATTATTTTTAAAAACAGTTGAAAATATTTAATAAAATTTCTTTATCTTTTGAACTGTGTAAACAAAAATAAAATAAACGTTCTCTTAAAAAAGTTATTCCAGTTTCTTAATGTAGCAATATTCATCAGCCACCCTGTATTAAAATTACATTCTAGCATTTTATTTTTTTTATATTAATATTAACATGTGAGTTAAATTAATACAAAAAATCAAGTTTCATACAGTTTTTACTAAAACTTTTACGTTTTAATATAAAATTCAATCACGCTTACCAAAAAAAAAAAAACACCTTTTACATACATTAAATGTAAACACTGCCATCTAATCAAGGCTAAACAAACAAGAATATTGTACTCTTGATTACAAAACAAAAAAAAGAGTAGGTAAAAGTCGTATGGCGTCTTAAACCAATAGGAATTGCTAACCAGTTGATGAAAAAACTTGTTCTTTAAAATAGATCACGCAAATAAATTATTATTATTGTATACGGGGGAGTTTTTTTTTATTTCTGAATCATTTATTACCTAACTACTTAAGAACTCGAAATAATTTGTACAATTGGTAGTTTTGTGACAATTTGTCATATTTTTATTTAGAACCAAAACTTTTAAAGAAAATTTTTCATAGTTCATGCAAAAAAAAACAAACATGACTACACCTTTGGCAAAGAAAAAAATAAAAGAAAAAAAAAGCCAAAAATAAATAAATAAACAGGCGAAAAAAAATAAATATATTAAGTAGTTGTTTGTGTCAATTAAAACTTGTAGTAGGTATCTAATTTAAATTGAAATTATATTTTAGTTTCATAAACAAGAAACACCAAAAATCATCCATCTTATCTTTGGTAATTTGTTAACGAATAAATATTTTCAAACAAAAAATAAATCTTCTAACTCAACAAATAAGTATAGTTTTAAAGCAAATCAAACAAAAAATACAAATAAATCTATTCAAACTGACATAAATGCTACAGAATAACCTTCCTCTTTCTCATAAAGTACATTCAACTATAAACTAGATTGCTTGAGAAGCACACTCCATGAAGACACCGCGAAGACAGTCAGTCTAATGCTAATTTTGACGTTGAAACAGCAAAAAAAAAAAAAAAAAAAAAAACAAAAATAAATACAAAATGATCGTAAATTACACAACTGTCACAGTACGGCTTAATCCAATAAAATAAAACCAATAACGTATTAAAATACCAAGTTCGTTTCGTATCGATAAGTTTCGTAAGACTGATTGGACAAAATTATAATTCATAAAGCAAAATTATTATTATTTTTTTAAACATTTTCCAACAACAAAAAAAAAACAATCAAAATCAAATTCATTGACTTATCAAACCGGTTCAGGTATTAAGATTATAATTATCGAATGATGTCATCGGCCATTTTAAAACCCTTCGACTTCTGTCAAATTCCTCATAACTCATTGAGATAACTCGAGAGGGGTGACAAAAAAAAAGTTAATGTTTTTGTTATTTTAAATTGAAGTTCCCGAAAACAAGAGTTGATTGTTTATACGACATAACTAACGACAAGTTAATTTATCGATTCGCAATCTTTCCAATTAACACTCATCACACATCACATCATCCATGCAACTGTCAGTGTGTGATGTCATCGATCGATGACAGCAACCTATAGTAGCTGTCTAAAAAAATGACAACCCGTTGTAAATGCTTCTCTCTCTTGTGAAACAAGTGCATTTTTGCTTCAGATGTTTTTTTTTTTTTTTTTTTTTTTTTTTTTTTTTTTAAACGTTAACTGATGTTCGTTTCGGAATGAATGAGATTTTTTTTTGGCAAGACTTCAGAGCACACACCATTGCTCGTTGGCAGACATTATGATAGTTTCACAACAAAAACACTCGGTGATGTTGATGGTGGTGATGCGATGGTGGGTGATGATGCTAATGGAGATTTTACTTGGCAGTCATTTCGAAATGCGTAAATATAACGTTTAAAATTTTGTTTACATTTTTTTTTTGCAGCTTTGTTCTGTTTCTTCTATTTCCGAAGCCTTAACTAGTGAAGGACGTTGAGTGTCACTTTATTTTTTTTCTTTCTGGGATTTTTTTTTTTTTTTTTTGATTTATTTCCGAAGGTGTGTCAGAGAAGTTCAAATATTAATTGGGTTTAAATAGATAAAACGCATGACTCGATCGCAAGAACTTGCTTTTGTGGTTAAAGGTGAAAAAGTGGTTGAGCATTCAATATATAAATCGCAATGGGCTGTTCAACAATATTTTTGGTTACAAAAATACACGAAACCAATCATACTTGGATTTTAAAACAAGTACCTAAACAAATTAAAGAAAAAGAAGATAAAGATGAATCTATTACTTTTGGTTTTATTTATTTTGTAACGACTAACTGACATCATTAATTAATTTGATTTGCATTAAAAAAAAATACAAAACAGACGATTTGTCGAAATGAAGAGGACATGAGTCTTAATATATGTGGGAATAGATTCCGGGAAATATATATTTTTGTTTTGGAGCATTCCGCTAATGAATGTTAAACATTTGTATTCGACAGCAAAAAAAAAAAAAAACAATTAAGAAAAAAAAAATACTTAATGAAATAAAAAACTGAATGAAAAACTCAAATGAAATGCTTGAATTATTGCCATTTTTGTGTGATAAATTATGTAGCAGAATTTGGCATCATTTCCAAAAATTAATTTCCAACACTTGTGCACTTTAGTGTATGTATCAAAACTGCTTGAATAAGAAACCCGTATAATTCTTAATTAAGCCTTTATGAATTGATCATAAGAAATAGAAATCATTTTTTTGCATGCAAAAAAAAAAAATTGCATACAAAAATGTTGTGAGATGAATACAATTTTTTTTTCTTGAGTGTAAACGGGCCGCGCAAAAAATATATTTTCGCATGCGTTTCACCAAACAATAATTTATCATTGTCAAATGAAATTAAGTACAAGATATTGAACTATTTTTTGCTATGGAAAACAAAAATTGCGTTCCAATAATTTTGTAGTGTGAATTTAATTTGTATTTTTAATTGCAAACTTGCCATTCAAAAAAAACATGTGTGGTATTCACCATTTAATATTTTAGCATGCGAAACAATTGCATGCAAGTAACTCTTTAGACAAACTTCACTTATATTGGCATTCGATACGAACAAACAAATGGGGGTAAATGAAGCATTTCATGGCCAAACATGCAAGCAGATGTGTAAAAATGTATCAAATGTGTAAAAATATATCAAAGCCAAAAATACCTGTCTTGGCATAAAAAAAAACGTATATTGCTTAATTTAGCTAGAAATGAAAATTATTTTTTTTTTTTTTTTGGATGCAAGAATAATTTGCATGCAAATAATTTTGTGTGTTGAATATAATTGTTGTTTCTATCTGTGAACTGATAATGCAAAAAAAAAAATGTATGGTATACACCACTCTATATTTTCGCATGCAAAATCATTTTTACTCAGTTGAATTTTGTGCAAATAAATCATTTTAGACAAAATTTATTAATATTGATATTACAGTACGTGCATGGTTTTGATGAATTAACAAAAATATAAATGCAAATTTTCAGCCCTAGCGAGGTATCCGTCCAACGGTAGAAGGAAGTATTGTTGCTTCAAGATATTCTTCGGACAAGGATCCTCCGATTCTTAAAAAAAAAAAGGATAATAATCTGTTCCTACCCCGCTAGAGCAGATTTTATTTTGTTTACCAGTTCAAAACCAGCCACATTCAAAATATTTGTATTCACTTAAATTTGCATACGAAAATATTTGCCTGGCATATTTTTGGATAGGCTTTATTTTGTTTGTAATATTTTGATAGTTAGAAAAACTTCTTACAATTTTTTGTTGGTAAATTTATTGTAAAATTAATTTAAAACAAAACTAACGGTAAACAAGTAATATTTGTATTTGCAAAAATATCCCATAGACTTAGGGACGGTTTCACAGTGACAGAATTGGCACTTAGGATTCAGAAGACCAATATTCGCAGAAAAAACTTGCCTGAATAAATTACACTTAAGTCTCCAATCTTGTGGATTTAAGTGTCACTAACTCAAACTGCGAAAATGTCCATAAAGTATTATTTTGGAAACCTTAAGCAGCGTCCACATTATGCCGACCAACATTGTTGATTTAAATTGTCGATAAACACACTAGTGTGTACGTGTATACTGTCTTGCGTCAATGCAAGAACTCATTTACGTAGGTACCTACTCAATTTTCTACGTCCATTTCAATTTAAATAACAATAAAAATAAGACAATAAACGAAAACAAAACAGCGTCTTATTACACAAATAAAAAAAAACAGAATACCTATACAGGCCAAAAACAGCGCATGCTCAATACAAATGACAGCTGTGTTCATCAACCTTGTTGATTTCTATCCATTTGAGTCGGGTTACGTTCGGGTGAGCAAAAGTTGATAGACTCTGTTTATTTACACGTCCACATCAACTCAACTTTATTGATCAGCACTGTTGATTTGTGTATATCAACAGTTCTGATCAACAATGTTCAGTTGATATGGACGTGTAGATAAAAAGAGTCGGTCAACTTATGTCGACTCGAACGTAACTCGACTCAAATCGATGGAAATCAACAATGTTGATCAACACAACTGTCATTTGTATTGCGCATGCCAACGAAGGCATACATTTTGCTTAGTGTAATTGCATACTGTTTTGTTTTCGTTTGTGGTCTTATTTTGAATGCTATTTAAAATAAAATTGACGTGGAAAATTGAGTACGTAAATGAGTGTTTCCATGGACACATGACATAATCACTTCAACACGTACAGTTACACACTTGCATGTTGATCGGCAATGTAATTCAACAATGTTGATCGGCAAAATGTGGACTTTAAGTGCAACATATTTCGAAGAGTGTGCACTGTAAAACTGGCCATGATAAAAACTTAGCAACGGCTTTACCTATCTCTTTTCAACACCCAAGGATGATTTATGGCCATTAAATACAAAAATACAAGTCGTACAGTTCGGTTCGATCGATTAGGGTTTATTCATTTTCAAATCTTAAAAAAAAAACCTTATAGACTCTACCGGTTGGTACTTTTATAATATTTGATAAACTCTAATCTTTCTGTGACAACCCAGCTGAAAAAATGCCAAGTTTCTGTCTAGTTTGGGCAAGGCCCTAGTAAGTTTTCAGTAGGGAAAATCTAGACAAGGAAAACTTGTTAGATACTTGGCAATCCCTTGCTGAATTTCAGTACCAAAAATTTACACGGGACTAACTTTTCAAACACTGGTGAGGCCCTCCCTAGTAAAAACTTGTTGGACATATATAAGTACCCCATCAGGAATGTCTCTTGTACACCAAAAACACAAATTTTATTGGCACCATGCAATTTCAGAATCATACGACACTTTTTGTCTCTTTGCTTTTTTTCTATTTTCTTTCTTTGCCTTGACGAGGCAAAACGGTTCATTTTAGCCAAGGCACGTGTTCTAGCCTTTGTTAAATCTTACTAGTGCCTTGCAAGAACCTCTTGTGTTTTTCTGCGCGGGATATCGCTTGAGACAGCTTTAAACTGGCCTCTTGACAATTGCCCCACTTTAAAATCAAAAATTAATATCCAAATCTCAAATTTATTTTCCTGAATCACCTGACAAAGTGCAATACTCCCCTGATGCCAAATAATAATAAGATGGTAATGTAATAATAAAATAATAAAATATATAAACCAGTTAGCAAAATATTACAAATTTTTGAATTCTTTTACTCGTTGCACGTATAAAAATGCAAAACACACACAGAAATTCATATACAAACATCTATACAAATTAAACCCGTTCCAAGCTGAGTAAATGTTCAACTTAACTCAACTCAATGCAAACGATGCCATCACAATTATTATTATGTAAGTACCCTAGAGTGTAATTGACGCTTAGCAAAACAGTTGAAAAAAAAACTTTAAAAAATAAAAATAAATAAAAATAAAAAAGTACACAAAAATATTTTAAAATGCACAAATTACCATCTGCGCTGGCAATCACTCAGCATTGCATTCAACATTTTTCACTCTCAAAAGATGTATCTTTTGGGTTTTTATTTTTATTTTTGTTGTTTTTGTTTTATTTAGCATTTTTAATGAATGCAAATTTATATTAGCATTTTCATCTGACCTTTTTGGTGGCGATGCGATGGCGGCAGCAATGGTTTTACTCTGCGTCTGTCCCTGCCTCAGTCTTCAGAGCTTAGTAGATATTCGTAAGAGACAGAGCACAGAGCATTCATTCAGTGTATGCAGAAAATGAAATGAATTTATGGATAAATCAAACAAAATAAATGTTATCGAGATAAAGAAGTTGAATAATACGGAACGTTTTCACAATTAGTTCAGATGAACTTCAAAGATTGCGGCAGCCAGCTTAGCGCAGCGGCAATGGGCCACTAAAGACAGCAGTATAAGCAGTGTGGATATGCATATTATGTATAAGGACAAAATGTTTATTTCGTTGTGGTTGATGTTGTTTTTGTTATTGTTATTTTGAACTCAATATAGTGGAATGGAAAATATTATACAAAAATGTGCTTTGAGCATTTTTTGTAAATGAGAGGAATATCTTTTTAGAACCCTTATTACTTTGGATTGGAAATTTGTTTGTTGTTCTTGACAGGAAGTGGTCGAAGTCAACATACGTATTTTAAATTAATTTCTTTATTTGAGGGTACATTATGGATTTGAAGGTTTTCTAAAATTTCTAAAATTAAATACAAAACAAATTGTGTTTAGCAAATTTTCCAGTGTTGTTAGTTGTGAGAAGAAGGAAGTTGTATGTACATTTATATTAATATTTCAAGTTTGTACAAAATAATAATTGCAGGTATGGTGTACTTATGAATACCTACGCATTTTAATCTGACTTAATTCTACTAGCAGTTGACTCCGCCACCTCGGAACACCATAATTTCAGACCATTTGTTTCAGTTAAGCGGAGTTTTCAGTTAACTGAACTTCGGATAACTGAAACTTGTTTCCAATAAACGGAGTTTTGCCAAAACAAATTAAATTCCATTTAGAATGACAATCAAACAAAAAAAAATGTAGGTATGATTTTTTGTATTGTGTAAAAATAGTTATATTTCAATATGAAACAATTCAAACAACAAAGGTATTTACATTTTTAATCACAAAACGAATATGAATATAACATTATTTCAAAACGAAAAAACAGTCGTTTCACTTATGCGGAGTTGAATAGAATAAGTGAAAAATGTTCATTTGAGGCAAACCATTTTGTTTCAATTATCCGATGTTTGCAATTAAGCGGAGTTCAGTTATGCGAAGCAGTTTGTTTGAAAAATTCTCACAAAGCCTCCGGAATAAATTTCTGTTTCAGATAACCGATGTTTTCAGTTATGCGGAGTGCAGTTAAGCGGCGTTGACGTACTTAAAAAACTCCGGTTGTGTATTTGCTGTTTAACGAGTAGATTATACATATATTAGACAAATCTTAACTGAATTTTGTAAACAAAAAATCGTATAGGTATCCTGTCTTCAAGAATAGCTACAAATTTGTCTAAAAAAAACATAGCATCAAAAAAGGCTATCAAATCAAATTATTAGCTTAAATTCATTAATCACATAGGTACTAAACTTTTGGAAAGTATTGCCTTGTTTTTGGTTACAAAAAAAAATCAAATTTTAGTAACAAAGTGGCTCCAGTTTCAGACGGTCGTCAGTCTTGATAAATAATGTATGTATAATTCACAAACAGAAAAACAATCTCGTTTTCGACAATGAACTAGAGAGTTTAACCTAGATTTTGGCAAGTTTTAGCTAAGGGTAGAACAAGGACCTTGGCTATTATGAACCCTTTTGCTTTTGGGGCTTTATCTTCTGGGCTAACAAAAAATTGGCTAACTCGCTATACACAATTTGATTGTCGAAAGTGAATACTCTAATGTTTAATACATCATACCATATTGCATAACCAATACATATAATATACATAGAAAAAAGTGTGATATGAAAAAGAAGTCAAAGGAAAGAGAGAAAAAAGTGTTGTATGATACTGAAAACTGCATGGAGATTATAAAATTTTTGTTTTAGTGTACAATAAGAGACATTCCTGATGGGGTACTCTGAAACATGTCCAACAAGTTTTTACTAGGGAGAGCCTCACGAGGTATTGAAAAGTTTTGCTCGTCTAAATTTTTGTTACTGAAATCCAGCTAGGGCTTGTAAAGTTTCTTACAAGTTTTCCTCGTCTAGATTTTCCCTACTGAAAACTGACTACGGCCATGCCTAAACTATACAGAAACTTGGCATTTTTCCAGCCAGGAGGGGTTTATTTTTTTCTCGAATAAGCCTAAGGCGCTATTGATTCGAAACGAAAAATTTGGAGGTGCTCCTCGAGTATATATAGTATAGTATATAGTATACATTATGTTAGTAATTTTTTTTTTAAATACCTAAACTTAAATTAAATTTATTTGAAATTTTTGAATTTTTTATTTCAAACTTAACATTTGTAATAAAAATTAAAATTAAAAAGAAAATGTACCAAAATTGATTTATGGATTCGCAAAAAAAAAAACGTTCAACCAATTTACTCTAAACATGATAGGGAATATAAAAAAATAACGTTACCTGCCATACAATTTTTGTTTACCCGCTGAGAAAAAAAAAAAAAAAAATTTTTCTCAAAAAACGGTTTTACGACTTTTATAAAAATAAACTGCACGACTGGTTCGCACCAACTTGATCTCGTAGCTAACAACTTTAACGTAGCTAGAAATTGACGATGTATACGTATTGGTCCAATAATATTATGTTATCATTAAAAAAAATTAAAAACAATTTAAAATATAAAATGTTACTATAAATTACTATAAATTTATTGTATAAATGGCTAAAAAAGATAGAGCTCAAAATGAAATATGCCATCCGATTTGTTTGCTAAACATAAATTTGTTAAAAAAAAAAATATTCAGTAACCCGTTAACAAGATATCGAATTTTCAAAAAAAAAATCAATATATTTTTTACAATCCAAAAAAAAAATAAAATTTGCAAAATCTCATCGATTCTTTATTTGAAACGTTAGATTGGTTCATGACATTTACTTTTTGAAGATAATTTCATTTAAATGTTGACCGCGGCTGCGTCTTAGGTGGTCCATTAGGAAAGTCCAATTTTGGGTAACTTTTTCGAGCATTTCGGCCGGAATAGCCCGAATTTCTTCGGAAATGTTGTCTTCCAAAGCTGGAATAGTTGCTGGCTTATTTGTGTAGACTTTAGACTTGACGTAGCCCCACAAAAAAAAATCTAAAGGCGTCAAATCGCATGATCTTGGTGGCCAACTTACCGGTCCATTCCTTGAGATGAATTGTTCTCCGAAGTTTTCCCTCAAAATGGCCATAGAATCGCGAGCTGTGTGGCATGTAGCGCCATCTTGTTGAAACCACATGTCAACCAAGTTCAGTTCTTCCATTTTTGGCAACAAAAAGTTTGTTAGCATTGAACGATAGCGATCGCCATTCACCGTAACGTTGCGTCCAACAGCATCTTTGAAAAAATACGGTCCAATGATTCCACCAGCGTACAAACCACACCAAACAGTGCATTTTTCGGGATGCATGGGCAGTTCTTGAACGGCTTCTGGTTGCTCTTCACTCCAAATGCGGCAATTTTGTTTATTTACGTAGCCATTCAACCAGAAATGAGCCTCATCGCTGAACAAAATTTGTCGATAAAAAAGCGGATTTTCTGCCAACTTTTCTAGGGCCCATTCACTGAAAATTCGACGTTGTGGCAGATCGTTCGGCTTCAGTTCTTGCACGAGCTGTATTTTATACGGTTTTACACCAAGATCTTTGCGTAAAATCTTCCATGTGGTCGAATAACACAAACCCAATTGCTGCGAACGGCGACGAATCGACATTTCACGGTCTTCAGCAACACTCTCAGAAACAGACGCAATATTCTCTTCTGTACGCACTGTACGCATTCGTGTGGTTGGTTTAATGTCCAATAAAGTAAACTGAGTGCGAAACTTGGTCACAATCGCATTAATTGTTTGCTCACTTGGTCGATTATGTAGACCATAAATCGGACGTAAAGCGCGAAACACATTTCGAACCGAACACTGATTTTGGTAATAAAATTCAATGATTTGCAAGCGTTGCTCGTTAGTAAGTCTATTCATGATGAAATGTCAAAGCATACTGAGCATCTTTCTCTTTGACACCATGTCTGAAATCCCGCGTGATCTGTCAAATACTAATGCATGAAAATCCTAACCTCAAAAAAATCACCCGTTATATGCAAAATTGTTAAAATTGTAAAGGACCTCATGCATAAAAATTTGGTTAAATCCGTGTAGCTGTTAACGAGAATTTCGAAAATCAAAAACTCGGTTCTGTAACGGGTACCGTAAATAATCGTTTTTGGTAATTTTGTTTTATAAAAACATTGACCATACCCTTGATAGTAATTCATAATTTTTTTTATCAAAATCGTTAGACATTTTTGAGATAAATTACTTTTTCCATAATAGTTGTATGGCAGGTACCGTTATTTTTGGAGCTGAGCAAAAAACTATAGTTTCCCCTCTAGGGAATCACCTAAGAATCTTAAGTCCAAAGTAAAAGGAAAATCGCTTCAGTGGTTTAGGCTGCAGGTCGAGGTACAGACAGACCGAGGTACAGAAATCCGGGACGCACTTTTTTCGCGTTCTCTATCATCGAAGTGTAAGGGAAAAATGATTACCTCGAGTTCGATTTTTTGCACGAATCCTAAACGTACCCTATAGAACCTATATCGCAAGTAAGAACATTGTAAACATAGTAAATTATAGTAAATATCAATTTTAGATAATTTTTCCGCCCCTTTTTATATGCATATGTACCTAAGATTGTACCTTATCAGTGTAGAATTCTTATCAATTTATTTGCGGTTAAAAAAAAAATAAACACAAGACTGATACAATCCATAATGAAACTTACGAGTACAAAAGCACAAGCAAACTTAAATAATACTGGTTGAGCACATGGTAACATGGACATTGTACTTTGTACTATCTAAACAACTCCAATTGTAATTAGGTCACTTGGATAAGCTAGTCGGGATCGTCTTTTATGATGAGTTTTTTTTTTTAATGTTCCTCTTCTTATTGAATGATTCATTTCAGTAGCATATGAAATTTTTATTATAAAAGTAACATTCACATGAAAATATTGAGATGATTTGCAAAATAAAAAATAGAATTATCACAAATGAGTTGCCAATGAATTTGCAGCAACGTATGTATTTGATGTATGATTTTCGTGACAATTTTAAGATTTGTCCCAAGTTTCATGAGGGTAGATTTTTTTTCACAAGTTTTTTTGTATAGTCCGATACTTTTCTCTACCTTTCAAAAAAGCACCCTTTCAACATTAAATTAAATTGGGTGGCGTAACGGCTCGTGAAGAACCAAGGCCTAGTGACTAACAACTCGAAACCATTCCTGTGTGCGCGTCACGACAGGAATAGAAGGGACCTTCAATTTTATGCCGAATTCGAACGGCTAGACGAGAAGCACTTATTCATGACAAGTGATACTCTTGATGGAGGATTTGTCAAATCCCCGCAAGAGGCAGTATTTCTGAAAAAAAAACTTTTTAGTTTTTATGTGGGCGAGGCTGGGAAGTGAACCCAGACCTCCAGCGTAACAGTCCGTCGCACTAACCCTTTCACTATAGACATTTTTATTGACCGTTCTTATTCTTGGTTTTCATCAGAAATGAAACATTTATACCAAGTTTCATCAACGGACCATTACATGTACATAAATGTAGCTATGTTTGCAAGCTCACCAGACAGCTTTCCCACATACAACCATATGGGAACTGAACAGGAGGATTTGGAAATCAGTTACAAGCAATTTTGCTCAATGCTCACATTCAGGTAATCAATTTGTCCCCTATATAAAAATTGTCTAGATGGTACTGTCATAGAAACAGCATAAACTTGAGCTTGTTAAACTTGTTAGCTGCCTTAAAAGTTCCAGCAACTTATTTCCAGGCGCATACCGGGCCTAATTTTGGATGGCCCTTCGCACATTGGGGACCCCAGTCAAAATAGACATACAAATCTCAAAACATAAACAAAATACTGATAACGCTTAAATTTTGTATGGTCCTTCCACTAACCATAACAAAGCAATATGGTAGAATGTCTCCATCGAGCATGGTCGAATGTTGAAAAAATTAGTTTTTCGCAAATAACTTTTGAACAGTAAATACCATCCAAAAGTAGTCTAGGGACAATTTGTAGATCACAAAATTCTCTGCAAAAAAGACTTTTATACTTTTTGCCTATACGACCAACGACTAAGAAATTATAGCTTTAAACAAAAAAAAAAAATTACGAAAATACTGTTTTTTTTTAGTATAATTGTCGTAGGAAAAAAGGTTGTTTATCTTTTTATAGAACAATTTGTTACCTAGACTTTTTTCGATAGCATTGACGTTGACGGTTTAACAGTACTAAAAAAAAAACAATATTTTCGTCATTTTATGTTTATTTAATAGCTGTACTTTCTTTTTTGTAGAGAATTTCTTGATCTACAAACTGCACCTAGACTACTTTTCGGCAATATTTACCGATCAAAAGTAATTTGCGAAAAACTGATTTTTTCGACACTTGACCCTGCGTTAAAAGATGTGCTAACATCGGATCGACAGGGACTATTTACCATTGATTCATTATGGTCAGTAGAAGGTCCGTACCAAATTTAAGCTTTATCGGAATTTAAATTTTGTTTAGGGAAATGTCTATTTTGACTGGGCTATAATTAAACTGACGGGATACTAATATGCGCAAATAGTTCGCCCAGATTTGGTTAAAAATTGATGAGTGATGAGTTCTTGGAGAATTTTGTTTACAAAGGTAGTACCGAGTTTTTGAGTGGAAATCCAGTTTATCATGTTTTTTTTAAAGATTTATAACGATTAATCAATTTTGTTTGGAAATCGTCAAATTTAAAACCGTAATTAGTGTCATAGTTTTAAGTACATCAATTGTTTTTACGAATAATATTAAAAATACAAGAAGTAGTTTTAACATTTAACAAAAACCATCATACACGATTATAATTTATTTTCTTTGAATTTTAATTTAACTTGATCTTACACTCGGAGTTGTCAAAAAATCAAGGCTGAATAAGAAAGATCATAAGATGACCAGCACTTCAAAAAAAAAATAAAAGATCGTTTTATCATACACGACCCATACCATTCAAATGAGTAAAATGTTAATTTTTGTTTAATAATACTCAAGTGAAATAAGTATTTGCATAAAGAATTGTTAAGCCAAAATATCAGAACAATTCAAATTGAATTTGTTTTTTTTTTAAATATTCCAATTTTTGGTTGGTTGAAATTTATAGTCAGATTCCTGGCGGAAGATAAATTTGCTTATACATATACCTAAGTTTTCTTACGCAATTCTTAAAAAATAAAACAATTGCAAAGGAAGCAATAAAATTGCATATTTATTACTTTATAAGTATGAAATTATATTAATTTTTGTAGAGTAAGCAATTAACATATGTGGAGGCAACAACGAACGTTTGAAGAAAGTTTAGATAGAGATAGATACCTATAGAGGTGGTTCTTCATTTCGAACGTGTGCGGTGGGATTTTTGTATACATAACATATACCATGTCTACTTCACAAATTGTTTCATTAAGTGGATCTAAGTGTTATAAGCTTTTTTTTTTTAGGAAATATTTGGCCTAAATTCAATTTTTTTCCCGACTGGCGGCAGATTTGTGATTTTTTATGTTCTTTAACGAAACATTGTAGATACTTTAAGGCCAAGTATTTTCACAGGTGACCATATTTAATCAAGAACTATTGCAGTTGATAATATTAATAAATTGTGTTTGTTAGTCAAAACTTGTTTTCAAAAAATCCATAGTTTGGTTGTTTAATTATTATAATCGTTAATCAGTCCATTTTAGTTGATTAGCGTTATTTAATTACAACCTGTGAAAGATTTAACGTTAAAGATTTAATCCGATTTTGAAAAAACTGGCCTCTACTGAAATAAGGGAATCTATATCTAATCTATTTAATATTTTGTAGAAAATTTTGGATTTGGTTTTTGAATTGAATAAGATTCGTGTGTTAAAGAGTGCCAAATATACTGATTATGATAGTAGATTTTCAGACCAGTCGCCGAAAAAAACCATGAAAACCATCACGTGCGATTATTATGGATAACTGTATATAAACCGCTTATCTTTAGTAACACCGATTCAAAATTTTGTTTTCCTTCCCAAAGGAAGGACCGTATCTATCTATGTACATAAAGGTTGTGCATGCAATTGACACTTAGCCTAGGAACGAACTTGCGATTTTCATGTCGCGAATATTTCGATCGTAAAAAATTGAACACATGGACTTTAAAAATGAACACAGGTATAAGTCGCGACGCTTATGCCTTAAAGCGCACATGCGATTTTTTGTCACTGCATTCAAATTAAAATAATTTATTTTATTTTTGCTGCTGAAAATTCGCGTAATTGAAATCGCAAGTGCGTTGTTACTCTATTTCTATTGTTCTTCGACTAAAATCGCAAGTACTAATTCCCAAAAGGCTAAAATTTGTTTTATTTTTCTTGGCGAAATCGCAATAGCAAATATGCACATCTGCACTTGTGATTTCGATCGCCTTCGATCGACCTTCAATATAAATGAACACAGATATAATACTAAGAAATCACAATGCGTATGGCTAAGCACATGCGATTTTTTATCGCTGCGGTTAAAAAAGTGGTATGATTTCTTTGTACGTACATAAAATGTTAATTCAAATTTAAATAATTGTCTTACATTTTTTCGACTGAAAAAATCGCGCTACTGAAATCGCAAGTTCGTCTGTATCTATTGTTCTGCAACTTAAATCTCAAGTGCATTTTAGCTTAAAAACCTAAAATTTGGCGAATTTTATTGACGATCCGATGTTCACGAATTGAAATTATTCAAATTGCACTAAAATGTTTGCTCATACTTGCGATTTAAATTACTGCGACGAGAAAATGTAATCGCAGCAAGAAATAGGCACGCATGCACTTGTGATTTCGATGGCGAAAAATTGGAACATATGAGCTCCAATATAAATGAACATAGGTATAATAGTAAGAAATCGCGACATTGGCTTTCAAACACTCATGCGATTTTTTGTCGCTACGATTAAATAAGTGTTTTTTTTTTTTATTAAAATTTAAACAATAGTATTTTATTATTGCCACTGAAAAATCGCATAGTATTTTATTATTACCACTGAAAAATCGCGAAACTGAAATCGCAAGACCGTCTGTTAGTCTGTTTCTATTGTTCTGTGACTTAAATCGCAAGTGCATTATAGCTGAAACGGCTAAAATTTGGCTCATTTTACTGGCGATCCGATTGTCGCAAATTAAAATTAAGCAAAATGTACGAAAATATTAATATTAATAATTGCGATTAAATTTGTTGCAATTAAGAAAAAAAATTGCAACAACAAATATGCACGCATGCATTAATGAAAAGAGACAGAGGGTTTTAAACACATATTAGACTTAAAAATCTCAGCGGTCAAACAATAAACTCTTTTGAGCGGATTTTTGTCGCAAGTTTTAATACATCAAATGGTATAAATAAACCTGTAGTACGCGCTTGCGACATGTAGTATTTGTATACGATTAAATAATTGCTCAACAAATATGTAAATGCAATCATTTTTTGCGATTTTTCAATCGCAAAGACGGAATCTCAAGTAGGTACGTTATTTGTCGTCAACAAAATACATTTCATTAATCAGACCGATTCCTTTAAAGTATATATGCAAGTGTGTTTGCTAATTAAAAACAATTCAGACCTAAAAATCGACTCTTGTGGCACCTGGCACTTCGTTAATTTTGTTTTTATTTTAAGAAATAAAGAAAAACTAAATAGATTGTCTCTGAAATCATTTGAAATTTGTCAATAGTTCAGCCAAGTTCTTCAAACATATGCTTAAAATTAAATAAAATGTTTTACAAAATTTCTATCAATTTAATTTGAATTCAATTGAATTAATGAATGTTTATTTTATTTTTAAATTTTGGCTCAAAAGTCGATTTTTGTTTTTAAGAACGAGAGCATGCATATTGTCTATTTATAGATTAGCTAGTTAAATAGCAATATTCAAATAAAATTAAGGTGCATTAACATCTGCAGCTCATTTAGAACAATTTATGAGATTACTTAAACAAAATCAAAAAAAAAAAGTGCTTTGTATAGTAAACAACACAAATTTATATATCTTATTATGATCTACTGATGTACAAGTATAAACGAAACAAATATAAAACAAAAGAAAAAACAAATTTTTCCTATTAAAAATAATTGAATTTATTTATTGCATTTTTCTGTTTGATGATTGAAGGTAAACTGGCTATTTCACTTACTTACGGGGTTATAATACGGATGAAATTATCGGATAGGTATATGTATAATGGATTACCGATGAACTCATATTTAAATAGCGTTTTGTGTTGGGCGGTGTTTGGCGACGACCCACACAATAACTTGGCAGCCCCACAACGGGCTGACGACGCACGCTGACATAAAGTGAAAATTATTCTATCTTTTTTATATGTAAAATGTATGTAAGTAAAGTAGAAAAAAAGAGAATTAAAATATTCATGAGACGAAAATTGAAAGGCACATTATTTCCTTGAAATGCACTTCTCTAATGAAACGCAATTAAAAGCATTTTTCAAATTTTTTTTTTTTTTCGTTTTGTTTAGAGAATTCACTACAAGTTCTGATGAATCATGTTTTTTATTTGAAAAGTGATTGAAAAAGAAGGTGACAGGTATTTATATGTACCTTATGGATTGGGATTATGTTTTTTTTTTACGTGCGCGTCGCCAGACTTTCGAAAAGATGAAGAAATTTAAAAAATTGTTCTTTCATCTTATAAAACAGTTTGTCTTTCCGAGAGAGTAACTAAAAGACTAATAAAAATTTTCACAACTTTTAGGGGAAATTAAGCCAACCATCTGTACGTATCTAAGGAATTACCTTATTCTTAGTAGGTAAATATTTTCATTATTTTTTTTTTTTTGTTGGTTATAATCTTTAGAATTTAGATGGTATTACATTTCTTATTGAACTTATTTCTCAAGGAACGATCAAAACGGATCTCAGCCTTTGGAGCATTTGTTTTACACTGACGGAAATGACAAGTCATGAAACAAAGTTCTTTTTGGGCTTCTTATACATACATACATGGGTATGTAACTAAATTTTTTTTTAATTTAAGAATTTAAAAAGTCTACAATTTCATAGGCTTTGAATTTCGTGTCAAAGGGAAATCGTAGAAAAATGCGGCACTAAATTAGCAACGAATTAGCACTTAATTTAGGCATCATAAGGTTTTGGAATTTCAGTTGTGGCGGACCAAAAGGTAAAAATGTCTCCATTAATGGAGAATTTTAGCAATTGCAAACAAAATTGATAAAACCATGCTGTAATGAAATAGATAGCAACAACAAACAGCAGAAGGAAATTTTTTGTTTATGTTTGCGTCGGCGTTGCGTCGTTTTGTATGGATTTTTGTTTCTATATCTGTATTCTGTAGGTACTTATACATGCTTGTGATTACATGACTCTGAAAGCTTTTATTTTTAAATAGAAATTCTTATAGAAGTTGTATCCATCCCGATCCGAATATATTTCGTAAAAACGCAACTACTTTATTTAAATTTAAAGATAAATTAGTAATAATCTCTCCATTTATGGAGAGTTTTACCAATCTCAAACAAAAACGATAGAAAACAAACATTTACATCTCTTGAGCACCGTCATAATGTTTTATGTCTTTCGTCATTTAACCTATATTTCTACAAACAGTGTTCTAGTGAAATAGCCAGTTGCATCCTCCCTTTAAACCATACAACCGTAATACTCGCGCTTCCAGGAATGCAAATCAGTTTACCCTTGAGCCCAAATTCGGACGTACTGTTAAGTACAGAGATTCTTTCTTTAGTCGCACTTCACGAATGTGGAATGCTTTACCCAGCTCGATTTTCCCCTCCCATTGTGATCTACAGACATTTAAAACCAATGTGCATCGGTATCTCCTTTTAAATCCCCTCCAGCCTACCAAATCGCTTGTGTAGCATGCGTTAAATATAAAAAAAAAACATAAATAAATGATAGCAAAATCAAACATAAAAGAGCAAACAAAAATGTGGAGACTTTCAAATAATTATGTATACTTATAATTATCAATTTGCTCGAACAAGGCACAGCAGAAGGAAATTTTTCCTTTATGGTTCCTTCCCCACATATTTATATGGAGTTTTAAAATCTTGTACACTTTATATGTAAATGCGGCGATTACACAAATTTATTTAATTATTATGACACAAATTATATCCATTCTGATCTGAAGTTAAACATAGTATTTAAATATTTTTGACAGACACTTTCTTACATTTTTGTATGGTTATGACAAACAGATAACAAATTCTCCATTTATGGAGAGTTTTACCAATCATAAACACACGTTTTAGAAAACTGTGCTGTTTTAAAGTAGAAAACAAAACATACGAGAACTCAAATGTAATTTTTTTTTCGCACGCTATAAATGGCCCTAAATAATAATTCTCTGCGAAAATAGTGGAGGCTACTCAAAATAATCAGCTTTAAGCCTAGTACGCTGCTGATGCGAAACGAAATTTTCCCGCGGTCTCTAAAAAGACAACACAGCGGAAAAATATGCATGGAGAGTTTCACAAATTGCAAATAAATAAAACAAAATTAAACGAACAAATCAAACAACAGCAATGGTGTAATGAAAGTAACAAAAAATAAAAACACTGACAAACCCAAATGTCATTTTTCCGCACACAATTAATGGTCCGGGCAATTAATTGTGTACGATAAGAGAGTGGAAACTGGTCAAAACAATTTGGTATAATCATCTATTTCGCTGGTCGAACAGCGTACCACAGAACGAAAAGCACAACGAAATTTTTCGTTTATGATTTCGTTATGTCATTTTTGTATGGAATTTTTCGTTTCGCATCAGCAGCGTAGGTACTAGGCTTAAAGAAATAATATTATAATAAATACATACACACTTTATAATAAAATGAGTCACAACGTTTCTCTGAAAAACCATATTGAAATAATTAAATATATCACTTGTTTTTTTTTTTTTTTTTTTTTTTGAAATTGTTCTGCCCTCCCATAAAAAGCCTACTACTGTACGGCGAACACGGATATGATGGCACAAAAAAATGTCCAATATTGCCCTTTCTACCTAGAGCAAGTTTAAAAAATGCTTCTCCAAATTTGAATTGCTTTAAGGAAGTTTAATATACGAATTCAAGCACCTGATGGCAAACAAAAAGTGTGAATAAACAACAAATTTTTAAAAATAACAAGATTTATCAATTTCACAATCAGCTAAACAATTTTCGAAAAAAACTCTGGCCATTTTTCTGTAAGAAATTTGTTCCAACATTTTGCCATTGGATCAGTAGATGAAGAGTGATACCTACGTACATTATGTAGAATTGCGCGTACAAATTAACAATTCCTAAATATTTATCTGAACTTTTCAATATATTTTTACAACAAGGCAGCAGTACATAAATCGACTTGTCCAAACAATTCAAATGGATATATTAAGATTTTACTTTTTACAAATTAACTAAACAAACCGAGGTAATTTATATTTGTCCTTCAATTCAATTATTATGATGTTTAAAAAATTAATTTGAAATTTGTTAAGTTTGTATGAGCAAAGTCATAACCTTAAAGGATTTTGAAAAGTTTTAAGTCAATAGAAACTGATTAAAAAAATCAACAATTTAAATGGCTACCGACTTTTATATGTATCTATCTAAATGTACCTTCGTGAGTGATAAAATGTATTGCAAGTACATTTGTATGTAAGCATGTATGATGTAGGTATATATTTAAAAAAAAAAAAATCCAAAGGTGGGAATTATTTTCTTTTATTTTATTATATCCGCAGCAAACACACCTTTTTTTTCTTCATCACTTATGGTTACATTACAGGTCAACAAATTGCTTTGAAATACGTAAATGGAATTTTAATAAGCAAACATTTTTTTTTGTTTAAAATAAAAAAATAAAGTTGAGGATAAAACCAAAACTCGCTATCCCACTCTTTTTACTTTTTCTTATTCCAAATGAACATATAAGCAATTTACATTGCTTAAGCGCATTAGAATAGAATATTCCAGTGTTAAGCTGGAAATGGAGTTTGTTGATTTTTATTATAGCTTGAATTTCAATTTAATAGTATTCTCATGGTATTCTGTTGATGGCTGTTTTTTGTTTCTTATTTACTATTGAAAGGAGGGCATTGCGTGAATAAAAATTGAAAGACGATGGTAATTAAACGTTACGAATTCAGTATTTACGCACATTGACAGACTAACATATTAAGTAGATAGAAAGAGAGAGGGGGGAAATAAATGAAAAAATGCATGATTATAATTCTAAAAACAGTAAAAGGTCTACTTTCTGATGATTCAGATGATGGAAATTTTTTCTATTTTTCAGAAAATACGGTGTTATTATCTTTAGAGAAACAATAAACAAGAAATATGCCAAAAAAAACTAAGAGTTTAATTGACAAAATTTTTATTTTTTTCAAATTGGCGAATTTTAAGAAAAAAATCTATAGAGGATGGTTTGGAATCATTTGACTAAATGACATTTTTCAAATTAGGTACACAAACTAAGTATAGTAAGTAGCCCTGTCAAAATGTAAAAAAAATGGCCAAGCCAAACAAAATCCAAGTAAAGGTTTTTAAATGCAGTTGTCTTTTTTTTGACATAAGAAATATTGTCGCGAAAGTCTATTGCCAAATTTTGTGCGCGTCAATAGTTATTCAAGGTTAAATGTCGAAAATATCAGTTTTTCGCATAAAACTCGGAAACGGTAAATGCTATTATCAAAATCTGTTTAATACAAAACTTGTAGATTATGTCATTTGCCATAAAAAAAAAAGTTGTGACTATTTTTTTTTTTGTACCCACCGTTAAGAAGATATCGACATTTCAAATAACGTAAAATGTCGAAAACGGTCGTTTTTCACGTAAAACTCTAAACAGTTCAAATTTTTGGTGAAAACATCTGAATACAAAGTTTGTACATTATGGGAATCCCTACAAGAAAAAATTATTATTTTTTTTTTTCTTAAAAACAACCGTTTCAAGGATATAAGTTTTTAAAAGTTTGACAAAAAGTTCAAATTTCTGTTTTTTTTTTTTTTTTAATTTTTACTCTTAAAAGCACAAGTTGTCGGAAAAATCTTACGCTCAGTTTAAATAACTTAATATTCTCTTCAAAAAAAAATATGAAACTTTTTTCCATACGAGACATAAGCCGCAAGATATTGTGACTTCAATTGTTTCAACTGTCAAAAAAAAAAACAGTTTTTCGCATGTACATATCTTTTAAACCATAAGCTTAATCGAACAATTATATTAGTAAAATTTTTACATTATGTAATAAGTGCGAAAAGTTTAAGTATCTTGGATCTGTGATAAATAGCAAAAGATCTTGTGACGACGAAATTAAAAATCGCGTTAGCGTAGGGTGGATGAAATGGCGGGAAAACTCTGCCATCTTCTGTGATAGAAAAATGCCCCCTAAGCTGAAAGGAAAGCTCTACACGGCAGTTGTTCGTACAGCGCTTAAATACGGTTTAAAGTGTTGGACAAAGTTCAAAACGTATGAGAGTAAATTGACGGCAGCTGAAATGAAGATGCTTCGCATGAAAGCAATAGTGACAAAGTGATCGAATAGTGATCGAATAAGAAGCAAGCGAATCCGAGGAAGCCTACACTTCAAAAATACCATCTTGGACAAAATACAGCATGACCAACTTAACTGGTACTGTCATGTACAAGGAATATGCCATGAGAACCCAGTTCAAAAGGCAATAGCACAAGACGTTCCAACACTGTCGCGGAAGAAAGGCAGGCGCAAAAACTCCTGGATGAAACAAAAACACCTGCATTAGAACAATCCAAAACCGGGAGGCCTTTCGACGTTTTCTGGAGGTCAACCCGGCGAACCCAACAAATAGAACCTTAGGTGAAGCAGTTGAGTGGGAGAGAGTTGTGGTCCCCTCAAGATCATGACAATAAATAAAATAAATAATAATGAGCTTGACTAATTTACCAATTCATTTAAGTCTACTTACATTTTATTAAACAAACTTTTCACAATGGAAATAAAGTCAAACAATACAAAAAAACACATTTTTGCAAGCTGACAGCTTAAAATTCTAATGGTATTAGTACAGGGAAGGGGCAATCTGGCAAAAAATTTAAATCCGAAAGAATGTTTTTAAACCAAAACAAAAATCGAAAAAGATCGGAAAGTTCTATTTGCTCAATAGAACTTATATATTGTCAAAATGGGAGTTTTGATAGATCTAAATCAAAAATAAATTAATTTTGTTTACATATGGAAAACACCATAAACAATGTTGCCACACTTGGTCTGTTCGATTATTCATCAAAACTAACAATTTCTACCAATTTCGGTCCAAAGTTCATAAAGAATTGAAAATGACAGAACTGTGGACTTAAATCGGAAGATAATTTTGGGAAGTAAACAAACAGACATAATTTTGCTCCGTCGATCGGTATAACATGAATCAGTGGTAAAGCGAGGCATGGTACATGTTTTCGTGACAGCACGACGACGATAAGAATCGCATAACCCGACAACCTTTCGAGAAAAACATGTAATCCATGTAAAAATACAATTAGTTTGACTAGCTAGCCCCGACAAAAATCGAAAACGTCTCCAGAAATTTTTTTATTAGGTAAGTGTTTTGTGTGTAAATTAAAATTAAGAGCAAATTCTCAATTGCATGTTTTGCACAACAAATGCTAAACAAACAGATTCAGAACTCAAACATAAAATTCCTAAGCTACAAGAGATTGTGCACTTTCCTATTCATATTTGTATGCAGATACAACAGTGTTTTCTGCAATTCATTGCATTTGCATGCTGTGCGTTGTTTTATCTGCTCTGACCCTACTCTTTTGTTTATAGGAGAAGAATACAATAATTGATTATTTAAGAGATTACAAACAAAAATTTAAAAAAGACTTGTTTCAATTTGTTTCTCTGCTTAGTAAAAAAAAAAGATCCATTTCCGGCACTTTGTTGTGCTTGCATAGATTTGATAAACTAAAGGTTATCTCAAAAACCTAACCTAATGTAGCAATTATGAGGTCAGTTTTTAATTCAGCGCATCAGCAATCTTCAAAAATTTTTAATGTAGCTAGAGTTAGAGAAATTTGTTAAAATCAGTCGATCAGTGAAACCAATAGTTGATAAATTAGTTGTTAATTAACCAACTTTTTATTCAGTAGGTTCCTATATATTTAAAAAAAAAAATCTTCAAAAAAAAATTGTGAACTCAAGCAAACTCTTTGACAGTTCAATGTAAAGATCCCTTCCGTCCTTGATCTTCCATTAATTGTCGCCGTCGTTAACAATGCAATTTAATCCAATTAATCCATTTTGTCAGCTTTCATGTTTGATTTCTCGATGAGACAATCAACGAAGAAGATACTCCGGGGTGATACCCATGTATTACTATACCCTTAGTTAACTCGGAATTCCTTTGTAAACTCACTAAAAAAAAAAAAAACAAACGAAGGAAAAAGATAAAAGAAAAATCACAATCACAATAAACTAATTAGCACTGGGGGATTTCCTTGCGTTGTGAGTGTAAGGTACATTATTATTATCTTATTTTTTTTTTTTTTTGGTTATTTTATTTACAATAAAGCAAGATAACAACAAAAATATTTATTATGCTCATGATCATTTTACACGGATTCACAATCTTATTTTTTAGCAGGTATTAATTTTATTGATTGACAAGGTTTGACACATGCGCATATTTTTAAGGCAAATAAAAACAAGAACGTGTTTCAATTCTCCATTGACGTTTCTTAACCTTTTTTTTGTATTGAATTCCCAATAGACAGAGGGAGAGAAAGAGAGACAATAGAACTAAATTAAAACCACATCACTGAAGGGCGAGGAAGAGAACAATTCACAATTTAATAGAAGAAACCATTTTTTTTGTAATTTGTTTCTGATTAACTACTGCATTCCTCAAGGGAAAGGGGCAATTTATTTTATATTTTCACACTTTATTTCCATGAAGGGAATTTATATTAAGATCGATATCGGTATGTATTTTAAATGCACAAACAAGATACGAGAGGGAGACATAAGAGACGTCGAGACGACCGACCGCGACGTTAGAGAAAGAATGAGTGTAGTCTGTAGTGTAGAACTTGGACTTGTTGCTTGTAGCTTGTAGACAAAAAAAAAAACACATCGAAGAACTTCATCAAAGGGGCTGGCTGATTATTGCTGATCGCGCAGTAGACAGATGGTTTGTGAGTCATTAACTTGTTGAATTTTGATGTGGTTAGGTGAAGTCATTTTTTGTATACAAACGCTTATACCACGTGAGTTTGTTTGGCTGCAACCCTGCAACTTCCAAAGATTAATATTAAGAGAAATGTGACGATTGTGAGCTTTTTTCAGAGTATAGCACAGACTTGAACCATTTAGCGTGTAGAGATTGATCGTGATCATTCACAATCGTTTTAAAGAGAAATGAATACGGAAAAACTTTGTTTTAAAAAGAAAATGAGAGAGAATAAATGAGCAGTATATGATTGTAATGTAAATGCTTTGCTTTGTTGAACTTTAAGTTCAACTAGCTTGGCGTTCAGGTATTAATAATTAAAATTTTCGTATGTTCGTATGTTTTACATTGCCAAAACTAAATCATTTTTCAAACAATAAATCCTAATTGTTTTTAATTTTTTCCCGAAGGTTGTAATTAATTTGGATATTAGCTTTTATTTCAAGGGACAAGGACCAATTTTAAAATGAAGATATCACTGCTCATTTTGACCATAAAAAGATTCTTATAAAAAGGTAAGGTATGGCAAATTATACAGGGTTATTAGTATAAGGTGCACCAAAAATCTGTAACGAATAGGTTGGGTTAAGACAAGAAAAAATCGTATGGGAGGGGGGAGTCTGTTTCCCCCCGTTTAGGCAGGATGGGCAATTTTCTAAAAAATTGGCTTAAAACAGAAAAAAAATTATTTAAAAACAACGGTCAAGCTTGCAATGCCCTGCCATACCTTATTTGAAAGCCAGAAATCTCTTCTTTAATTTTCATTTTAAATTAAGTTGCGTTTGTGAATAGTTTTTAAAAATTATTTTTCAAACTCGAAATTAAAAAAAAAAAAAATTAAACTAATTTTTTTCAAAGTTTTACGTTATTAAGTATAATTTTTGTTTTCAAAAATCAATTTTTAGTCAAAAACTAAATGGGTGTAGGACTTTTCAAGATTTCAAATTAATAAAGCAACTTTCTCATAAAACTAAGAAGAATCCGACTAATTGGTCATTTCAGCAACAAGTTGATCATCAATCATCATCAACCTCGTTTTTTTTTTTGTTTTTACTAAGATGCTGGTTTCTTTATATCTTAATATCTTGAAAAGTCTAAGTCCTAGAACCATGCGGTTTTCAGTGTTTAACTAAAAATTGACAAGAGCATTAAGTTTTGAAAAAAAATTGTGCTTAACTGCATAAAATTTTGAAAAAAAAATTAGTTTGAAATTTTTTTTTTTTTTTTTTAAATTTCGACTTTGAAAAATAATTTCTTAAAAACTATTCACAAAAGCAACTTAATTTTAAATGGAAGAAATTAAAGAAGAGATTTTTGGTTTTCCAAAAAGTTATGGTAGTGCATTGCAAGTCTTACCGTTGTTTTTAAATAACTTGTTTCTGTTTTAAGTCAATTTTTTAGAAAATTGCCCTTGCCGCCTAAAGGAAGGGGAAATATACCCCTCCTCCCATACGATTTTTTTCTTGTATTGTATTTGTATATGTCAAGGCGTTCTGACGCAAGTGTAAGAGTGTTTGAACTCTTTGACGGTGATCACATTGGTCTGACTCTTCCGACTATTTTTGATTTCTTTGAAATTTATCTCACTCCCACTTCATAGTTAGAAAGGGAGAAAAGTAGTACATTTTTAAAAAATTTAAAAATTTGTGGATTTTTTTGACGTTCTCTTGTAAATTCGGAGGATTCAGTCCAATGTGAACACCGTCTTTAATAAATATTGCCTATTTACAGGTAATTTCACAATTGTCAATAAATTGTTAGAATTCGTATTCTGACGCCAGATTCAAGTAATGCAATACAAAAAGTAACAATATATATCGAGTTTGTCAACTTTTAACTGTCATATTAGTACAAGGTTCACGCAGATTTAGTATATATAATAAAAACTATTTTAAAAACAAAAGTATTGAAAAGTAATGGGCAATAAATATCAAAAAAATGTATTCTATTTCCTGAGGAACATTTCCATATCGGATCGAATTTTCTCAAAATTTGGAACTTAACTGTTAGAAAATTGGAACCACTCAGGTTTATATTTTAAGATATTTCAAACATAATTTATTGTGGGTTATTGGAGCACGTGCCCAAATATGAGAATTGTACTCAAGTTTCGGACGGATAAATGCTTTATAGATTACATCCAAATCAGAAGGGGAGGCAAATTTCTTGCATCTTCGAAGAAAACCTAAACACTTAGCAGCATTTTTGGCGACGTCAAATATTTGGTCGTTCCACAGGAGGTGGTCTGTGATACACATATCGAGCACTGAAAGCTTTTCGGTTTCCTCAAAGCAATTGCCACTCATGGATAGTGGCATTGGGGGTGGGTTTTGTTTTAACGACATGAGACAGCATTGAGTTTTTGAAGCATTACGACCCTATTATGACTCGCGAGTCGAACGTTATTAAAATCACTTATGGAGTGGTTTTAAGATTAGCAAACTGCGACGTTCGTAAAGAGCAACATCTCAATTCAACACATTGTTTACTTTTTACCCGAATATATTTAGGTGAGCCATAAACGGTAGTGCCAATTGTCAGATTTACCTAATATTATATAATATATACTCCACGCGATTTTTGATTCCCCATCGGACAATGGTGTTGAGATCAGAATTTAATGAGCTTATCATACGCTGCCGTTGAAGTTCCACATCCGAAGGACATGGATGTGAATCTGAAAACGAATATGAGAAGCTGAGGGTATTGTCGTCAGCAAAACAGTTTAATAGATTAGAAGTTTCAGATAAAAGATCGTTAATGAATAAATAAGGGAGAGAGTCGGAGACAAAACGGAGCCATGGGGCACACCATCATTTATTTTATGGATTTCAGACTTGAAACCATCCAATACGACTTGTATTGAACGGATAATTTCTAATCCAACGAAGAAGAGATTCGTCGATACCAAATGCATGCATTTTCGATAAGAGAGCTTGATGTCAAACTCTGTCAAACGCTTTTGAAATCTCAAGTGCAATAATATTACTTTCTCCAAAACGATGTAAAGATTTGTTCCACTGCTCGGTGAGATATACCATCAGATCACCAGTGAACCTATTGCTACGAAAGCCGTACTGCCGGTCATTAAGAAGCTTTCGTTCTTCGAGATATTTCTTGAGCTGGAAATAAATCAGCATTTACATGCCCTTGGAAAGAAGGCACGTTAATGCAATTGGCCGATAGCCTTTTTTCGGGGACAGGCTGGACAATTGCTGTTTTCCATCCACCCGGAAAGAGACCAGTAGAATAGGACATTCATTAATTTCCGTCTAGAATTGGCGTCCGAAATGGTGTCGGAAATTTAACATACTGACCACTGTAATGGTGGTGCTGTCAAACATTAACCGGCAAGGAAAGAACGCGAGCGGTAAATTCAGGTTGTAAGTTTCTACAGAGACTGCTATACAAGACTGATATACAAGTACAAGTTATAGCTATCATTGGAATTGATAATTTTGAACTACGAAGAATGTGTTTAAATGACAAAGGCGACCAACAACAAGCTCCTGCGAACTGTCAATTATAAATTCGCAATCCACAACAACAGCACGCGCTCCACAAACTTACGAATAAATAATTCGCTTGAATTTAACGCCAATTACCGATTTTACTCATTTACGTGTCACTCATATGTGAATGAAACGTCAAATTTAACGACCATTCGTAATTATAATTAGCATTCGCAGTTTGCAGCCCATGTGAAATAGGTACTTTATATTTGCTATATTTGAGGTTATATTACTTCACAGAGTAAGTTCTTCCCCTATTATTTGTAACGCCCATCAAAAAGTAGAGTTTTTTGCCCTCAAAATTAACTTGTATTTATGTAAGATATATTCTTTCCAATATTCATAATGAGTTGTTGTTGGTATAAAATATTTATTAAGAGCCGATTTTTCAATCATCAGTTAAACTATTAAGGCTCTCACAAACCAATGCGGAACATTCGTTGCGGCGAAAAAACATTCGCATGTCAAAATTTATTTACATGGTGATAAATGAGAGTGCCCACACCAACGCGGCGGAGAAACATATGAAATAATTTTGAGTGACGAATGTTTTTTCGCCGACACGAATGTTTCGCATTGGTTTGGGAGAGCCTTTAGAGGAATAAATACCATGGCAACATGAACAAATTTTTGTTTTATTCGAATAAGTAGGTAATATCTGTACTTAGCTAAAAAAAAATTTGACCCTAAATATACTTAAATTAAATAAATAAATTTAATAAAATTTACAACCAAAATAATTAATTGCAAATAATTATTGACACAGTTAAATTTCAAAATTTGTTGTCTTCCCTAAAAGAAAGCTCTCTGCCATTTATCTATTAACAAATGCTTACACAAAAATCCAATCAAGTTTAATTAAATTTAAAAATATACACACTACCGTTATGATAGCTTTAAGCTCTTGTATTACTATTATACATCTAATAGTTTCTAGATGGCGCGCTATCCAACAAGAAGAACTATCTATTAGACACATAAATCTTTTTCAAATTCAAATAAAACTTCATCAGGCAACGTTTTATAACCTTGCCACTCAATTCCTTTTAGCGATTCCTGATGTTAAGTAAGTAAGTAATAAATATTTTATGAATTTATGGTAAATATGCCATTTAATCAATTTTACATCTATCATAGAAAAGAGGGTAACACTTTATGAAATGAATATCAATTACATTTATGTGTATATTAATATCGCGTTTAAGCATCAACACAACAGAATTGATTGAATCGATTGGCCTACTTTTTAGTTATAAAAAAAGATGCTAGATTGCCTAACACAATAATGCCCCGGCTGGTGGTTTGAAGTAGCAGCAGCGGGAAGTAATAGAAAACATACTCTTCAATGAAAGAAAATAGCAATTCAGACATTAAAAACAAAAAGAAATATAAATGTACATAGGTGCTGTTCATTAAAGTTCTTTACATCAACAACAAAAATTAGAACAATAATAATTTTAGTTTGCCAGGTTAGCTTTTTTGTTGTTATAATTAAAATGTGTGTATCGGGAACCTCTAATAAATAAATACAAAAAAAAAAGAAGAAATCCATTTCTTCAAAATTGATTTAAAATTTTCCAAACAAAATTTACAGGGATGGAAATATTTGGATGAAAGAAGCAAGAAGGGAAGCTATGGAATTTGAAGATGAAGGCCACATGAATATATACGTATTTTAGAAAGCTAAGTGGGAGGTAACCATTTATTGACAGATCGATCGATTGGAAAAAACAAGAACACTGACTGACTGACAGCTGACAAATAGAACATACATACATTTATCTATAGGAAACGGAAATCTTGACAAAAAAAAAAGGAAAATTTCTGATTTTATTTTTGAAAAATATCCGCCGGAATTCAACAAAACCAATAACCCCTATAGCTTGTATATATTTATATTTTTTCTTAAATTAGTTCAATTTATTGATTTCTAATCCAATTGAATGTTTTTTTTATTTTTTTCATTATTTTTTCACTATAAACTGAGTCATATCAAATCAGTTTAAATCTGGAATCGTTTAACTTAAGATGAAATCATGTCTCTGTTAGATAAATGTTATAAAATACGAGAGTATAAGAACAGGTTAGTGTTTCGAGATGAAAAACTCAATAAAATAAAAAAGGAGGGTAAAAGTTAAGCAAACAAACAGAGACAAGTCATTTTTTATATAGATTGTCGTCGTGTCTGTACATAGTTGATCTGCCGATACCGACATAGCAAGGTCGACTTAGAATCGGAAGTGAAGCAACTTATTGTAGCTATTTTTTTTTATTTTATATATTCTTTCCTTTTAAGAAGTTGCTACGATTTATTATCTGACGACTTTTCACATGAAGAAAACAAAAAAAAAATAAAAAAAGTTTTTAAAAGGCAACGTAAAGAAGCATTAATAAGACAAAAAAGAAGGGATAATATAAATTGATTACCTATATTTATTATTTGTTTTCATTTAAATTCTATGACAAAAGTCAATTAAAAATAATTCTTTATTTAAAGTGAGTGAAAATGAAATATTTATACAAAATCGTTGGCTTTAAATTTTTAACTTTACATTCCACGGAGCTTTTATTTGAAACCAAAGCAAATTTATTTTCACTGCAGACGCTTTTTCCCTTATCAAAATATACCCACTCAAAAATTTAAAATACGACCATTTGATTGTGGAATGCATTCGTTTTTTTATTTCACGAGGTGAGTTCTAGGCTCTAGAAATTTTTTCACAGCCCTATATATGTACATACATATTCCACAACTTTTATTTCAAAACAGAATAAACGATTAAAAGGGCAACCCATTGTAGAGCAGTTAGTGACATTTAAGGTAAGTCGTGGGAAGCATTGTGGAACCTATTTAGTTTTCATGAAGGAGAAATGTGTGGAAGTTTTTTCTTTTTGTTGGTTGGTTGATAAGTCAAGTTGGTTCTTAAAATGTTACAAGTAAAAGCCCAAGCAAAGAAAAAAAGATTTTTTTTTTCAGTCGTAAAAAATAAGTTCCACAAGAGATAAAAAGTAAATTGGAACGCGCAGCATTTAATTTGAAGGCATTGCTGGACTTGAAAAACTAAAGATCAGTGAAAATGACTTTGAATTTGCGTTTATACTCACAAATAATATGAATTATCGATTTGAACACCACTCTTATTTGTCGGGGAGCCAAAGGTCCCTTAAACTTTTATTTCAAGTGTATCTCGCTAACGGTCACTTTTACAGACAAAAATATCAAGAACTAATTTGTACCTTAGAAAATTTCTTACAAAAAACTCACTAGCGATTTTTTCAATGGTCTTGAACTGCTTTTATACAAATTTTGAACTGAATTTTAGCGCAAACAATCCGAATCGATATGGGGACTCTAAACAATTTTAGGAGGCCAAAAACCGTAAATGAAAGTTTTTGGGGATATATCAATAGAGGTCACATTAACAAAAAAAAAAATCTACGCTCAATATAATTGGAAAAGGAGATAGGTTGTAATGGTCCAATGGTTGTAACTCTTTTTGACTAAACTTATATCAGTGCTATTTATTTTTGTTAAAATGATCTGATACCTAAATTTTGAGAAAACTTTTATTACAACAAATATTTCGGAGCGGGAAAAAACTCATCATTTAAATCATCACAAATTCAATTCAATTTTCGTCTTAATATGGAACTTGTATTAATTGCTTCGATAAAGTGTGTGTGAAGTTATACCATCGAAGCTTTTGACAAAACAAATATAATTTTAAATGAGAACAAAAAACGAAATATGAAATTTTTTCATAAACCTAAATCCCATGGCAAAAACCTAAATCTCATGGTTTTACTAAGAAAATGCAAAAGGCTTTAGTGTTTTGGGAGTTTTATTTATACTGACTATTCAATTTCAATGAATAGTTAAATGACAACGGCAGAGTATTTCTTAGTATTTACTACAAAAAAAATGTTTTGTTCACCCGGATTTTTAAAAGCTATTGCGAGTTTCACCCTGCATTTTACAACAAGTGTGGTCTCGTTCACCACAAAAAATTAAATGGAAATCTTGCTGTAAATGACATGACATATTTCACACGAAGAAAATGCTGTCAGTAATGTCAATAATGGAATTTTTACGAACAGGGAACATTTTTCGCCCGAAACTCACAATAAGGGAAGAGTGAAATGTATTTTTTCCGGGCGGATTTTCTTTCACGTGGAACTCACAATAGGGCTGTATATTAATATGAATGATGAAAGAGACAATTTTTATTTAAACTCTGACCTCAATAATGTTTCCGTTTTAGGCCAAAAATGCTAAAATATCACTTAAGTGGCTAAAATGTGAGAGTTGACTGACACTCTTTGTTGGCTCCCAACATAAAATTGTATATAAAACATGTTCTTAATTTTACTTGTTCTTTTTAAAATAGCGAAAACTTTATTTTCAATGTTGATTTAAAGAAATTATTATAAAATTAATTTTCATTGTTACGATCTATTTTTCAGTTTAATATTGAAATATTTTAAGTGTAGGTACTTCACCTAAGTACAATCCAAAAAATCAAGAATAATTAATTTCTGGATTCCCCTTAGTCCGGAACACTCATTTTTAAGTAAGTGTAACTGCTCCTCAAGCCATTTTAAAATATTGATTTCCTATCTATATTTTAAAACGGCTGAGAAGATTAAACAAATAGTAACTCTATAAAGCTTCCATTAAAAATATCATAGAAAATATCATGTGTTTCACCGTTACCTAATTAAAAAATGGTTTTCCGGCTGGAAAAATTCCAAGTTTTTGTCTGGTTTAGGCAAAGCCCTAGTAAGTTTTCAGTAGGAAAAAATCTAGACGAGGAAAACTTGTCAGTTACTTGGCGAGTCCTTGCTGGATTTCAGTACACAAAATTTAGATGAGGGACACTTTTCAAACACTCGTAAGGTCCTCCCTAGTTAAAACTTGTTGGACATGTTTCGTTACCCCATTAGGAATGTTTCTTGTACACCAAAAACAAAAAGTTTATAAGAAATATGCCATTTGAAGATCATACGACACTTTCCCTCTTTTCTTTGTCTTCTTTTTCTCATCACACTTTTTACAACAGAACAGCATAGATTTGTGAGAAACGTCAGAAAAGTTAGAACAGAAAACCTAATCTAAGTTGTTCTACCTAAAAAGCAAGCACATAAAATCCACTTTTTGTATTTGTAATGCAATATATTTTACATTATTCACTTTTGACATTGAATTTTTGTATAGCGAGATATATCACAATGGGTAGCACATTGAACTGACAAGCAAAAAATCACAGGATCAAGTCCCACATTTTTTTTTTTTTTTTTTTTGCCTGACGAGGCAAAAGGGTTCACAATCACCGATGCGCTTGTTCTAGCCTTTGCTAACCCTTGCTAGCCCCTTGCCAGAATCTATGTAAAACTTTGTAGTGTCTTGCCGAAAAATAGATTGTTTTTCTGCGCGGGTTATAGTGATAATTTAATACAAGTATTTGTGGTTGTGGAATTGTGGTTGGAATATCGAAAATGTAAGTATTAACCAAATAAACGGACTTAGTTTTGAATTAATCAAATTGTATGTTATATAGTGTCAAGTGAGACAAAGCATAACAATTTTCGTACGCACAAAAGTTTGGAAAAATATGTTTTTGCCATTTATTATTTTAAATGCATACAACTTAATGTTATTTTTAGAATTGTTAGTATAAAAGTTGATTTTAAATAAACTTGAACTTCTATAAAGCCTGTATTTTTTTTTAGAAAGCACTCCTCCGAAGCTGTTCTGTCTATACAATCAGTTTTATTAAGTTCAACTTTATTTATCGTCGGATGAAACTGAAAGTAGAAGTAGTCGATTGAAACTTATTAAATAGACTTTTAAAGAACTAAGTCTTAAAACATATGTAGATTATAACATTTTGAAACGAATCAAAATAATAGCGTTTTATAAATATTGAGGCTTATCACGCTGAACACATTTTAAAATGTATTGTATAAATACGATTTTTTGGATTCAAAACATACCTCATTTTCAACAATTTTTCTTTATAACTTAGCGATGCCTCGTTAAAATTTCTTATCGGTCAATTACGTATTATTGAATTTGTTTTTTAAGTTACATTTAATACTTAATTTAAATATCAATCATTTTTAAAACCAATAAAAGGGCTAAGTCATTCGGAATTTTGACGTTTGGGATCTTACAATTCGGAATTTTGACGTTCGGGAGTTTAAAATTCGGGATTTTGACGTTTGGGATTTTAAAACTCTGACTTTTACATGCAAAATTTGGCTGTTAGGGATTTCGATACCAACCCAATTTTGGAACATTTCTCCATTTCAGAAAAAAATAGTCCCAAATTCTATATCATTTTAATTTTTGGTCTGACAACATTTATCATTGGGTCCAATTTTCATATAGTCCTGTATAGAGCAAGTACAAAATATTATTATGGCAGATACCAACCATAATAAATTACTGGTCTTAAAACAATATTTTTCTCTGAAAAATAAAACACAATTGTTTCAAGTCAATCGATCTAAACATTCAATCCTTACACTGAAGGGCCAGTTTGTTCCCAGTGGGTTAAATCTAGTATGTCAATTTCATAGGCTTAAATTAAACAACGCTAATCAACCAAAATTGGCTGACTAGTGAAATCCATGATTAGTAACTCATGCTTTAAATTTAAAAAAAAAAAAAAAAAAATTGATCAACGAACACATTTGAGGATTTCCCAGCTGCACTAATCATGGATTAAAGATGATTAGCTGTGAACAAACCAGAGACTTATATGTAAAATCTAGAAGCAACTATTTCTATCTATCTACCCAATTAAGTGAAGAGAATCTTCTGAATTATGTTTCCATTAATAAAGACATTTGTTTTTGAAGTTTTAAAGTAACCGTGAAAAGAAGTGAAGAGGACTTTTTTTTACAATTTAACGTTTTCTTTTTCGGAGGGGTAAATCACGTTTCAAGAAAAGGATTGGATATTATGACTTACTTGAACCCTGATCCTATACTATGGTTCAACCTCAGATAATCCATGGAAATAAGTGAGAGGGGCCTATAACACAATACATAAAGTGCTTGTTGAATAAGTGAAATTCAACAACTTTTTTTAAAATTTGTGTAACATGGAACAACAACTCTAGGAGAACTATAACAATTGTTTAAGGTTGTTTCAACAAGTGGAAAATTTCACAATCTCACCATTTCTGTAACTGGAAACAACAAGAAGTAAAAAAAAAAAAAAGTAGAATAAACTTGTTGAATTGGTAAATTTCAACCGACGGTTTCGGACTAGTTGAAAGTCTACAAGTTAGAAATAAATACTTGCAGCAGTGTTAATCAACTGATAGTATCGGAAAAATCGTTTATAATTTATTTAGTGGTCAAGATTTTTGTTTAAAAATTTTTTTTTTTTTATTTTGAATTAGTCAATGATAAATCAAAGTCAAAGATAGACAAAAGTGTTCAAAGAAACAATTAATTTTAAAGTAGAACACCCTGTTTATTGAAAAATTTCGTGTGATCGTTGAAGTTGTTGATTGTGTAACCGAAAGTCTCTCCCACAAATTGTATTCCCCCACTAATAAAGGTAAAGGTAAGGGAGAAAATATTGATAGCCTTGCATTGATTTTGAACTGGATCTCACAACCATGTTATCTATTGGTTATGACATTGGCATCCGTGGTGTTTATAAAAAATGACAATCACATTTTTAATAAATGCAATTGAATTTCAGAAACAAGTGTGTTAGCCTGAAACTGAGAGACTTCAACTTAACATACACGACTCATTTTGGTAGATTAACTGTTTCAACCGATTTAACAAGTGAAGGGAATTTTTTTCTATTCTATATACGGTTTTTATTGGGTTACAGAAATGATTTCCACTTGTCGAACAAACATAGTTGAACAAGTAAATGTTGACTTGTTGTTCTGTGTTGGTCCTATAAGAGTCTGAAATATAAAATACTCATTTGCCGTATCCACAGAATTTAGTAGTTTTTAATCTTCCTCCGATGCGACGTTTTTCTCAGTTATTTTCTTTCTAACTGAAATTGTGTATGATCTATTTTGATTTGGAAAATTAACAATTCAAAATAACTTGTGTATTTTGGAGCTCATGAAATGCTAACCAAGTCCCTATTAAACCTACTCAAATAATATGCTCTATATAAATGTTGCAAGATATTCCTCTAAATTTTAATAAAATATTTCCATGCATTAGTTGTTTTTCCTGTGAAACATGTGTTCATATTGTTATTTGCCTTCCTTCAGTGTCCGTGTGGGATGGCCGTTCCTATAAATGCCACTACCTACGGAAGACGGTCGGTGGTGGCAAAAACTAATAACACAAATGACTTTGACTTATTGAAATAAGAAAAAAATAGATATAGCTATAATGTTCTTTATACTTCAATCAACAATAAAATGTTTGTACACAACACAAGTATAACAAATTTCGACGGAAAAATTTCATTTCAGTCGAAACTTGAATTAAATTCAAAAAAATAGCAAACAACTTGTTTTTTTTTTTTTTTTTTTTTTTTTTTGTTGAATTTGTTTTTGAATTTGTTTTCGACATCATCAATTTAGAAAGTATATGTTTTTGTATTTTGACGTGCATCCATCCACCCACCTGTAAGGCAATGTTTATAATATGTACGTCCAGTAGCTTTTAATGAAAAAAGTCTGTTTATCAACGAAAACAAAAAAGCTAGCTTTTGACTTGAAGCTGAAGCCGAAGGCTGCTGATGGCATGTGACTATTTAACAGTGCTGCCGTTAGAAAAAAGTATCTATAATTCATACACACATCTACAGTATAAAAAAAAACACACAAGAATGTTCTACGCAAGTACTTGATATTGTTTACACAATATTTCTTTTATGTAAATAGATATTTCTTTCACAACAGAAAACAGTAGGAATAGCTAGGTTATCTGTTATGTTTTTTTATATATGATTTTTTTCTCATTTTTTTTTTTTTTTTTTTTTTTGTATAAAAGAGGAAATGTTGGAAATTTGATGTTTAATTACCAATAATTCGTAATAGTTTTGCAATACACCACCACCACCCACCTGTTTGGTACTTTATGTTTTTTTTTAATCCTAATTGAGTATAGAGGAAGCTCTAAACAAATATTAAATTATTTTTAAATGTTTATCCATTTCTGTTAAAAAATAGGAAAATAAAAACAACAACTGAAGGAAAAGGGTATTAATTTATTATTAAACACTAAAGGTGTGGTGAATACATATTTGTTTTCAGTAATTTGTTTGCTTAACAAATGGATTGGCAATTTTTTTTTTTTTTTTTTTTGTATAAGCTATACCTACATATATACACATGAATTATTGCTGTACTATAGATATGAGTTGAGTAAATTTTCTATGCCGGAACCATTATTTTTCCTTTTTACTTGTGAAAATATAGCGCAGGAAAATTATTTAGTAGGCATCAAAAAAATTGAAAGAAAAATGTCTTATTTGCAGCATATTTAGGGCTAGTTGTTTTATAAGGATTATTTTTTACTTGCAACAACAAGTTTTAGATGTGTTAAAAAAAAATTTTGAACTCCAGATTTTTATCAAACTTGATATTAAGATGATAGAGAAGACAAACAAAAATGGGTCTCGCAATTCTCTCTGTCCTCGCGGCTGCAGTCTAAAGGGCTAAATCAGTTTTCGTCAAACATGATACCTATGTAATGTTTTTCGGATAATACCTATGTCCAAATGTTTTTTGATTATTTTGACGATAAAAACAAACGGTACCTGTCAATACAAATTTCTTAAGCCGCTATGGAAAATATTTTTTTTTCTCAAATCTGCTCCTACGATTATGATAAAAAAAAATCAGTTGAAAAAAGGTATGCAGTGTTAATTTAAACATATATTATGGTATTTGAAACAAAGCTTTGTATGTCTGCCTATTGTTTGCCTAAACCTGACATTGAGTGAACTTAAAAACTGTGCCTGTTCATTTAAAAATAAATAAAATCGGATGAACGTACAAAAATTGTGTGTCTTATTGTGCCTGTTTGTAAAATGGCACTTCATTTATCAGGACATAACAAATCATGTATCGTGTCATTGAACCTGGTCAACTCCCGGCTGGAAAAAATTCCGAGTTTCTGTCTAGTTTGGGCAAGGCCCTAGTAAGTTTTCAGTAGGGAAAATCTAGACGAGGAAAACTTTTCAAATCCTTGGCAAGCTTTTGCTAGATTTTAGTACCAACAATTTAGACAAAGGAAACTTTTCAAACACTCGTGAGACCTTCCCTAGTATAAAAACTCGTCGGACATGTTTCGGTACCCTATTAGGAATGCCTCTTCTACATTAAGCCATTTCCGGCGGCTACCAGTTCCAGTTGACTTAGAAACTTGAAATTTTACACACTATAGGGCGTATTCATAGTCATTTTAGACCTGGGTCTAAGTTAAACATAGCTTTCGTTGAATTTTCGGAGGTTGATTCTATTTTTTTAAGTTTATCATTTCAAAATATTTGAAGCTATTTGTGTAGTATACCAAGTTAATTATCTTACACAAATATAAAACCAACAATTTTGAATTAAAATCGGCCTGTATTCATTGAGCCAAAATTGTCTTAAACTGTAGTTTTTTTTTTACATGGAGTATGAATGAATTTTATTTGAATATTTATGTAATTTGAATAAGTATATTTGTATATTTGAATAAGTATGAATGTAGCAATAATTGACTGTTATTTGTATTACATCAATGTAGCACAAAAAGCTATGAGACAGAATCATACATTTTTCCAGTCATTCCTCATTCCAGTAGATTGTCCGTATCTACACTGATGTACTACAACTGAAAATCCAACGTACCTATGAAACAGAACTGATATAATACAACAGTCAAAATGCTACATTGCACTTGATGTAGTAGCGCTGAAATAGGCCCCAGGTCAATAAAAAGACGGTGTTAAATAGTAAGCGACGTTTCGAGCATGAATACACTCTTCAGGCAACAAAAATTAGATTACAGACTTAATTTTTCTCACACTTCTACAATTTAGATAAAAAAATTATCAATAAAACTTTTCACAAAATCAAAATTAATTTTAACATTTTTTAATTTGTGTCTGAAATTAAGTCTGTAATTTAATTTTTGTTGCCTGATGAAGGGTGTATTCATGCTCGAAACGTCGCTTACTATTTAACATCGTCTTTTTATTGACCTGGAGCCTGCATAAAAACTCCTCAAAAAATATTTTTAGAGTTTTTAGTTATTTATACCTTTCCTTATTTAAAAAGTTGAATTCCAAAGTAGCAGGTATTCGAATTCATCAAAATCCCTGAATAACCTGCTTTCGGCAACAGAAAAACTGTTAAATTCTACTTACTGCTCTTATAATAATACTAAATAGTTTCTTAAATCCTTTTCACTCATGTTATAATTTCTCGCAAATATTTAATAACATAATGGATTCTTAAGAAAATGTTCCCTTTTTGTGTTTTTGTTATGTTAGGTACCAAAAGAAAAATATGAAATAAATCCTTTCACTAAATAAGGAAATTCTTCTATTCATAAGCACTTAACAGTAGTCAACACACCTTACAGAGCTTCAAAAGAAGACACTTCTTGCTAAAAAAAAAGAAAGTAAAATTGAATGACTGAAATGTTAAATTGGGTCAAGATAAGGTTTTTTTTCCTATCTCACATTGCTGTCACTTAACAAATTGTCATAAAGTCCTTGATTCACTTTTATATAAAACGAGAGTACACAAACAAAAAAAAAACCACACACATAGCTACTTCATCTTAACTAACTGTTTTCACACGTCTTTCACCCCTATGCCTTCCTTAGAAAAAAAAAAAAAAAAAACAAGTCTGTCCTAGAGCTAGGTAAGTTCCTATCCTTTATTTTTGCACCTTTCATCCTGTTCGTTCTCGTATGAATTATTAAATTCTTTAAATTACCTTCATATATCCCAGCAGACCCACAAACACACACAAATTTTATAAAGATACGTGCATAAAATTCAAAATAAAATATTTAAAAAAAACCAAAGAGACAAATTGTTTTCTTAAGTAAATTACACTTCATGAAGCAGTTTTTTTTTTTTTTTTTTTTTTTTTTGCTAAGAAAAATCAAATTATTTTCTTTAAATCGTGCTGAAAAAAATTTCCAAATTCCTAACAAGAAAATTTTGTTTTTCAAAGCAAATACAAACAAAAAAGAAACAAATTTCTTTCTCCAGGAAAAAAAAGGGAAAATCTAAAATTAGATTTATCATTCCGATGGAAAGACTCAAAGGAAACCTATAGAGATAGCTACACCACCCAAAAACCCACAGTAAAAAAAAAAGATTAATCCGCAAGTAGAGAGACATGCTATGTTAAGTTTTTTTGCGAAAACTTCCTCTGATGATGATAACTTAAATTGTGAGAAGTATTCAACAATATATATGCACTACTTGTCTTTTTTGGAATTCCGCACTTGAAATCGTCAGATACTTTCGTACTTGCGTTGCTCTATTTTGAGGTATAGAATTTAATGGATTGCCACAGATGACAGAGTGGAAATTTTTCAGAGAATTATTTCCATTTTGTAGAAAATTGACAATCCTATAAAAAAGGATTAAAATAATCTGGTGAGAGCTTTGGACTATGTATAAATAAATACTATATTTGTGTGAGAAAACACATTGGTCTATCTCTGCGTTGCAAGCATTTATTGATGAATTAAGATTACTTTGCCAATAAGCTCCTTGTTGTTATGGTTTCACACTTCGTATTCAAGTTTGTGAGATAAAATTCAAAATGAACTACGACTGATATAAAAAGTGGTTGGAGATGCATCAATAGGATTAACTATCTTTTGGTAATAGGGTGTCTATTATTTCTAACATTGATTTTTTATAAAAAGTTTGCATCGCTTAAAAAAAAGTTTTGACTAAAAAATTTGTTTAAATTTATTTCTTTCCAACTACGGCATATTTTTTTAATTTTGGTTGTTAATTCTTTTTTTTTTTTAATTAATCTTTTAGAAAAGTGAATTGGTGAACTTTTATAGACTATTGAATTCATGGTAATTTATGAGGAAAGAAATAATTATTTGATTGTTTCAATTAGGCTCTTTTGGTCTTTTTGATTTTGGAATGCGAATAAAAAACTTCTATTCCACTCTATTACCCAACGTTTCGTAAGACTTCCTTACTTCTTCAGGGGTTTTATTTTATTTATTCATTTTTTGTATTAAATCATACTATATCTATTAAATAACTCCCATTATTGCATCAACCCGACGACGGCACTGACACAAAATTGAAAATGAATTAACAAATATAGACACGAAATAAACAAAAAAAAAACTATTTAATCAAACGAGAAATTACATATAGTTTATCACAGATTATCAGGTACTTTCGTTATAGAAATAATTATTGTTTTTAAGGGTTTATTATTTAAAAGTTTTGTGTGGTAACAAGACAAAAGCATAGGTATTTGAAACACAAAATGCTGTTGGAAATTCATTAAAAATATGTTTGTATTTTGTTTTTAAAATATATTTAAACTAATAAAAACTCCAAAGGTTTATATTTTTTTATTTGAATTTAATACTAAAGTTCAGAACCAAGTGCAGGAAAACCCGCTTATATGCGATGAAACCAATTTTTAAGGTTTAATTTAATTCCTTAAAATTTAATTCAAAATAAATATTATTATATGTTATTTTAAATAAAAAAAGTACAGTAAAACCAGCTTATGTGCACACATTTTTTTTATTTTATATAAAATAATAAATAGTTCTTATTATTTTAATTACCAGGAAATATTTTATAATACACAATATTAAGAACATAATATTTAATATTATGTTAAATTTAAGAACATTGTTAATGTTAACATTTATATTTTATTTGGAAAAGCAAAATAATAAAGTATTTTTTCTGTTTAGGTACATAGTTAGGCACCTAGGCACATATTCAATACATTATTTACATAATGTGTCTTCCTCTTCTATTTCATTTTTTTTCGAAATTTATATTAGGCTGACAGTTACTACAGCTATCACCACTACATGCTGTACAAGCTGGCGTACAAAAAAACCCTGTTTTTCGACAACCGCAATTCCCTCCACAGCCAGATTTACATCGACAGAATTTTATTTTTAATACGTTTTCCAGAGCAGGTTCATGGGATTTGGTATTAGGACGTTAATTAACTTCCATCCCCATTCGACTGGTGATAAAAGATTACCTAGCCATAATTGAATCTGAAGATATACTTTTTTAAATGTTCCATCGCTGCATACGCTGTGCACGGTAAACTGTTCAATTGCACATGGACACGGACGTCATGAACAATTGTTTTAGTAAAAAAAAATGATATCTGAACAGATTTGGATCAATCGCTGTTTTTGGAGCACCATATAAAGCTAAAATACATCTCTCACCGGCTTGATAAATGGGGTCTTTGTCTTGATTCAGTTGCTTGAATATTTTTTCAGCATATTTTGAATGTTTTTGCACTTCGAATTTTTTAGGAAATGTGATTTTTCCTGTATTGTAGAAGGCCGATGTCGGGTACAATAGTTTTTAGTTCATATGTATTAACATTTTTAGCCTATTCTTTTGACTACAAGCGGGTTTTACTGTGGGTTTTTGGTTTTGGACTTTTATAATATAACTTCAAAAAACCTTTCTATAATCTATGTCAGTGATATTTATTAATTAAAGATTATTTTACAAATACATTTTTTTTTTTTTTTTTTTTTTGTTGAAAATTTTGGTTTTTTGAGTTTAAAAAAACCTGTGGAAAGCGTCGATTTTTGAATTGTAAACTTTTTTCTAATTTAAATTCCCTACATTTAAAAAAAAAATCATCAAAATCGGAGCAGTTTCTCCGGGTTTTGAATAATGTACTTTTTTTAGGCTATCTAGCCTCCACTAGAATGGTTAATAAAATTTTATAAAAACTTTTTAGCAAGAAAAGTTAAAAAAAAAAAAAAAAAAAAGACCAAAATGTCGAAAAATCGAAAAGTTTTAATTTGTTTACTCAATTATTCCTTACTTTTTTATGAGCAAAGATTGGCACAATACATGGTACGCTTTTCATATATTCTTAACGAAAAATTTCCTAGATTTTTGATCCCTTTTCTTTATTCTTAACAAACTTCGAATATGAAAAGAAAAAAAAAAAAAAAAAAAAAAAAAAAAAAAAAAAAAAAAAAAAATACTGCGGGAAGAAAACTAGACATTCTAAATGTCTTAGAAGTGGAAAATCTAAATTAATTTGGCATGAGGAGTATTTTACTTTTGGGAGAACAGAACAATTATTCTACCGGGGAGTTATTTTTCCGGGGAATTTTTAGAATTCGTCTGAATTTGGTTGTCCGAAAAAGTCTTTTTAATAATAATTAGCAAAGATATACCCAAATTAATATTACATTAGCCGTATTTTGCATTATTTTCAGCATTTTTTTTCTTTTACTTGCAATGCATTAAATTTCTGTCTTGAAAGTTTTACAGTCGAGATTTTGATGAAATATGTCATTTCAATGATAGAGAACAAGCAATAAGAGGGGCAAACTGTTTTGGCTGTCTGTCAGCACATCATACATTATATTTGTTTGCAGAGCTTTACAAGTTGTAAGGTCAGGTCTATTAGGATAACACCTACCCCCAGTTTCACAGTGCAAGTTTAAACTCCACTTTTGGTTTAAACTTCAGATCAACAACTTATTCGGTTTCACGGTTTTCTTTTAAATCTTGAACTGAGTTCAATTTTTAGTTTAAGTTAGATCATTCTGTCGTTCAAACCTTAGTTCAACGTTTGGCACCACTATACATAATACATTATGGAATTTTTTTACTTATTTTTCATAACAAATTCCATTAGCAAATCCATGTCTGCTGTTAAAGTTGTTATTTTTTTTTTTTTTTTTTTTTTTTTTTTTGCACAATAAACTATTGGTTTATTTTCCTTTTTTTTTTTTTTAATTTTGTTCGTGTTACTTGATAAAAACTGTCGACAAATTATCAACAACCCAACATAATTGTTGCTGTTTCGCGCGTTCTTTGCTTCATAAAGAGAAAGAATAGACAAGGATAGCTTCGTACTGTTTGCAATATGTCACTTGGCAAAGCAAAGTTAAACGAAGTTCAACTGATCTGAAGATTAGATTTCACTGTGAACCCGGAAGAGTTAAACCAAAAATTTAAACTCAATTTAAGTTTAAACTCCCACTGTGAAACTGGGGGTTATAGATATAAGCGCTGGGAATTTTCCAGAGTGATTTATGTATTAGGTCTAAAAAATAATGGCACCTGATATATTTAAGTGTTTCTGGGTATCAACTTATAGGTCTTGAGTACGTAGATGCATTGGATTGGGTTTTCAGTAGACAAAAAGCAGTACTTACACTCAGATAATATGTAGGTACCTACAAATTTAACTAGCGTCCTGTTAAATTTACAAACTCCATTTTCTCATATAAACGTCCAGAAAATTCAGAAATTTGCATTATTTTGATAACATTATTTTTGTTGTTTTATAAAATTTTAGTTGATTTAAAAAGATGTTATGTTGTTCCAACACGAAATTCTTGTGAATACATTTTTTTTTTTTTTAGAGGTTGTGAAATATCTGCAGTGTTAGTTTTAAACAAGTTCGAGATATTATAACACTGTATCTTATAAATTTTAATTTTAATGCATGTTACATTTGACTTATTTGTTCCTACAGTAATTTTTTGAATTTGTTATCTCATATATATTGTTATCTCATAGATATATAGAGAAGATGCAATTAAATGCACGTAAATAAGCGCCTAAAATATCTCTTTAAAATGGAAAATATGCACTACAAAATTGAAAATATGCACTAACAATTATTTTAGTTTATTTTTCTCAGATTTTCTTTTTATTTAGTTTTTGCATCATCAAAAATCACAAAGCTCATTTTTAAATCGATGTCTCTTTATAGAGGATCGAAGAGTGCTCCGAACACGTTTCAAAACCTTACATAAACGTAGTATAATACACGATGACGCTAGCTTCTTGACTCTTGGCAGTTTAATTGAAAAATATAAAAATATGCAATTGAAAAATATTTATTATGAAAATATGCATCAATAATGAAAATATGGATTGTACATAAAATACGCAAATGTTGACGTCTGGGAAGTTGGCAGGTTAACTTTCACCTAGAGTAATAAGACCAATGCAGTTATTTCCATTTTGTATGCATTTTTTTTTTTTTTTTTTTTGCATTTCTATTTCAGATTTTGCAGTTCATCAAATAGAGGGTGTAATCAAGTGACCTGCTAACTCCACATTGAAGTTAGCAGGACACAGGGTGTTTCTCGTGAACAAAGCTTGCTAGGAACTTTCTGTAAAGCTCCAAAAGCTACAGCAGTCACGAAAAAAAATAAAATATATATTATAACGATACTTTACGATAGTTTAGGGTTCCAAGTATGTGTACAAAAATTATCGCCAGCTTAAATGTCTTACTTTGACGCAAACATTTCGCGGTGCACTTAATTAACATTAACCTATCAGATGATTTGAATCTGGTTTCGATATTTCATTTTGTAATTCCCTAAAATACTTCAGTCCACATTTAGTAGATCTGGATCATTTTGTTTGTGTCAGTTTAGGGCATCAAAACAACTCTTTTTTTTACAGATTTTTTCCGATGCTATATAGCAAATGAAATGTAACATCAGAAAGTTTTATATTAACGTCATCTTTAGGAGAATTTTATAACAAACAAATTTCGTCCTTAATGTTTTTTTTTTCTATGTTGGAAAGTCCTATAGGAAAATAACAAAAAACAGGGAGTGAATAATGCACTTTCTTGCATGTTTTGATTTTTCCTGCAAATAGCAGACCTTTTTGAGCGGGATCAGCCTCACATTCTTGTTGTTTATATTATTTTTGATTGAATCCCACAAAAATCTAAAATACTATAATGTTACATCTATGCCAAAATCTAATTTGCCTGGACTAGTTTTCATTAAAGTCGAAATGAGGTGATTTTTGAAAATTGAGATTTTCATCTTGAGTTTGATAATTTCATTTGACAGTTTATTGCATTTGGGTATTTGGAATTGTTGTTTTCTCTTTCTCTTTCTGTTTTGTTTTTGGTTGTTCATGCAAAGAGTTTTAACAATCCAATACAAACGCTTTGCAAAGCTTTCAACAATGGATTGCAATTGGGTGTGTTCGATAGGGTTTCCATGTAATTTTTCTTCCACGTAATTTATTTCATACAAATTCGCTTGAAACTATCACATTTCGAAATTTGAATTATTTGTACGGATTAGGATTGCGAACAAAAAATCAACAAATCAACTGATTTGATTTAACTAAGATTTAGTATTATATCTAGACCCTTGGTTATCTTACTTATTTTTCTTTATAAACACATCCAACCCGAAAAAGTAATAAAACAAAGCAATTATAACAGCTTTGAGATTATTTAATTAGGCTCTTTTGGTCTGTTTGAATTTGGAGTCTTTATTCCACTCTTTACCCAACGTTTCGTAAGAATTCCTTACTTCATCAGGGTTTTTTTATTTATTTAATTTTTTTTTAAAATCACATAATACCTTTTATAAACTCCCAGTATTGCATCCTCCCGACGACGACGGCACTGACACAAATTGAAAATAAATAACAAATATAATAACGAAATAAAACAAAAAGAAAACTATCAAATTAGACGATAAATGACATTTATATCACAGCTCAGGCTTCAGGTACTTGATATAACAGCTTTTAACTGACACTTGAATAAAACTTTATAATATAAACAACTATGTTTATCACAATTTTTAAAAGAAATTGAATATTGGTAGAATCCTAAGCCAATTTCCAACTCTTTTTCAACTTAAATAAAAAAAAAAAAAAAAAAACAAATAAATCGGGTGGCACAACGGCTCGTGAAGAACCAGGGCCTAGTGACTAACAACTCGCAACCATTCCTGTGTGCGCCTATAGACGGGAATGGAAGGGACCTACAATTTTATGCCGAATCCGAACGGCTAGATGAGAAGCACTTATTCGTGACAAGTGATACTCTTGGAGGATTCGTCAATTCCTCGCAAGAGGCGGTAGCCCTGAAAAAAACTTTTTAGTTTTTAGGTGGACGAGGCTGGGAAGCGAACCCAGACCTTCAGCGTGACAGTCGAACGCACTAACCATTATGGTACGGGCTACTACCAACTTAATTAAAGCAACAGCCAGAAAAAAGCAGCATAATAAACTTTTTGTAACACCTACCTACATTTCTTGTAGCAAATCTTCGACTTTGTCTTCGAAAAAACGAAGTAATTCGTGTTGCAAAGCCCACATTTGGTTTCTTTCGAAACACCACTAATTGTCCGGTTTCGTCAATTGTTTCGCTTCTTTTGGTCACAAAAATTAAAATACAAATTTTTGATCTTATCAAATTGGCGAAATTTAAATGAGATATTTAACAAAACAAAAACTGAAATCGAAACCGAAACCGAAACTTTCAAACAATAGACCGCCTTAAAATTATATCCGAACTAGACTGAAAGGCATTTTTTTCTTAAAGAAAACAACAAAAAAAAAATAATATTTTCTTAGATAAATTAAGTTGTTGTTATTGTTCGTTGGAAGTGTGAGAGAGTAAAATCATTGACACAAAGAAAAAGGTGTAATGTAATGGCTTACAATATTATAATCATATTCTCAGGGGTTGAAGCTTCTATATGTATATTATGCCATAATGCATTTTTTTTTTTTTGTTGTCTAAATCAGTTGCATTGTGTTGTGAAAAATCGAAGTCAATTAGTGCCTCAATTTCAAGGCAGAGTGAGTGATGTCTAGCTTTTGAACGAGTTTAAGAATATAATAATTCACATAATAAACTGAACTTGAAAGAAGAGAAAACAAATAGAAAAAATGTTCCAAGTTCGTAAAACGTGAATAAGAACATCTCAAAACAAATATGCATTTAATAAATAATTTGGTAAAAATAATCACAAAACATGAAAGAACTTATGTTTAAAAATTTCTTTTCAAAATTAGGAAACATGACGGTTGGTACACAGTGGTTGGTGTACAGTGGCACTGAAAAACAAAAAACAAATATTCCATAATTTATTTATTTTCCAAAATTGTCAAATGTCACGTATTTACGAGCATCAAAGGATTTATCAAAACTCTGCAACTTACAAACATCTCAAAGGCCCCATTATTAAGTTTCTATACGTTTTTTTGTTACTTTAATTTTGTGAATCTTTGAAAAAGATGTGTTGAGAAAATCATCACAAATTGTATGGTCGGTAAAAATTTTTATTTGCATTCTTTCATCAAAAAAAAAAAATATTCGAATAATATTTTTATAGCTTCTAAAAACCACAGTGTTTTCCGTGTTGTATATATTTTGGCACTTGTTGCATGTGCGCCTTCCAAAGTCATCAAACAAAATTATTGAGCGTATCGTGTAGGATATCACCGAATGACGCAGTGAATCGTGTGAAATGCAATTACATAGCTATGTATAAAACTAGAACCACAGCAATGTGAAACATTTTTCGCGTATAAGATAAATAAATTTAAACGATGGGATATTTCGTATTTGTATGTTCTTGATTTCAAAGTAGGATTTTTATATCTCTCATATACTCGTAGATCCGACGATTTTTGGTTATTGCATTTTAGAAGCTAGATTGTTGATTCTACATCCACGGATTTTATTTTGTTAAGACAAGGATTCTGATAAACTAAATAGTGTGGTCGTCAAGTTCATAGGATTTTAGGAATGTTGTTCAAAATTATTATTTGGGGTATTCATGTAACGATGTAAAACAATAGATAAGTTTACCATTTGGGTAAGTTTAGCATTTGGTAAATGAACTGTCAAATTTTGTATGGGAACTGATTAACTCAAATTGGATAAAATTCCCCAACGAATTTGCTTGGGAAAATGATTTGGTAAAATTATCCAAACGTCATTGTGACTTTTATAAATTAGGCGTGTTCAGAAATATGATAAATGTATCTCAGAGAACTAAAAAAAACTCTGACCGTGTTCTGTAACTATTGGAACACATTTAGTTGGCGATAAAAGTTGTGAATAGTACAAGAAAGAATAATTTGGACGTCTACATTTACTCAACGATCAGGAAAGCTAATTTTCGTAAACTTTTAAGGTAGAATTATAAAGGTTCTCCCCAACCAATGCGAGCCATTGGTTGACGACGTTGAAACTACATCAACAACGTGTTTTTATTGTTGTTTTCTTCTTCGTCGACGAATGATTGGCATTGGATTGGGTGATCCTTAATAGTCGGAAGCTGTCAGAAGTAGATGTCATAAACCAATGAAAAGTAGCTTTGTGAAGAATGAAGCAAACTGTGCTGCAAGAATGATGACGAATTTAACAGAATCGCATTAACAGAAAACTGTGCTGCAAGAAAGTTGGCTTTATTTTGCCAGCTGAAGACGAGCGTTCGAATGACCAAAAATGTTTACAACTTTTGGGACACTGAAGTATTTTTTCACTCAATTTCTTGTCATGCTAAAATTGGCTTCGACGAATATGAGTGTCACAAGTCTTTTTGGCTTGTTGAAACTTCTTTTTTTTTGCGAAGTATAAGCAAATAATTCAATTTCTTTTTTTCAAAACTCGATATTTTGAAAAAGACTGTATTTTTTTTAAAGATTTTTCAACGATTTTTAGAATTGAGCCATAATTCACTGTGTCTATTTTTTCTTTCCTGCCTCAACAAACGTCGGCTTCACTTCCATGAGGTGCACTCGGGGGCGCTCTTCACTAGCGAAAGCAATAGTTGACGCAAATCAAGAAACCGACATTTTGGGCGCACTTGGTATATGAATTTTTTTTGCATTCGCTCATTTTCGTCCGACTACTACCGTGAGCCTACGACTATTGTAGTTTCATCGTGTATATTACATTATTTATCGTTCCGAGACAAGACATTCGGCTCCACCAAATCTGTCAAATAAACGAACATTGAATTTTTGTATCGCGGGATCAAGTCCCACACAAGCCAACTTTTTTTGTTTTGTTTGCCTGATGAGGCAAAATGGTTCATAATCGCCAAGGCTCTTGTTCTTTGCTAGCCCTTGCTGATCCCTTGCCAGAATCTATGTAAAACTCTCCAGTGCCTTGTCGAAAACTATATTGTTTTTCTGCGCGGGTATTCCAATCTTATTAAATTTTTATTTCACATTTAGAAATTTAATTTAAATACAAAAAATTAAGAATAGGTAAAGATCCAAGCTTAAAAAATAATTAATTAAACAAAAATAATAAAAAAAAAACAGGCAGTTCGTGAAAAAAAAATGTATTCAAGGGCCTTAGAGAGAAACGGCATTTAATATTTTTTTGGACACCAACTTTTTAATTAGAAAGTGTATAAAATAAAAGCTCTTTCATAATTCGTACAACATTTAAAATTTGCACACGTTCTTGTAACTCGTTAAAAATTTCTACGAAATTTTATTTTTTTTTCTCTATAAACAAAACCCCCACTCTAGGTCAATCCAGTAAAACAAAATCATTGATGATATAGGTTTTACAACAACGTTATAGAGCATGTTTACTTTTTCAAGCAATGTTTTTCATAAAAAAAAAACAGAGTACCCGTTGCATTTAAAATTCAAATCAAATCAACTTTATAACCTGACCTTTCCATAATACCATAGCAACAAATTGCACTTAACTTGATCAGGGATATTTTTATTTCTCTAAAATGATTTATTAATTTATAATCGTTAACGATTGATTTGCTTCACAATAACCATAAAAAAAAAGTTAAATTAAAAAAAAATAACAATTGTTTGCTGGTAAAATGTTTCAAATCACGCACAAACTCCAGAATAGAGATTTGTTTAAATGCACACTCATGTGTATGTGAATAAAAAATGATAAATCAAACGCTCATTCTGCAACATACATACATACATACACACACATATCACTATTAATTGGCAGCTTTTCGCGAAAATGTTTTTTTTTTTTTTTTTTTTTTTTTGTATTAAAAGTTAAATGGAATCTCCCTGAAAACGCCTCATCAATGTAAAGCTTGTGTGAGCGCGATGAAAATTAACAAAAAAAAAAAAACATAGATAAATAAACAACATGTGAATGTTGTATAAAAGTTTGCAGTATAAATCTACTAGCTATTGTAGGCTTTATGCTTCTATGGGAATTTTTTGGATCGATTTTTTTTTTTTTTATTTAACACGTTGTTAGTCAACAATCAGAGTGAAAATATGAATTTTTTTTGTTTTTAGTATGAAGTGAAATTATGAGGTGGAAGATTTATAGTTGCTGTTTTTTTAGAAACATGAGTTTTGAATTTTATAAAAAGTTTTTTTTTTTGTTTTAAATTGAAAATATATATGGGCAGCATGTTGTTTGTAGTCTCTTTGATGGACGTTCAGTTGATTGTGAATTAAAAACAAAAAAAAAACTTATTGACTTCAAATTGTTTTTTAAATGAAAACAGAGTAATTTATGTTTTGTTTTTGTTTAAACAAAAATACTTCATAAACAAGGAATTTGTTTCCTTTCAAAATGAATATTTATGTTTATCTTTCACAGTGGGAAACTGATTCATGCATTCAAGATATTATAATGCTCCTATTTTTAAATGTTTGCTTAAGACCTATTATCTACATACATTAAACAAACATAAAATTTGCATATGTCCATATGTCACTATAAAACCCCGACATGTGGACATTCTAGAACTTAACTTTAAAACTAAGAATTTGTCTGCATTATGGGGGGAGTCCGTAATATTTTTTTTTTTGTCTTGTTGTCAAAAAAAATTAAAATATAGAAAGAAATCCGGAATAAATTTAAAAACAAAAATGTTTGAACTTTTTCTTTTATCGCTGAAAATTCTTGTTCTAAACAAAATTTCCATTTTTATTTTTTTTTTATATTTTAATTTTGAGTTTGAAAATTAAGTGTTTTCTTTTCTTTAGAAAACTGACCCCCACCTAAACGGGGAAGATACATCCTCCTCTCATAAGACTCTTTTCTTCAATTTCAATCCATGCTACATGCTCTAGCCTTTTGTGAAACAAAAGGCTTAACAACATTAGGCCTATGTAGTTAAGCCTTTCGTAGAAAAGTACAAAAGTGAGAAATAAAAATCTATTTTGAACACACCTGCTTGCCAAAAAAAACTATGGAAAATTGTGCATGATGGTTTAATTTATGTGTCAGAACGAGTTTCGTATGATTTTTGCAAGCATGTTCTTCAGCGAGTATTTTAATTTCTCACTATTGTACTTTTGTACAAAAGTTGGTCCATGTAGTTAAGGCTTAGCTAACATTTTAGAAATATTATTCAAAACCTTATCCAAAGCATATTTCTAAGAAAAAAGTAATTTTCTTACGACCAATATTAGTAAAAGTTTCGTATGTTGTCTGCAACTACAACTACAATTACAATTACAATTACAATTACAATTATAATTATAATTATAATTATAATTACAATTGCAATTGCAATTGCAATTGCAATTGCAATTGCAATTACAATTACAATTACAATTACAATTACAATTACAATTACAATTACAATTACAATTACAATTACAATTACAATTACAATTACAATTACAATTACAATTACAATTACAATTACAATTACAATTACAATTACAATTACAATTACAATTACAATTACAATTACAATTACAATTACAATTACAATTACAATTACAATTACAATTACAATTACAATTACAATTACAATTACAATTACAATTACAATTACAATTACAATTACAATTACAATTACAATTACAATTACAATTACAATTACAATTACAATTACAATTACAATTACAATTACAATTACAATTACAATTACAATTACAATTACAATTACAATTACAATTACAATTACAATTACAATTACAATTACAATTACAATTACAATTACAATTACAATTACAATTACAATTACAATTACAATTACAATTACAATTAGATCAGAGTTTTTTATTAAAATTAACTGGGAGTTATGTGTCATGCAATAATATCGTCAGAAAAAAAGTATTTTTCGGCGATTTAAGTAATATTTTGAAATTTTTATTTGCCAACCTTAGCATTTCTTAAAAATTCAAAATGTTCTTTTTTTTTGAATCGCTTAGATGAACAAAAGATACATCTCATTTTCGTTTAATCTTCATCTTATTATAGGACTTATTAAGCCAAATATAGAAATCCATTAATCACACACTGCACCACAAAATAGCAAAATAACGGCCATTTTCTTGGTCGCATGAGAACTTCTTCTGGTACTACACACTGCCACGCACAATCACAATTTATAAGATTTTTTTTTTTTTGTTGGTATAAATATTTCTAAGTCCAAGCAAGTGACATAAAACTCAAGTTTACTCATAAAATTAAGCAAAATAAAAATACCTAATTTGAAAGTATTTCATCATCATCATAAAGCTAATTGTGTATCTACGTAGGTACTTAACAAAAATTCTAAGGATCAATAATTTTCAAATAAGGCGCTAATATATTTTTTTTGCTGTCGTAGGTTTAGACAGTCCCTATATAAAATACATACTTTGTGTTATACAAACTGAAATGAGATGGCAAAATTAAGTGGGAAGGTATTTTATGTATAAATAAGCGACGAGTACCTAATTAAAAGGACGAAAGAGGCTCAAGAGCTTCAATTCAATATTTAGAATGGCTATATGATGTGTTAGTGGGCGAGCTCTTAATTCGTCTAATGTATACTCATTATGGATGGTTTAATGACTTTTTTTTTGTTTTTCTTTTTTGTATTTTTTTTTTTTTTTTGGTACTTCATTTCCATGGAAAAGTGAATTTGTCTTGTTAGCGATACCATCATTATAATATCAACTACAAGGACCTTGGATGTCAAGAATTTACGTCATATAAATTGAAATTAAAAAGATATATTCGCATTCATATTATAGAAGTCTGTTAAAGTAATATGATAAGATACAATATTTTTACGAAAAACTTCGTATTCGTAGTAAAATATCGGATGTTACCATGCAGAACAAAAATTAACTTTAAATGGTTACAGAGTTTTGCTAAGAAGAATAAGTAAAGAGTATTTTGTTCTAGTTTTTATTTCAAATATTTCTTTCCCCTATGTATAAACAACAAATTAAGAATAAGAAAAAAAAATAAATACAAAATAATAAACAAATAAATAATAATAAAAAAAGTAAAATACAAAAAAAAAAAATGATAAATAAAAAAAAAATTGAAAGATTATATAAAAAAATGTAAAATAATATGAAAAATTGTAAAATAAAATAAAAAACAATTGTAAAATAAAATTTAAAAAATGGGCACGACTGGATCGCAAAAAACTTGCTCTCGTAGCTAAAAACTTTAACGTAGCTTGAAATAGTCAACGTACATATGTATTGGTTCCATAACATTATGATATAATTAAAAAAAAAAACTTTTAAAAACAATTTAAAATATAAATGATTACTATGAATTATAATAAATTAGTTATTTTAATAGCTAAAACAGATAGAGCTCATAAATAAGTATGCCACCTGATTTGTTTAATACATATGAATTTATAAAAAAAATTAAAAATCGTTAGAGCGGTTTTTCTTAAATTAATTTTTTATAATGGGTGATTTTTTAAGAGGTTTAGAACTTTAAAAAAAAAAAAAAACACAAAAAGTTCGAAAAAATGAATGAAATATTTATTTGAATCGATAGTTTGAACCTTGCAATTTAATGTTTAAAGATAATTTCATGCAAATGTTGACCGCGGCTGCGTCTCAGGTAGCCCATCCGCTGAGTCCAATTTTGGCATACTCTTTCACACATATCGGCCGGTATCTCACGAATGAATGCATGGATGTTGGCTTCCAGTGCGTCAATCGAAGCGGGCTTGTCCCTATAGACATAAGCCTTGACATACCCCCACAAAAAATAGTCTAATGGTGTCAAATCGCACGATCTAGGCGGCCAATTGACCGGCCCGAAACGTGAAATTAACTGTTCACCAAACTCGCCTCGCAATTGCGCCATTGTTTCGCGTGCTGTGTGGCATGTGGCACCGTCTTGTTGAAACCACATATCATGCAAGTCAAGAACTTCCATTTCGGGCAAAAAAAAGTTTGTTATCATCGCTCGGCAGCGTTCACCATTGACAGTAACGCTGCGATTCGCATCATCTTTGAAGAAATATGGCCCAATAATGCAGCCGGCACATAAACCGCACCAAACAGTGGCTTTTTCGGGATGCATTGGTAGCTGTTGCAATGCTTCTGGCTGATCTTCACTCCAAATGCGGCAATTTTGCTTATTTACGTACCCATTCAACCAAAAATGAGCATCATCGCTGAACACAATTTTTCGATAAAAAAGCGGATCCTCGGCCAGCTTTCCAAGAGCCCATTCACCAATAATTCGGCGTTGTGGTAGGTCGGCTGGCTTTAGTTCTTGCACCAGCTGTATCTTAAAAGGCTTTACGCCCAAATCCTTCCGCAAAATTTTCCACGTAGTGCTGTAACAAAGGCCTAACTGCTGGGAACGGCGCCGAATCGACATTTCGCGGTTTTCTGTCACACTAGCTGATACGGCCGCAATATTTTCTTCACTACGCACAGTACGTAAACGTGTTGGTGGTTTAATGTCCAACAAAGTAAATTTGGTGCGAAATTTGGTCACAATCTTCCGAATAGACTGCTCAGAAGGTCGAGAATGTCGACCATAAAATGGAAGCAGCGCGCGATGAACATTTCGAACCGAGCACGAATTTTGATAGTAAAATTCAATAATTTGCAAGCGTTGTTCATTTGTAAGACGATCCATGGTTAAATTGCAAACCAAACTGAAGCTGTTTGACAGTGACACAAGGTACTAAACACACGTCAGCTGTCAAAACCAGTGTTGCCAAAACAAACCAGCTAAAAAATCACCCGTTATAAAAATTCTTGAACAATTTTTAAAATAAAATTTGGTATGCCAACTTTTAGTATTTTATAAAATACAATTTTTCACAGACTCAAAAACAAATTTATCAGCGCGTTTTCAAGATATTGAATTTAAAAAAAAAAATTCAATATTTTATTAAAAATCCAAAAAAAAATTAGTCGAAATTTTTTATATGCAAAATTGTTAAAATTGTAAGCGACCTTTTGTATACAAATTTTGGTTAAAATCGGTGTAGTAGTTAACGAGAAATTTGAAAACCAAAAAATCGGTTGTATGACAGGTACCGTTAATAACCGTTATAAAAATTTTATTTTTCTACCTAAATATTTATTTTAGTAATTTTAGTAACTCGTAATTTTTTTTTTTAATCCTTGGAGCCAATTTTGAAATAAATCAATTATTGTATATTGGCTGTATGACAGGTACCGTTAGCTTTTGAGCTAAAAAAAAATCAATTTCTCCTCTAGGCAATCACATAAGAACCTTAAGTCCAAAGTTTGAAGAAAATCGCTTTAGCCATTAAGGCTGCACGTCGAGGTACAGACAGACGGACAGACAGACAGAATTGCGAGCGGAATGTTAGGGAAAATTATTATCTCGAACTTTTTTTTTTGTACGAATCCTAAACTTGCCCTATATTATACTTATTACATCATAAGTAAAAATGTAAAATTTAATAAAAACTTTGCAAGATAAAATAAAAAAAATTTTAAATAAAATAAACAACATAAACAACATAAAAAGAAGAAAAAATTAAAAAAAAAAATTAAAAAAAAATAAAAACAATAAAAAAATCAAAAAATAAACAATTTAAAAATAAAAAACAAAATAAACAATTTACAAATAAAAAACAAAATAAACAATTTAAAAATATAAAACAAAACAAACAATTTAAAACAAAAAAAATAAACAATTTAAAAACAAAAATTAAGGAAAAACAAATGAAAACATAAAAAAGATTAAATAAAAAAATAAAAAGAAAAAAAAAGATCCATGTTGGCAGTTGAAGTGGAAACATAGCAAAATTGAAAACGTAAGAAAACTCAGGAATACCACAATTGAAATGTAAACATTTTGTGGGATCTGGATCGTTTAATTATCACAGAATGGATCTTGGTGCATAATAAAACGCAGCTATTATCATTAACACATTTTTTCTTACAAAAATTTGTCCTTAAAAGTGCTAATATTCAATGTAAATCTTTAAAAATAACAAACTGTCGATTTCGATCGGTCGCAGTAAAAATATTGGGGTTATTTATTATATTGTTTTATTTTATTGTTTGTTTATTATATTGTTAAACAAATTATTAATCTATACTAAGTTCAAAAAAAAAAAAAACATTTAACATCTCAAAGGGCTTCTCATACATTGGACGCGTATTGATTAAACTTGAACAAAAAGTGAGTTCCGGGATGAGTAACTCATTTTTTAAAAATTAGTTTTAGTAATTAGATTTGTTTAATTTCTAAATAAATTTGTAAGCGTAAAGTTAATAGAAATGTCAGGGATACTAAGGTAATGAAAAAATCAAACAAACGTATGGGCACAGTATCAAAAAAAAAAAAAAAAAACACTTCTTACTTAGTTTGAAGGTTTCTAGCAGGGTGCAATTGGACCCTACACCGGCCGGTGCAGCATAACATGTGTACATCGAATCCCTTATAATCATGAAACTCTTTACACAAAATTTCTAACTTCGATCTTATCAAAACACTTAAGACAAGAAAATAACAGATTTGTATATAAAGGTCCGATCATGAACTTTGTGCACAAAAACTCACAAACTGTCAGATTTTGGAGATCATAACTGTGCAAAAGTATGGGAACGCAAATTCAACCTAATTCCGTATTACATAATTTGCCAGATAAGTACGGCACGATTTTTGGCTTTCATTGTTTTACTCTCAAAATGACATTTGGATGTGCTGTAATTTTCTGCCACAAGAAAATCACACAAATGCACAGAAAATCACAAAAAATTTAAAGTAAAGGAACGGAAATCTATTTTTATCTATAACATTCATTGCAGTAAATCACAACAAATTTTAATTTAAATTTAAATAGACATTTAATATCCGGTTTGTTATATTGAAAGATTGAAATGTACCTATGTATCTTATTTTTTTTTTCCTCTTTTTCTTCAAGGTTATAGTATTTCAAATGAAAATAAATTGCGAGGCATCGAACTTGTCATCGTTAAACCTTAATCTACCATAGTTCCGTGACATAACACCCACCTAATCTTCATACATACAAATATTGTATGTATATAGAGCTGAACATATGGATTAACCCTCATAGATAGGTCAGATCTAAGTTTTAAACTTATAAAAGTCTAGGTATACCATACAGGCACCAACACTGCATTATTTACTTGTGAGTAATCCGATTAATTTTTTCATGGTTAAACCATTTTAAAATCATTCATTAACCGAGGCATATATAGTTTTTTTTGCACATTGTGTCAATCTGTTAAGACAGAGACTTCCCGTCAATGTGGTTTTACACACAGTGGGGCATAACATATTGAAAATTGAAACCAAAATGTCAATATTTTTTTTTTTTTTTTTTGTAAGAAGTTGTCAAAAACATTAAATGCACAAAATAATTTAAAGAAATATGGTAATTATTGTTTTGAAAAAAAACTATCGCTATATGGCTTACAGTGGTGCCTTTTGAATGATAGAACGGAGGAACAAATCAGTAGAGCACAACAGAATTTTTATATAATATTCGAGCATGAATGGTGTGAGGATTCAAAACCATTTGTAGACCCTATCACTACGACCATTTTGTTTAAAAAAAAAAATACAGTATCATCCTCAAAATTATACAAATTCGAGTTGCGGTCTGAGTTTTATTTTTATTTTAAAGTTTTTTCACACACCATCTACTTTTGGGATTTGTTTTACTTCGTTTTGTTTGCTTTTACAATATTTCAATAAAATCTGAACCACTTAACCAATTTTGATAAAATTTTACATAATAAAGGACACGCCCACTTTAATAAAAAAAAAAAAACAGCAAATAAAATGCAGTAATTATTTTAGAATCTTTTATGAGTTATGTTAAATGAAAAAGAACGGAAGTTATAGAAGACCATGGCTATTAACAGATTTACTCTCCATAATAAAAAACGCCAATCTTATAGTTCTATGGTTCATTCAATCAGGAACACTTGGATTTTAAAAAAAAAGTTTTCCAAAAAGACGTGTAATTTTGTTATTCAAAGAAAAATGGCATTTTTTGAGATAAATGATCGGATGTTTATTTCAATGTAAAGAGGAAAGTATGCCAATAATAATGGAAAACAATATCAGCCAAATGGCCACCACGGTTCCATCACCAAATCGCGAAATGGCTGCTGTATGCCCTCAATAGCTTAACGAATTCCATCTTTGAGGTCTGAAATCGACACTGGGCTATTGGCGTAAACCCTATCTTTCACGTGGCCCCAAAGGAAGAAGTTGCAAGATGTTAAATCACAAGATCTCGGTGGCCAATTGTGTTCAACTATTCGAGAGATAACACGGTCCGGAAACTTTACTAGTAAAAGGTCGATGGTTTCGTTGCTTGTTTGGCACGTAGCGCCGTCTTGTTGAAAGTAAACGTTGTCCAGATCAATACCATCCAATTCCGGCCATACAAAATTATTAATCATCTCTCGATAGCGCAATCCATTCACCGTAGCTGTTGCTCCAGTCTCATTTTCGAAAAAGTAAGGTCCAATGACCACGCCGGACCATAAACCGCACCAAACAGTTACTCGTTGAGGATGGAGAGGCTTTTCAACACTAAATCTTGGGTTTTCCGAGCCCCAGATGCGACAATTTTGCTTGTTGACGTAGCCATCGAAATAGCAAGGAAATGGCCCTTATCAGTCAAGATGATTTTTCGATGAAATTCCTGATCATTTTCATGCATTTTTATAGTGAATTTTAATAATTTCAATGCGTTGTTCAAGCGTGTATCGTTCTATTTTTATTAATGACGTAGTTTCTACTTGTCAAATGTAAAAAAAATTATACCTTCGAAAGTGACAACTACCGAAATAGCAGGCTATTCAAAATAACACCTCTCATTAGAAACCCCTCGGTTCGGCCGAATTGAAGTATACGACTCTATTTTTTATAGCTATTATTTTTTCTGTGATAATAATAAACTAATAATAATTTTAACTATACCTATACCTGCAAGACCTAAGTTCTTTTAAATACAATGCAATGATGCTTCATATTTGCTGAAATGCGCTAAATTAATTTGTTGCAATTTCAAAATCATAATAGATTTAACTATTAACTGTGATCATCAGAAAAAAAAATTGTGTGCTTAATTTGAATTTTAAAAACATAAATAAAATTTAACAATTTGAGTTTTTGGATTTTATTCCAAATTTGACCTTTAATATGCCCCACTGTATATAAACCTAAGTTTAAGTGTTTATCTATTTAAGTCGCGAAACTATATAAAATGCAAATTTCTTATAATCATAACAATAATTTATGTAGGTAACAACAAAAAGAACAAACAAGAAAAAATATGTATAAATAAAAATAATGCTAAGTGAGACCAAATAGAGATATGACATCATTTAAAAATAGAACTTGAGTTGGCAATTTTTTTAATTTTTAATTATTATTCTTTTGCTTACCTTGTCCCCAGGGGAGTTTAAGCAAACGTTTTATACTTGGATTTCTTCGAACAGCTTGGGCAATAACTGGTTCAGCAGCAGCTCCACCACCAACACCACCACCAGAATCCATAGTGATTTTTATTTTACTTGATTTTTTTTTTATAATTATTTAATTTTTCTTCCGTTTTAGGTGAATTGTATGTTCAACTCTTTTTTTTTTTTAGTTTTGTTTTAATTGTAAAACTTCTTTTATTCAAATGTTTGCTCACATTCTCTATAAGACACTAAAAATTAAGTACTTTTATAATTATTATTTTTCTAAACCCAAAAAAGAAAAAAAAAACACAATATTTCTTATCACACTAATTTTTGCCACAAAGAATAACCTTTACCAAAAAAACACACACAAAAACATAACATTGATTATTTTGTATATCGCCAAAGTTTTTTTTTAGTCCATAAAAATCTCATTTAACTAATTTTCAGGCTATGACTTTTTTTTTTTTTTTTTTGTTTCACTCGCTACAAGAATTTATTCAAAATTGTTGTGAAAAGAATTGATTTGAATTAGGAAGGGTAAGGTTGTTGTTGAAAAAAAAAAAAAAAAAACATTAAACCACAAGCAGACGGGAAGATAAACAGGACAACTGGGTCGCAAATACTAGTTCTTTAAATAGATAGTGGAATTTTATTTTTTTTAAAGTCCGGAATACAAAATTTTATTTAGGAGTATGAAAAGTTCAAAGCTTCATGCTTAGATAACAAATAACAAAAATAAGTTGAAAATTAGAGAAAAATAAATATTTCTAGGCAATCGAACAGAATTAGGTCAAACAAAACACCAACATCTCAATTCAACGTCAAGTACGAACAAAAATCTGTAAAATTATAGCTTAGAAAATGTTTGATTTTTTTGAAACTGTAAATAAGAGGAAATTCAATGTGGACGCCCACAGACACGGTATTTTTGAAGTTTCTATTTTAATTATGGGAACTTGGGTAAATTTGACTAGGGGTCGATACAGTACCCGGCTGAGAGTTTGGGCAAGGCCCTAGTGAGTTTTTAGTAGGTAAAATCTAGACAAGGAACACTTGTCAGATACTTGGCAAGCCCTCGCTGGTAGTAGCCCGTAGCGTAATGGTTAGTGCGTACAACTGTCACGCTGGAGGTCTGGGTTCGCTTCCCAGCCTCGTCCACCTAAAAACTAAAAAGTTTTTTTCAGGGCTACTGCCTCTTGCGAGGAATTGACAAACCCTCCAAGAGTATCACTTGTCACGAAAAAGTGCTTCTCGCCTAGCCGTTCGGATTCGGCATAAAATTGTAGGTCCCTTCCATTCCTTTTGATAGGCGCACACAGGAATGGTTGCGAGTTGTTAGTCACTAGGCCCTGGTTCTTCATGAGCCGTTGTGCCACCCGATTTATTTATTTTTTTATTGCTGGATTTCAATACCAAACATTTAGCAGAGGCAAAATTTTCAAACACTTGTGGGGCCCTCCCTAGTAAAAACTTGTTGGATTTGAATCGGTACCCCACCAAGAATGTCTCTTGTACACAAATAAAAAAAAAATTATAAGCACCATGCAATTGCAGCATCATACGACACTTTTTCTCTCTTTCCTTTGTCTTCGTTTGCAAGAATCAGGACTATGATTTTCGGCATATTGGATTTTCTTGGTTTTGAGTTTTCTGAAACTTGGGTTTGGATTTTGCGAATTTTGAGTTAACTAAAATTCGTTATTTCGGAATTTTGGTAGTTTCTGCTGTCTTAAAGATTTCAAGGTGTTTTCAGGAATTGTTTGGATTTTATGTCTTCTGAAATTTCAAGGTTTTCCGGATTTAAGATTTTCTGGATTGTGAGTTTTCTTAAGTTTTAGTTTTTGGTTTTCTGGATTGTGGTCTTTCGGGTTTCAAGATTATGGGGTTTTCTAGGTTAAGGGGTTTTCAAGGGTATGAGGTTTTCAAGGTTATGTGTTTTTCAGGATTTTTGGAATTTTGTTTTTGATTGTAGTCCTTGCGATTTTCGATTGGAATTTTCAGGATTAGGTATGTATGAGTTTTGAGGATTTTACTGGTTTTGGGAATTTTGGATTTTATTGGTTTTTCGGATTTTTCTAAAATTTAGGTTTTAGAGATTTTTTCTGTTCTGGATTATGGTCTTTAAAGTTTTAAGATTTTCTGGGCCTTAAGATTTTGCGGATCTTGAGTTTTCTGAAATTTGGGTTTCCCGGATGGGTGTCTTTAGATTTTCAACGCTTTTGAGATTTTTCTGAAGTTAATCGTTTTGGGGATTTTGCGTTTTATGTGCTGTGATCTTTCAGGTTTTCGAGGTTCCTGCAGTTGAGGGTTTGGGAATATGCGATTTCTACATTTTGACCTTCCAGGTTTTTGGATTATCGAAGTTATTGGGTTTTTGGAATTTTTAATTTTCGGTATTTTGAATTTCGAGAAGATTCTGTCACAAATCAATTCCATTTTAATGGTTTTTAAATTGTAAACGGAACAACAGCATTTAATGCAACACAATAGATGATAACGGAACTTGATCTAATAAATATTTCAACGGATTGCAGTTTTGTTTGATAGAAGAAATGCTATTAAGTTCCAAATAATTGTATCATCAACTCAATAAATTTTGTTTTAAAGTGACTTAGGGCCGATTTGTTCACAGCTAATCATCTTGAATCCATTATTATTGCAACTGGGTAATCGTCGAAAGTGTTTTTTTGATCAAAGTTTTTTTCAAAAAAAATCCAAACTATAACTTGCTAGCCATGGATATCGCTAATCAGCCAATTTTAGTTTACTAGCGTTAGTTAATTAGAGCATGCGAATGTCACATATCCCTGTTTCCCAACCCAATTTGTTATCGTTCATTTTATTTAATGATTTAAATTCCGATTTTGTTTTTGTGAAACTTATACCTGTCTTTTAGAGCTGGAAATCTTTTCAATTGCTTGCTAAATATTTTCTAGAACAATTCGTTGTCTAAAGATTTTTTTTTTATGTATTCAAACCATCAAAATTTAAGAATTTAAATACTTTTTTTTGTATCGAAGAACCTACACAAAAAAGGAAAAAAAAAAGTAAATAATGTACTCTGTTTGGAAAACAAGAAGTTTGTCATAAAAAAATATGTATATGGTTCTGAAAATAAATCAGGAGTAGATTTATGCGTGTGGATGAGAGAAAGCGCACTTCTTTCGCATATGGCTTCTTGTAGTTGACGATGACTCCTATTTTTGGATACTTTGTTGTCGGGGGCTGCTTGTAGGGAATTTGTTTTGTTTTTTTGTCGAAGAATTATAAACATACCTACTTAAGATAAAGAAAGGCCCGACGACGACGTTCATCAAATGTGGGTTTCTTTTTTGTTGTTTTTTTCTTTTTTGCTTTAAAAATGATCTTAGTTTTTTCTATGGGCATGCTGTTTTTTTTTCAGCTGAACTTGGGATTTGCTGGAATAATAATGATTTGTTGTTTTGTCAGAATAGGGAGAAGTACAAAAATATTGGAAAAGTTTGGTTTTAAGGATACTGTAATATCTTTGACGTTTGACATTAAGCAAAATGAGCTTAGTCTAGAGTTTTCTAGAAAATAAATTTAAGTATGAGTGATAAGACTTATTCCAAGAACATTTTATTTCCATAGGCTACACCTGTCACGTGTTCCTATTTTCGATACCAATTGGAAGCAAACAAAAAAAGAAAAAAAAAAAAACCTATCCCAATATGCTCGCACCACAGACGGCTAATTGTTTCCAAAACATTACATTTATACAATTAATTGTCTGGTAAAAGAAATAAAACATTGCGTTGAAGAAAAAACAACAAACATTTAACATACAATCTAATTTGTACATCAGCTAAGCGACTCACTGGCACAGAGACCTGCGGCAGCGGCAGCGGCAGCGGCAGCGGCAGCCAGCGGCAACAGCGGCAGCAACGGCGAGTAAAATATAAAAACATCCGGATTAATAATTCAACCTTGTGGCATTCCATTCCAATTATTCGACTTAAACAAACAGGACAAAGCTTTGATTTACAACTTACAAGATAAATATAAATCTTTGTTGATAAGTTCTCTTTTGCGGCAGATTCATTCATCTGGCGTGAATAAAAGTGTAATTGTATATTTTTGTAAGAATACCAAAGTAGATAGTTGAAATATGTATATAAATTTAGACATCATTTCCCTTCTTTTGCTGCCACCGCACCGTCACTGGATGGTGGTGTGGGGCGCCGCCGCCACTGGCCGGCCGGTCACATTGCATATGGATACTTTAATTTTAATTTAAACAAAAATCCAATTTGGTAGCATCTGGGTAATTTCATTGATCAGCGCGAGCGGTCGTCGAATCGGTCGTCGTCATCAGGCGTTGAAAGGTATTTCTCCTTTTTTCATATCAAATTATTTGTTAGTTGTGTACAATAAAAATAACGTGCATATGGGAATTTATGCGATTTTTCCAATTTATTTATTTATTTTAATACACAAATATCAACAATAATTCCGACGAAAATAATATTTGCCTATCTGTAAAATTTTAATTTACTTCTTCCTGTGGATTTTTCTTTGTTTATCATTTTTGTCGATTCGCGCGATATGCGGATATTACATGCAATTGAGAAGAAAATAAAGCGCCAGAGCGAACACACACGTATAAAATTAATAACGTTATCTAGATAGGTATGTCTGATTAAATAGAGTGGAATTGAAATAAAAAACAAAACAAATTGTTAAATAAAATTCAAATTTATTTGCGAGTACTTTGGAAGATTGATGAACAAAAAGGTAAATGTCTTTTTATTGGTTTTATGGTATGTTGTTGTAGGTTATAAAATTGATTGGGAGCTGAATGGCTTTCCAAAACTCAATCGATCTTTATTCAGAGTGATTTTGTTAATAGGCAGTGAACAAACTATGATTTCCACTTTGGATTTAGATTAACTGAAGAGAAATTTTGAGTGAAAACATGAACAAAATTATTTATTCCCTACTTATTTTTTTTTTTTTTTTTTTTTTGTTGAATGCTTCGGATATTGAGTCTTAGTTTGATTACAGAAATCAAAAAAGAAAATATATATTTATAATTTATCTGAGTTGAGTTTACTCACTTTCACTTATTTCGAATTACTGAGTTTATGATTAAAATTCAAATAACTAACATTTTGTGTTGCCTCTTTTTGAAAAAAGGATCACATTATTTTTTATTCAGAGTTTCAATCCTTCTCACGAAATATTTTACTGTCCCAAAAATTTGTCTTCCATCGTGAAACTCCCTTGGAAATTTTTCTACTAAAGTGATTGAGATAGCAATATTGAAAACGATATCGTCCTATCGTTTTTGTTTTACGCGATGAAGCCCTGGACAATTAATTACCAAAACCAATAAGTTCCAAGTGAAACGGATATTTCAAAGAAGAAATCAATTTTCAGGGAAACTTAATGTTACAATTCCAAAATCCTAATTCAAAGAAGCGGAACATTCCCAAGAAATTTTTATCAGTTAAAAGCTTTTGTTCGCCAGCAACTTCTAATGTTATATAAGGAAAGAGGAACAAAAAAGAAGAAGATGAAGCAGAATACAAATTTATGAAGAGGAAGAAAAATAAGAAGAACGAAGAAGAAATAAAAAGAAAACCGAAGAAGAAGTAAGGAAAACCGAAGAATAAGTAAAGAAAACCGAAGAAGTAAAAAAAAACCGAAGAAGAAGTAAAGAAAAGCGAAGAAGAAGTGACGAAGAAGAAGAAGTTAGCGATGGAAAAGAAGAAGTGTCAGAAAAGGAGAAGTGACAACAAAAAAAAGAAGGGACGAAGGAGAACGAATGAAGAAGAGGAATAATGACAAATAAGAAGTGAAGAAGAAGAAATAACGAAGAAAAAATGATGAAGCAGTATTGACAAAGAAGAACCGACGAAAAAATGTCAAAGGAAAAGAACTGACGAAGAACAATATTAAAGAAAAGTGATTAAAAAGACAAAATAAGAGACGAAAATAAAGCAATTTTGATGATTAATACAACAAAAAAAAAGAAGTGCGTTGCGCTTAATTCCTGAAATGTACGAAACTTGAGACTTACCAGTCTGCACTCAATCTTCACTTCAGCGTTCAAATGATTAGAGGCATTATTCTCAATTTCCTCTTATAGATATTTAAGGAGTAGGTCTAATAGAATACAACTCAAAGACAATTCTTGAAATTACTACGGCACACGGTACAGTACGAATGGGACCAGCGCAGTAATTTAAAGTTTTGTTTGCATTTTTTTTTTGTACGTTTCTATTTCCGATTTTCCAGTTCATGAAGTGAAGTTAGGAAGTCAATTGGTGTATCTCATGAACAAAGCATGCTAGAAATTTGTAGTAAGGCTCCTACTTTGCATTTTTTTTTTTTGCATTTCAAAAATAGGCTAGGTCAAAATTTACTTTTAAGAAATTTCATAAAATTGCCTTCACAGTAAAGTTGACAAGTAACAAAGTGTATCTCTGTGAAGTTAGCAGGGCAGTATGATTTTTTTTTTAGGACTTTAAAATTTGTACTCAGCCTATTCCTCAAATACAAAAAAATTGCAAAAAGTTGCAAAATTCCAAATTTGGAGCCTTACTGATAATGTCTAGCAAGCTTAATTCTCGAGCTACACTTTGTTACTTCTCAACTTCACTCTGATCTTATTTCTTTAAATTTTGACCTAGCCTATTGTGGAAATGCAAAGAAAAGTAAATTTGGAGCCTTACAACAAGTTCCCAGCACTCTTGGTTCAAGAGATTCACCATATGACCATGTAATTCGATTACACCCATTTGATGACAAAAAATTTCCCAAAAACTTAGTCAATATTTTTTTTTTTTTTTTCAATTATTGTATAAATATATAGTTTGAAGTAGAAAAAAAGAACTTACAACATTGTCAAAATATCAAATTTAGTACAAACTAAACAAAAACAAATCGTTTTAGGAGTAAAAGTAGTTCTCGTTAATTTCAATTATCTCCAACGTTAAAAGATGTAAAACCATCTAGTTCTCAGCGCTTGACTAAGAATGAGTATTGATAACAATACTTTCTTTTTTCTTTCAATTATTAAATTAAATAAATTAAATTGGGTGGCGCAACAGCTGGGCTAGTGACTTACAACTCTCAACCTTCCTGTGTGCGCGTGTCGACAGGAATGACGGGGACCTCCAATTTTATTCCGAATCCGAACGGCTAGACGAGAAGCACTTATTCATGACAAGTGATACCCTTGAAGGATTTGTCAATTCCTTGCAAGAGGCAGTAGCCCTGAACTAGGACGAACCCAGAACTCCAGCGTGACAGGCAAACGCACTATAACCATTACGCTACAGTCTACTACTTTTATGCAAACTTTTTTTTAAATTTGGTGTGAATTTTATGTGAGAAGAAATTCAAATTTTCATTTCGACCATTTTTCTCCAAATTTTAAAATTGTACAAAAAGAAGGGTGTTATAATCTTTTTTTCTGCAGAATTACATGAGCCACAATGCGTACCTACAACTTTTTTAAAAAGAACCTATACCCGGCTGCAAAAATTCCTAATTTCTGTCTAGTTTGGGCATAAGTTTTCAGTAGGGGAAATCTAGACGGGGCAAACTTGTCAGATACTTGGCAAGCCCTTGCTGGATTTCGGTACCAACAATTTAGACGAGGGAAACTCGTGAGGTCCTGTCTAGTAAAAACTTGTTTGACATGTTGGGTTCGGTGCCCCACCAGGAATATCTCTTGTACACAAAAAACAAACATTTTATAAGCACCCTGAAAATTTTGCATCATTCGACAATTTTGTCTCTCTTTCCTTTGTCTTCTTTTTTATATCACGCTTCTTAACTATGGGTGTGAGACATCTGTTTATTATAAGACTGTTCAATTAAAAAAAATGTTTTAAGTTGTTCTACCTAAAAAGCAAGTTCAATTCTGTATGTAGTGGGTAGCGCATTGGACTGACAAATAGAAGATCGCGAGATCAAGTCCCACATAGTCCAGATTTTTCTTCTTTTTTTTTTTTTGCCTGACGAGGGAAAAGGGTTCATAATCGCCAAGGCCCGTGTTCTAGCCTTTGCTAATTTGTACTAGTGCCTTGCCAGAATCTATGTGAAACTCTCTAGTGCCTTGTCGAAAACTGTAGATTGTTTTTCTGCGCCGGTAGTTTTCGATTAATTTAGAAAAAAATTACCCCCTTTACCCCCCCCCCTCTTTTAAACTCTTATCCTCACCCAAAATTAAGGGTACTTTTAAGGAAATGTTTAGGACAACAAAAATGAAGCTGAAGTGAATATTATTTTCCTGAACTAGTTTTTACCTACAAGAGTTAGTGCGATCGCTCATGCATTTTCAAAACTTCAAAACTGAGAAGATTTTTCCTAAAAGTTTGTAGAGTAAAAAGTATGAGTTTCTTTTTATAATTTTTCTTCTTAAAGTGGCAACCTTGATTGATACTGGTTTTCATTTTGTTGTTATACTTTATATAATCAAGGCCATGTCATATCGAAAGCAAGAGCCGATTTCCATTTAATTGGGGGTAGTAGGACATATAACTGGAAGTGCTGATTTTATTCTTGTTTGTTGTTGTCCTGCATAATTTATTGAATATATTTCCTCATTTTTTTTTGTTGTTGGTTGTTCATATAAACCTACAAGGAATAATATCTAATCGAATTGGCTTGATATCCCATTTCGTTCGGTCAATTTTATTAATTTTTTTTTTTTTTTGGTGCAAACTTGAAGATAAATGACAGAGATATTAAGGGCAGTAACTGGGACTGTCAGTTATATAGGTTGGTTCTTAGATAGAATAGGGTTCACACAAAATATACAATAGAATGTAATTATGTACTTTGTGCCTAAAATTAGTTTACAGATACTCTGTCAAGTTAAGTTCTCGTAAGGAAATTAGATAGGTATATGTGTTGTGTGTTTGGAGAAGCATTATTTTTTTCGGTGTATGGTACCGAAATATATTTTTGATGGCAATATAAAAATTGTAATTAGCCATGTTTCGTTTCGGTTTACCCGATAAAGATGCATAAAAGGAACAAAATAAATTAAATAAATAATGATATTCTTGACACATTTGACCTTAAGCTTAAGGTCAAATTTGGGCTCGAATAAATTAGAACAAATGGTGAATGGGAGAAAACACAAGTGAAACGTTGAAAGAATAATAGGTACCTATAGACAATGTTAATTCTATATGAATTAGAATTCTTCTTTATGATTGGAATATTATTCTACTTGTAATAGGTGTATAAACATAGGATTGGTATAAATGCAAACAAATAGATTTTATCATGTTTTTTTGTTGTTGTGATAAGGAGAAAAATAAAAGAGGACAACATGTCGGTGGTAAATGCAGAGTAATTTCCTGGTTGGCTTCAATTTTCCGCCACCTAAATTAAGGGCAAAGAAAAGGAGGAATAAAGGAACTTATTCCGAAGGTTTTTTTTTGTTGTCAAAATACAAACAATTTGTCAACTCGCTCTTGTGGTAAGAACTATAGCGTGACAAGACATGGAAGAAAGATATATGTTAACGATTTAATCATGTTATGGAATTGTAAACGGAGAAATGGGAAAGAGGTCAAACACTTAAAAATGTTTTTTTTTTTTTTAACCACTTTTTTATGTTTCCTTTATAATGCGCGCCCTCTAAAGAGGTCTTGACTACCCTTTAGGTGATAACAACACAGTGCGAACGTAAGGAAAATAGGGAAGGGTAAAAGAGGAAATACCGATAGGCATAGATTTTGAAGTTCTGAATATCGAAATGGGAGGTAAAGATAGCGTCAGGTAAAGTGTTCCACATTTGTGGGGTGTGCCTAAATAAAGAACTCCTGTACTTTGACAGAACGTGCGAAGTTTGGCACGAGGTCAAATTGATGTGCATTCCTAGAAGTAAGAGTGCTAAGGTTGAATTGTTTAAGGTTTGTAATAAAAACGGTAAAATAATGGAAGACAAGAAACATTGCACTTTAGAAGAACATGTTCACAAAGCTTTAATAAAATCGGTCCAGTCGTTAAGGGGATTAACCCAAAAATAAGGCAATTTTCTAAACAACAACAAAAAAAAAACCTTAAAACAGCCTATTTCTCTTCACTGAATTTTTTGGCAAAGATCTAAAATACAGTTTTCTAACAATCACGAGAAAATTAAAAAAAAAAAACTACCCTTTCTAGATATGAGCTGACACAAAAATGAGGATTTCGTCACTAGGGAACCCGGGTGGAAAAATGCCAAGTTTCTTAATAGTTTGGGCAAGGCCTTAGTAAGTTTCCTGTAGGAAATATCTAGACTAGGTAAACTTGTCAGAAACTTGGCAAGCCCTTGCTGGATTTCAGTACCAACAATTTAGACGAGAAAAACTTTTTAAATACTCGTGAGGCAATCTCTAGTAAAAAGTTGTTTGACACATTTCGGTACCCCATCAGGAATGTCTCTTGTACACCAAAAACACAAATTTTATTAGCACCATGCAATTTCATGATTCTGGGTTTGATAGATTTGTATTCACCCAAGGAAGGACACTGGAGGAATATTCCGGAAATTTCCAGTAAAATTGTAAATCCTGGAAGTTTTTAGTGCATTTCTTCGCATTTAATTGAGAACTTGACACCGAGAAATGGATTTGATCGAGTAGTATTGAGTCAAGATGTTCAATGAATTGATGCAAACATTCGATAACGGAAAAGGTGGCATTTTCTTCGTGGATGCTTTCAGTGGAGTTGGATTTTTTTCTGTTTTTACTGATTTTGACTTAGATTCGTACAAGATCTGAGATTGCTTTGGTATTTGCCCCTTAGGGGATTGATTCTACGATGTAAGAAGGGGGTCGAACCATTCTACATTGAAATTGCCATTAAATCTGCAGGTGGATGAAGTTCTCCAAGCAATTTTTGGCGATGTGCAATGGCAATGGCGTGATTTCAGAAGACTTAGTGACCGGCCTGATTGAATATCCACCGAATTTTTGCCATAATTAGCTGAAGGCACGAGTGATTTTGGCTTCGAAAAACTAGCATGTCGATCTTTTGAATTTCGTCAGTAAAAATCCATCGAATCCTTGATGGAATGGATGAAAAAGAAACCACAAACTATATCCCGAAATTTGCTATTCGAACTACCTGCCATGCGTATTTAAGCGTCTTCAGTTTCCCGTGCGTTTCGCTTTCACTATGAGAATTAATAAGTTGCAAGGACAATTGCGGGATGTTTGTGGCATTAGTATTGAATCAACATGTTTCGCACGTGGGCAATTATATGTGGCGTGCTCACGTGTCGATACACATCCCGCTTTATACGTGTACCCGGATAATAGAACGAAAAAACGCTATTTACCATAAAGCACTTCAGTAAAAAAGAGGGTTGACACTCCAATCACTGTCGTTTGATTAAAACACGTCGACATTGTAATACTTCAGTATAACAATGTCCATTGCGTTTAATGGAGAATTTTTGAATACAGATTTTGAATTGACCGAATTAAGTACATCAAGCAGCATTCGTCAGGCTCGAAATTATTACTTTTATAACATTAACAATTTGGGCAGAACGGTGTTCGCTGGGTCAGCTAGTCACATATAAAAATTTGTATTTTTGAAAAATTCCCAGGACCCAAAATACAACCTTTAAAAAAATCCTTACACTTTCGCTAACTAGGTATTTTATGTCAATTTTAATAGTTTACAATTTTCTCCCATCAAATGCACCCCTGATTAATAACGAATTATTTATGAAACATCCATTTTTTTTTTTTTAATTCAAACTCTTCGAATCTTTCTATCTCAATAACGCTATTTTTGTTTTTTAATTTTCCAACACCCAATGCCATTATTATTTATTATTATAAAATAAATCATACACACCAAACAAGAAACTCCTCCCCTTCCGGCTCCATCATAGCTAGTATCTAATTTGTAATTTTAAATGTCCCTATAAAAATTCAACAATTCTACCTGATGGATATAAAAATAGCACTTGGTTTGTGTTGATAGACCATCAAGTGTTATTGAGATCAAAACATTTTTACTTCAAAACTAGGTCAATTTCGTGTTGAAAATAGCACTCGAAACGTCTAGGTAAGAAACGTAGTTCTATATACCATAATAGGCCACCCAATTTGAGTAACATTTTCCCTAAACTTCTTAAATTCTTCTATTCTTCCTCCTGTATTTTTCTCTCTTACCTCCCAATGTACGAGTAGCTATATCGCCTAAAATATTTATAAATAAAATCTAATGGCACAACAAACATCAATTAAATGCCAAGAACCATCAAAATGGATTTCCTCCTCCAAATATGTATCCATCCACATCACGCAATGCCATCGCAATCGCCATAGCACCATCCCATCGCATCGCAAGGAGAGCAATCTGCCAAAGTTAACTAATGGATCTCAATTGGTTGGGGCTACTAAATTGTACTCTCTATGCAATTCGATTGCGCGAATTTAATTCACATTTAACTAATTCATGAGTTTGAGTTGTGATAGAAAAAAATAAAAGCACCACACCAAGAAGAATCTTAACATTTTTAGCTATGTGTAACTTTTTTTTTTATATTTGAATATCTGAGTTTTGTACAATGAACATCAAGAGCACGCAAGAAAACATATTTGGAGCGAATAAATTTGATGTGAAATATTTGAAAGAAAAAAAGCGGCGCGGCGCCACTTAACAAATTTGACAGATGGTCATTTCATATAACGAAGTAGGTATGTAGGAGGTATTTGTGGCATAGAAAGATGGATTAATTCAAAATGTTTCGCATAAGAACCAATATGTACATTTTTAATATTTAACCATTTTGTTCAATGTCGGGTTTGCTTTGAATTTTCTTGTCTAATTTATTTAAAGAATTTAAAAAGGATTATAATGTAGGAATTTAATTTTTTGTTTTGAGAATAAATTGACTAGACATTGAAGTTGGATGTCAAGAGACAGCTGTTTAAGTTTTTTTTTTTAAACAAAATGAGCACAACGATTTGTCTTGTTAAATTGGAATTTAACACATTAGTTCTTTTTTAATTTGTTTCTTGTTGCAAAAATAGGGGACTGCCAATTTAGCAAACATTTGACCCCACTTATTGGGTTCGTTGACCTAGAATTAAAGCGACGTAAGGTACATGAAAAAAAAAACTCTCAAAATCGATTAAACTACTTTGGGAGATAATAAAATCAAAAAATTCCTGACCGTGCGGTGGCCCTTTTAGAAAATTTTGGCGACAAAAATCATTTTTTAAGGTATCTAATTGCTGACGGAAATTAATGAAATTTGGACGCTGGATTCAGTTTCACTGGGAACGCCAATCATATATATTATTTCTGTTGTCAAACTTCTTTTTTCTCATTTATAAAATAGTGAAATCCACTAAAATAGGTATCACTGAATAGGAATTTACATATACTCATGACATTGCACAAAAACTTTATGTTATACCACACTTTTTTTTTATAAATTTCGGAAATTTCAAATAATTCAATAAATGAAAAATTTGACATAAAGAATACCTCACTTTTAACCCATTGAATGAGTGAAAGAGAAAAATATGTATTACTTCTGTAATTTAAAATTCTCTTTTTTTTTCGCTGCACCTTGAGTGAGTGGGGGAGAAATATTATTTAGTTACACCATCCATGAATGAAAGAAACATATTTATTACTTTTGTAATGTAGGTATAATCCTCTTTTTTCGCTTGCACATTGAGTGAGTGGTGGAGCAACATATTTGTTACCTACTTCTGTTGTTTGTTATCTTTTTTCTCATTATAAAAAGCCGAATGCATTTATTAGGTATCACTGGATTGCATGAATGAAAGAAACATATTGATGAATTCTTTAATTTAAAATCTTAGTAGAAGAAATTGAGGAACGGGCATATCGAGGAAAAAGTGAGGCTTTTTTCAAAATAGAGTGAATTACACAAACACAAATGCATTCATACAGGGTCGAAATGCAGTGAGATAGCTAAATGCTGGGGCCCCCAGAAGAAATTTAAGCTGTGTTTTTGAGAGATGTATTTTTGAGATTTGAGTTTAATAGTAAAAAAGCTTATTAACCTAAATAAAAAAGTGAAATAAATGTAAATATAGTGAATACATGCAATACTTCATTAAAAAAAAAAAATATATAACATATGCGGTGCTGCGTTAAATCTTGTAAAAATATCATGTGGAATATGAGACGCAAAAATTGTAAACTCCATATTATAGGTGTTTTTACACATTTAACGCATATTTTTTTAAATAAAGTATTGGAAATATTCACTACGTTAACTTTTATTTCCCTTTTTTTATTTAGTGTTTTCACTATTTTAACGTTTTGAAATCTCTTAACACTTTCCTCTAGCTCGGAAAAACAACAGTGGTGCGTTCTTTTTCTATAAAATGTTAACTATTGTTGTTGTGTCAAACAAAATTTTAAAATGTCATTGTTAAAAGTGTTACACTGTGTAACATTTCGTTTAGGAACGATCAATGTTAAAAATATATAAATATTTAAAGAAATTTTTTTATTGCATAACATAAATGTTAAAAAAGTAGCCAAGTTCTTCTATATACAAAAACCTTTGCGTAACAAGTCAGCCGTAAAAAGTTATGAGATCTAAAAGTACGCCAAGTTCTAAGTTAGTATCAAAAATTTAAAGTAGAGTAAAAAGGAAGAACCTCAAAATTATCAGAGAAATCTGTTATTTAATGATTACTGACTTAAATTGAGTTGGTTTCCCAGTCAAGTTTTCAGCTCATAATTGAGTAATTAGGTAATAAAAGAAAACTTGCCAAGTAAACCAACTCAATTTAAGTCAGTTATGATTAAATAACAGATTTCTCTGATAATTTTGAGGTTCTTCCTTATTACTCTACTTAAAATACCAAGTTACATAAGTTAGAAGTGCTCAATTGAAATGATAATAATTGATAAAAAGTGGGTAGATCAAACGCCCCTGTAGGAAAAATTTCATGACTTCAACTTTTTCTTTGTATACACCTGAAAACGAACCGCTTTACCAAATTTCATAATCCTGCACCAATAGGAAGTGCTCTGAATATATTTAATATTAATGATTTGAAAATGTGTGGTTGCCACGCCCCTGAATGTTAAATATTCAATTTTAAAGTTTAGCCTTTGTTTGCAGTTCATGTTCTACTGCTCTACCAAATTTCATCATTCTACGACAACCCGAAGTGCTCCATATAAATGATATCGATTCTACGAAAATGGGCGGATGCCACGCCCTCTGAATGTTAAATCTCAAATTTTAAAGTTTTGCAATTGCTTGCACTTATAGCCCTACCGTTCTACAAAATTTGATTATTCTACGACAATCAGAAGTGCTCTTCTTAATTGATATCAATTCTTACTTAAATGGGCGGATGCCACGCCCCCTGAATGTAAAATCTCAAATTTTTCTGTATTAAATTTCATCATTCTACGACAGTCAGAAGTGCTCCAAATAATTTATATCAATTCTATGAAAATGGGCGGGTACCACGCCCCTGAATGGACAATCTTAAATTTTTTCATTTGTAAACACCACAAGGCCTACCGTTTTGCGAAATTACAAGATTCTACGATGGCGGGAAGTCCTTAGTAATTTTGATGATCTGTCAGTGAGTGAGTGAGTCAGTTACGGTTTTTGCAATTTTTGCGGCCTTATATCTCGGGAACCACTAATGCTAAAGAATTTAAATTTGGTGAGTTGCCTAAACCTGCTGAGCTGTGAGTTTGAAGTTTCTGACTTTATTGATACTGAAGTTAGAGGGGGGTCGAAAATCACCTGAGTTCGATCCTGTAAAAAGGGTGTAGTGCCAGAACTTGGCTGGCCACTACCGTGCCCTTTGATTGCATGTTCTATACATTTCGATTTAGGTGGACTTCTTATTTCAAACCAAAATAACTGTTTAAGTTTCTATTAAATCATATAGTTTGTTTTTGAATGTTAAGCCAATCGAGAATTAGTTTTCAGCCACATCTATCAGACAAAAATTAAAAATGTTGCTTCGGTTTCATAAAAAAAATGCATATACATAATGTATAAAATAAGTTTCAGCACATTCTGATATTTATCTTGAGTTTTTAGCGACTTTTCATACTTTTTTATTTTGCTATCGAAAACTTTAACACTTTTAAAACTTAAGCTTTCTTAAAAAAAAAACTCAATTAAAAAATTCAAGTGTTTCGCCCTAAAAAACTGAATTTTAAATTCTTCATCTTCATTATTTCTTAACAAACACGTTCAGCACTATCACCAATGCTGGGAGAGATTCCTCTTTTCTTTTTTAGATTTTTCTAATTAGTCTAAAAACTCAAAAAAAATTACTTCGTCAACATTTCGTCCATTTAAAAACTCAAAAAATTACTTCGTCAACATTTCGTCCATTTTCTTGATTATGATTCGAAAATATAAAGCGTACGGAGGGAGGTGTTAAACCCAGAGAAAAAATCTGTGGAAAATAGCACGTGAATAATTTTTATTTAAGTGCACATTTCAACCACAAACGAAAAGCTTATTTTGGTGTTTCTAGCTTTTTCTAACTGTTGCCCGTGTGATTTGCTATGTGACACCCTAAGACTTTGTTCATACCATTCGCCTGTTTTTTTTTTTATATGTACTCTTAAAATAAAAGTGCACAAAAAACACAAGTCCACATAATGGATCTATTACATCATTCAGAACCGAATAAATAGAATCCTGAATTAATTGTTGTTTTTTTTTTTTTGATTTTTTGTCGTTCAAAAAATGTTAGCATGAATCAAGAAATTGCTTGAAGCTTTGTGTGTAAAAGAAGTAAAAGAACAAGCTGACCCATCCAACTTTGCTCGGGTAAACTTTCTCTTTTTCTTTTTTTAATTTTATCGAAAATGTGTTCTATGATTTTGATATTTAACTTTGATTCTATAATATTTAAGGTCAATGGGGCGTATTCATAGTGGCGCAAAATTTTAAACATTGCTCGTTTAAGGAATAAAACCGGCTCTAATTAACGTAGTCGTTTAGTTGTGAACCCTTGTCTACATATTTATTTCTTAATGTTAAACAACTCTTCTAACTAAAGTGGACACTGCAACGTAACATAAGCAAATTAAGGCACACATTTGACAGATGAAGAGAATACGTGAAAAATTCAATGCCGCCGAGCTCTTTCAATACATTAATAAATACTTTTCATTTTTAACAAAGCTGTAAGTATTTAGAAAATAAAATAAAATACCGAAATCATTTTACCAACCTACGCCTTTTTGTTGTTATAAACTCATTTTCAAGTGGTAAAAGTATATTTTAAGAAGTTATATTAGCGATTTGCTGCTTTTAAAGTTAGAAGAGTGGTTTAACGTTAAAATAACCAAATTGTTGACTCTCGCTTTAAAAAGAGTTTTTAGAGCCGAATCCCATTTTAAAAGTGATTTAGAACCGGTCTTTATTCTTTAAAATTTTGCGCCAGTCAGTTTAGAGCTGTGTCTAAGTTAAACATAGGTTAAGTAGAATTTTCGGACGTTGATTCTATTTTTTTAAGTTTACCACTTCAAAATATTTGAAGCTATTAATTATCTTATAAAACTATAAAACCAACAATTTGTAATAAAAATCGGTTTATATTCTTTGAGCCAAAATTGTCTTAAACTATAGTTTAGTTAAACGTGGGACTGCGACTATGAATATGCCCCAATATAAATAAAACTGCGGTTCAAAGGTACGAAAAAATGCACAAAACGGAGATATGGTGTTTTAAAAATGGTGTTTTAAAATTGGTGTTTTAAAATTGGTGTTTTAAAATTAATTGACATTATTATATCCTAAAGGTATAGAGGGTGAAGCGATCCACCCAAGGATTCAAGGCTAGAACGGAAGCCTGCCGAGATGAGAGTGGGAATATGGTAGTAGACACACAGTCAGTGCTGAGGATCTGGAAAGAACACTTCTCCAGTTCACTTCTCGGTTCTAATAGGCAGAACGCTCCATTCAACTTGACGATGATGGCCAAGAGTTCCGTCCACCCGACCTAACCGAAGTTCGGCTGGCGATATCCAAACTTAAGTCGTACAAGGCTGCAGGTGCGGATGGCTTACAAGCCGAACTATTTAAATCAGCGGGAGATGAATTGGCTAGGAGCATACACCAGCTCATCTGCTAAATTTGGTCGGAGGAAAGTATGCCCGATGAATGGAACCTCGGTATAGTGTGCCCCATCCATAAAAAGGGAGATGTTCTGAAATGTACCAACTACAGAGGAATTAGTCTCCTAAACGTCGCTTATAAAATCTTGTCGGCCATACTGTGTGACCGCTTAAAACCTTTTGTCAACGATCTGATCGGCCCCTATCAGTGCGGTTTTAGGCCGGCAAGTCAACCGTCGATCAAATGTTCACACTCCGACAGATTTTAGAAAAATCCCGGGAATTCCAGATCGATACACACCACCTTTTTATCGATTTTAAAGTCGCATATGATAGCGTGAAAAGGGACAAATTATACAGAGCCATGTCGAGTCTCGTCTTCCCTGCCAAACTCGTCCGCCTGTGCAGGATATCGATGGAGAAATCTCGCTGCTCCGTCAAAATTGGTAAGAACACCACCGATTCCTTTGATGTTGAGAAAGGATTGAGGCAAGGCGACGCGTTATCATGCAACCTATTCAACATCGTTCATGAAGCCATTGCACGCAAAGCACATGTCAACACCAGTGGTACAATCTATCAAAAGTCAGTTCAATTGCCTGCATATGCGGATGACATAGACATTGTCGGCAGAACGAAGCGAGCTGTGACAGGGGCATTTGCGAGCATTGAATCGGAGGCGGCTAGAATGGGATTGGCGGTTAATGAGGACAAGACGAAATATAAGCTAACATCGAGAGAGGAACCTCAACATCGTCGACTCGGGCTGGACAGATATAACTTCGAAGTTGTCAAGGACTTTGTCTACCTGGGCTCCACTATTACAACGCAGAATGACATCAGTGCAGAGATCAAGCGAAGAATTACTCTTGCCAACCGCTGTTTCTTCGGTCTAAGAAGGCATTTAAGTAGTAAGGCCCTCTCTCAGAGAACCAAGGAGACTTTATACAAAACCCTAATCATCCCGGTCCTGCTTTATGGGTCAGAAGCATGGACACTGAAAGATTCGGATAAAAATCTGCTAGGGTGCTTTGAGAGGAAGATTCTTCGTGTGATTTTCGGTCCGGTGTGTATCGAAGGAGTATGGAGGTGAATATTCAACGACGAGCTATACGGGCTATACAGCGACGTTGACCTGGTCAAAAAGATGAAAATACAGCGGCTGAGATGGCTGGGGCACGTGGAGCGTATGGACAGCAACGCACCTGCCCGACGAGTATTCGAACCCAACACCGATGGGGTACGCAGCAGAGTAAGAACTCGTAACAGGTGATGCAAACAAGTGGATGACGACATCAAAGCACTCGGTGTGCGCAACTGGAAGCGGCTAGCTAGGGACAGAGCTGGCTGGAGGGGCTTGTTAGTTGAGGCCGAAGCCAATCCTGGGCTGTGAGCGCCATCAAAAGTAAAGTAAGTAAGTATATCCTATAGGTAGGCATTTTCCGATTTTATTGACATTTTATGAACATTTTTTTGTTTTAAGAATTCCATTATGCATATCAAAATTTGGCAACCATAATTTTTTTTTATTTATAAAAGAAGCAAATTTGAAAAAAAAATTCTTTATATATTTTCCAGTTTTAAAAATTTAATAATGTATCATGGTGAGTGTCAATTCCGGCATCAAAAATTCTGGACTAAGAGTCCTGCTGTGTTCTATCTTCGCACCGCAGCGCCTCAAAAATCTCGGTTCAAATGTCCCTTGTACTTCATAAACTTGAGAAAAATCTTGAACAAGTACATAATTTCTTGATTGTCCAATATCAACCGTCCATGACAAAATCTAGTTAACCCTTAGTTTTTGTTTGTATCTACGTAGGTAGCTATTTGTCTTATATTTTTCTTTGTTCTTAAAATTTTCCTTGGAAAAGTTCTTTAAAAAATAAAATTAAATTAATTCACATGAATGATTTAAGTTCTTTCTTATTGCAATAGATAATATTAAAGAACTCCTATGGAATTCTTATCTTTTGTCTTTTGTTTGTACTTCTTCAAAGAAACTTTTGTTAAATTAAATTTTACCTTTTCCAATTGGTAGGTTACGTAGTTGTAGCAGTAGTAGTAGAAAGATCTTTTGTCTACATTCAAAATGATTACAACGAGAAAAATAAAAAAAAATACCTAATTTATTTTGTCACGATTATAAATAAAATTGTACTGATTTTTCACAAATAAAACAAGAAAATCTAATTAGAATCCTTTCAAGCACAAGGAAACGAAAAAAAAAACTAAATAGGAGACAATACTCGTGTCGTTTGCACAGCTGTCATTTTCTCTGTTTTATCCTCTTAATTTAGTTTGTTTTTTAATTTGAAAAATATTGTTAACATCAACAGCAGACTTTAACCTTGATATTGTCTTATACCTTGATAAGGACCTATATATCTATAATATTAGACGTCTAGATAATGCTATTACTTTTTGTCTTTTCTCGGTTCTTAACGATATCGCACTTAAAAGGTTGGGTGTATTATATTAATATAGGATTGAATGAACAATAATATGTTTAATTATTTCCAATGAGATTTCTAGGAAATTCCACATCAGCTTAGCCCACGTGTTTTGGCAGTGGATGCAAATGTTGATGGTGGCAATGATGACGATGTCAATGATGATGATGATGATTTTTCCTTATCGTTCGTTTGTCTGCTTATCTGGAGCTGTCTTGTATATCACCTTGCAAAATATTTTTCATTAAATCCACTGTAATTTTAATATAATGCTAGAGTTTTTAAAATTTTTGCTTTGCTGAATTTAGCTTAATTGGTTTCAACTGCGCTGAATTAGATCAAAAAAGATTCACGGCACTTGAAAATACAATATTCTTTTAAATATAACTTCTAATTATTGAATTGATTAGTGTGAGTAAGGGAAACATTTGCAACGTAGCATGAAAAACTATTTTTATAAAACTGTACCAATTAGTCCTATCAAGAAAATTACTTTAAAGGTTAAAGAAAAGTTGGCGTTGAATTCTTCTGTTCTCCTTGCTCTGAATTAGTTTGTATTGAAATGAATTCCGCAGATCTTAAAGAGAAGCTGAATTTTTATTGCGCGGAATTATTTTGACTTTTAGTGAATTCAGCTGAATAGTTATCAATTGAGCTAAATTGGTTTGTTGTGAATTTTGCCTAATGATTGTCAGCGTTATACTGACTGGATAAAAATGAGACGCTGAATGTTTCAATTTTTACTCGCACTAGATTGATTTGAGGTTTAATTAATTTAGCTAAATGATAAGTGTTTGCTTGTTAAAAATGGATAAAAGGAATATTTAAAGAGACGCTCAATTTTTCACCTTTCCTTGCGCCGGATTTTATTTTAATTTTATCAGATTCTTTGCGCTGAATTGGTTGGAATTCTAGTGGATTCAGCTGAATTAGTTTAAATTTTAAGTTGTCAATGTTACAAAAATGACTGAATCGAGATAATAATAGACGCTGAATTATTAAATTTCGAAATGTAGTGAATTCAGCAGAATGGTTATCAAAGGGACGCTGGATTTTCTAATTGGCACTGAAATGCTTTGAATTCTAGTAAATTCAGCGAAATGGTGAATTGATTTGAATTTTCGAGAATTAAGCTGAATGTCTGGAATAAAAAAAAAAAATAAAAGATGCTGAGTATTCCAATTTTCCTTGCGAAGAGTTTTAGTGAATTCAGCTGAATTGTTATCAATGTTTAAAATTTTGGTCAAAGCGAAATCTAAAGAGACGCTAAATTTTCCTGTTTTTCTTGCACTGAATCGGTTGGAATTTTAGTGAATTTATCTAAATGTGTATCAAAGAGACCCTGAATTTTCCAATTTGCGCTGAATTGCTTTGAATTTAGCTGAATCGTTGTCAATGATGTACAATTAATTGAATCAAGATATCGAAACGCTGGATTTTTCAACTTAACTTTACTTGTACTAAATTGGGGAGAATTTAAGTAAATTCAGCTGAATGGTTGCCAGGTTTGTAAAAAAAAAAATGGCTAAACACTGAATTGGTTTTAATTGTAGTGAATTCAGCTGAAAGGGTATCACAGATATAAAAACAATTGAATAAAGATGTGGAAACGCTGAATTTTTTTTGAATTTCAGTAAATTCAGCTGATTAGTTGTGAGGGTTGTAAAAATGCTGAATTTACTTTGTGCTGAATTGGTTTGAATTGTAGTAAATTCAGCTGAATTGTAGTAAATTCAGCTGAATTGTGGTCAAGTGTTCTAAAATTTTGATTTTCCAATTTTACTTGCGCTGAATTGGTTTGATTTTTATTGCTGAATGGAATTCAAAGAGATCCTGAATTTCCCAACTTGCACTGAAATGCATCAAATTGTATGGAATTTTGCTGAATGGCTGTCAATGTTATACAAAATGGCTGTATCAAGATATAAAGAAACGCTGAATTTTTCTAATTTTCTTTGTGCTGAATTGGTTTGAATTCTTATGAGTGAACCGGAATGGACACCACAGACACCTTGAAAGGTGATGAGATAATAGTTAACGAGGAGGTGTGATTGTGATATAAATTTGTACAGTTGCTGAAAGCAGTCCTGTCTAGTTATAGACAGTCATGGACACGGACAGACAATGTGAATTCGATTACGACATGTCTGTGATGTTCGTTCAATGCCAGCACGAAAAATTAGCAAAAACAAAAAAAAAGGCGTTCGAATTCCCAATTGTCATCCATAATTGTAAAATGTTCTTCCTCCAAAACTTTTATCATTCGTTTATCCTTGGAGGATTCTTTTTAGGTCTCGCTGGGTAAGATATACCTATACTATTTATAGGTATATATTTGTCTGTTTGTAAAATTGCTGTCTAAGCATGAAAGGGTTCATTTTTGTTATTTTTTGGATGTACGAGTGTATATTTTTGTATTTTTGTTTGTTTGCTCTTTAAAGATGAACGCACGAGTGCTCAGAATAGACATCCCTGAATAGATTTTTGTTTTTTTTTTATAATTTTCCAAAAGGGAGCAATTTTATTTGGCAACAAAATTAAAACAGCTGTGCTGATGTGTGTCATGTTTCCGTTGATATACTTTACATACATATACATTTTCATTTGGTTTCTTTGGGGAAATGTAAATATATGTATGCATGTGTATAACCTCTGTAAATTCATCATAGTAGGTATAAAGACGTAAAACACATTTAAATTATGTAATATAAAAGTGATATAAAAAGAGGTATGATTTTAACTATGTATTAAATGTCAAATGGATTAAGGTAAAGGTACTTATTTTGGTTTCTGTAAAAGGTTTCATAAGTAGGGTAAAAGAAAATAAGTAAAGTACGTATTGGATGGCATTTACAAAAAATTTGAATTCTTGGAAAAATTGTGAAGTAATAAAAGTTATTCCAGTTTTCTGAGAATTTTAATTTATGGGTAAATGTTCCTTATTTTATTTGCAAGGGTGGGTTTTTTTTAAAGAGGTAGCGATGGAGATTAAAAAGAATAAACAAAATCAATGGTTTTATGAACTCGATGTTTTTTTTGTTTGAATTTAATGTTTTAAAATAAGTTTGGCCTCCTTGGACTTAAAGTTAAGTGTAAAGTTAAAGTAAAGTTCTAAGTCGAAATAAATAAACGAAATAAATTGAGTGGCGCAACGGCTCGTGTAGAACCAGGGCCTAGTGACTAACAACTCGCAACCATTCCTGTGTGCGCTTGTCGACAAGAATGGAAGGGACCTACAATTTTATGCTGAATCCAAACGGCTTGTAGAGAAGCACTTTTTCATGACAAGTGATACTCTTGGAGGATTTGTCAATTCCTCGCAAGAGGCAGTAGCCCTGAAAAAAAACTTTTTTAGTTTTTAGGTGGACGAGGCTGCACGTTTACGGATGAACGAAAAAGCGAAATTTGTATGGGTTCACGAGATGGTTCACAAGTATGTAGGGTAGGACGGGGCTAGTTGGCCCATGGGGCAAGTTGGACAACGCGAATTGCTCGAAAAATAAAAGTCCTACACGAACTTGATTAATCACGAATGAAGCGTGTTCATTAATAAGCACGTGCAAAAATGGTTTAATTTGAATTTTGTTAGTAGAACGGTAGCCACGCTCCTATTTGTGTTTTTTATGGTGCCAAAGTAAAAACTAAATGTTTGTTTCTTTTTGTATTATTTAATAGAAAACGTGCAGATCTCAAAGCAAGTTATAGTATTTTCTTGAGCCCTGTTATTATATTTTAATATTCTGTGATTAAAATTTAAATGTTTTCAGTGGTTTTTATTTAGTGACGCAATATATACATCAAACTAGGTGTGGGGTAAGTTGGACCGGTGGTGGTCCCACTTGCCCCGCTTATTTAAAAATGCATGCTTTATATTGGGTTGAGTGCTATGCTTGCACATACGAAAGGCTTAAAAACTGGACATAGTCATATTTATGTGCATTAATTGCAAAAGCGGTCACGATACGTAATTTTACTGTAATGTCTTACGTATTACCTATTTTTATATCCTATTTCATCCAAGAAGAGGTTTTTATATTAATTCGTTAATTTATTTTTTTTTTTTGCTTTAATTATTTTAATTTTGTTTTAAAATTTATTTTTGTGTACTAAAAAATAATTATTACTTTTCAAGTAAAGTTCATTTAAAATAAAATTCAGCTTCTTATAAATGATGGCTTTTGTTGTTATTTTTAGATATCATTGTTCTAAATTTCCGGTCTCTAACTAACCCCTCCTTCTGGTCCAACTTACCCCGAGGGAGTGGGGCAAGTTGGACCACTTGGACTTGGTGCTCTTAAGGCGAAATAATTCTTCTGCTGTTACACATTTTCATTTTTTTTTAAATTGTATAATGGGCGGTTTGGTAATTATGACACTTCCAGAAAAAAAGTGGTCCAACTATCCTCGCCCTACCCTACTAGGCTTTAAGGTTAGAGACGCGATCGAAAAAAAAATACATAAATAAAATAAATATTATTAAAACGCAACAACATCATACTCTATCTTTTTTAAAAAGCCAGAAATCCGTTACTTTATTTCTGAGTCTGAGTGAAAAAATTTAAATAAGGTACCTTATTAGTTTTCGGACTAAAATTTTTGAAAAAAAAATTAAAATGATTTTTTGAAAATTTTACTTCTACTGATTTGGGATTTTAATTTTCAATGCTCTTATTGACTTTCAGTCAAACACTGAAAACTAAGTGGTTCTTAATACATATTTTTTATTAAAAACAAAATTAAAGAAAACCAGCTTCATTAAACAAAATAAAAGAATCCGGTTGAATGATTTCTTTACTTTGTTGTTTATTTTTTTTTATTTTATTTTTAAATATTTTCAAAGAAGGAGAAGGTATCAAATGCATTTTTTTTAAACACGATATTTACTGTTAACTCTCGGTGGCGTGAAATAAGACTCAATAAATAAAGCCAAATCTCAAAAATTTGGCCTTATTTCGTGTTGATATGGAAACTACGCCAAATTTTTAATTTTGCTTTAGACAACGAAATAAGTCCAAATTGGTTTTTTTCGAAAAACTATTTATTTTTAAATACGGATCTTTGTTCCAATTCTACTCTACTAAACAGTGGATATAGTGTGTGACTGCTAAACTGGACGTGTGGGTTCGAGCCCTAGTCTAGGTAGCATTCTTATCTGTATTCCCCAGTTTCAACTTGACGCTAGCTGTGGAATTTCATGAGATAATTAACATCTAATTCCCAATCCACTGTACCAACAAAAATCCATTATTGAATCCATAAGATGGAATGGCTCAGAGCCAGGGCAGGGAAAACTATGATAGGGGAAGGTGGCCTAAAATGGCCCCCCTAAGGAAAATGTCCCATGTCTCGGAAAAAATTGACATTCAAACTGAAATGTTATATTCTTTGCAAAGTTTAATCAATAACGCTTACATTTTGCTGCCTTACGAGTATAAAAAGTTCCAAAAAGTATTTTATTTCCAAAATGCCTCCAAATTCTAACGATCAAAATTGCCCGGCTAAAATGGCATACTAGTATGCAATCTTACCCATGCAAGAAAACCAACCAGGCAAGTTAACCAAAAACCATTTCCAATTTAATTTAAACTTTTTTAAAACAAATCAAAGTTCAAAGTAAAATAAACATAAACAATACTCAACAAAAAAATAAAATCAACAATTCATTTAAAACAACTTCAACTTATACACTCCTCGTCAACTGAATACGCACAAACATTTTTGAATATATTTTATCAATTTTTTCCAAACAGTGATGGTTATTATGCCATCTGTTGATGGTAAAAATTTTCGTAACATATAAATAACAGAATTTCAAAGTTTTATCCAAAAACAACCGTGAGTTTTTCCTTCAACCACTTCCAAAGTGTAACTTATGCAAAGTAGAAGTTTTTTTTTGAGTCAACTGAATAGGTACAAAAATTAAAATTGGTATTGGAATGGAATGAAACAAGTTTTTGTTTAAGTTTAGTAGTGGGTACTTCCACCTTTATTTTTAATTACTTCGTAAATTCGATCCGGCATGGAATCGTATAGCTTTTTAATGTAATTTAACGAAATTTCGCTCCACGCTAATTTGATTGCAGAAATTAAGGTTTCTTTGTCTTCGAACTGACGACCACCCTCATAAACTTTGCGTACTAACCATCCCCAGACATTTTCTATGATGTTTAGATCAGGTGAGTACGGCGGCCATTGAAGCAACTGCACTTGTTGCTCCTCTATCCATGTTTTTATTATGCGCGCTGAGTGAATAGGCGCATTATTATGTTGGTAGGTCCAGTTTATGGGTCCAAAGATGTTAGAAAATTTAGGAAAATTTTTTTCCAAAATTACTTTATACCCAGCTGCTGTCATTCTTGATGTTACAACCTCGATCTCAACTGTTCCTTAATAACTGACTGCTCCCCATATCATGACACCTCCTTCACGACTATGATGGCGCTTTAAAAATCTTTTTTCTTTTCTTAAGTCGTGAAAATAGAAGTTGAACCCATCAGGGCCATCGAAATTAAACTTTTTTTCATCTGAAAAAACCACGTGATACCATTCTTTTGTCCAACTCATGTGAAGTCTTGAAAAATCTAATCGCAACATTTTCCGTCTCTCGTCAAGTGGTGGTTTTTTCTTAAGTTTCATTCGTTTAAGATGGCTTGAGTTGTTGATTACTCTTAATACTGTTGAGCAACTTGCGTTTACGCCGACTTTTTGTTTTATTTTTGCCACAGAATCAGAAGAATTTGATGCACATCTTAAAATTCTTCGTCTCTCAGCTGTTGTTGTTGCTGTTTTCTTACCTCCCTTCATGTTTTTGCCGTATGCATCTTTATTTTTCAAGTAAGAATAAACTACATTAAAACTTCGGTCAACTTTATCAGCTATTGCACGTCCAGTTAGGCCTTGGTCTCTAAGTAAATCGATTTTAGCTTTTTCAACACTGTTAAGACACGTAGATCTACCCATTTTTCTTAAAATTTGAAATCAAGAATTAAATTTTACTGAAAACACTAAAATCGTTAATTTAAACTGTCAAGCACCCCAAATAACTTATAAACAACGAAGAAAATGGCGTTGTACCTATTCAGTTGACTAAAAAAAAAAACTCCTACTTTGCATATAAAACACTTTGCAAGTGGTTGAAGAAAAACTCACGGTTGTTTTTGGATAATTCTTTCGGAATTATCTGCTTAACATCTTAAGGGAATAGTTAGCATCAACAGATGGCATAATAACCATCACTGTTTGGAAAAAATAGATAAAATATATTAAAAAATGTTTGTGCGTATTCAGTTGACGAGGAGTGTATATGTAAGTATGTTAAATAAACATACAAAACTTTAACACCGAACATTGAACGTTTTGGATGCATTTATGGCTTTTGATAATACGTCCTCAGTCCAGGACTGCCTCTCTATAGATCCTTAATAATTTCCAACCATTTTCACTATAAGGAAAACGAAAATGTAAGGGTAAGTATAAAATGGCACACTATGCCGAGAGCTAAGTAGGCCATTTTGTCCGTATAGGATTTTCTTATTTAAGTTTTAATTCCGAACCGACAGAAATAGTTGTAGGCCAACGAATTTCAGTAAATTGAAAAGAAATACTTGATACTTACATGCATTAACTGCTTTCTACAGTTTTTTGTCAACAAATATTTCTTAAAATTTTATTGTTTCTACTTTTGGAGATGACTAGAGACACTTTGGTCTGTCAAATTTCAAATAATATCTTGAAGTTGCTAACATTTCGTATATGTCGGTGCTGCCAGATAAACTAAAGAATCCTGTTCACAAAACCTTCTAATTCTGTTCGATTCTACAATTTCTAGCGAGGGGGCCATTTTACCCTGGTGTGCCATTCTAGGCCACCTTGCCCTACTATAGATTCTGAAAAAAGAAATACAATTAAACAGTCGTATTTGCCAAAATTTTCTAGTATACAATGAAAATTATATTGGTATGGTGTGGATCGCCCAGAGTCAAGTTTAAATTTAGCTTATATAATTTTTCGATAAAACTTGCAGTTTAAAAGTTTTCAAAACTTTAATTTTGAAATTTGACCCTATAGAAGTATGTAGCAATATCTTGACTAATGTGACTTATGAATTGTATGAAAAACAAAATGGTTTAAATCTTTTTGTTTAAACTTAGCATTCAGATTATTTCGAAAACATGAACCGTTTAGAAGTCATACGTGAAAAACGAGCATTCAAGTAATTTTACGTTTTTTTTTTTTTGAAATGTCGATATCTTTTTAACGGTGAGTTGTAGGAGAAACATTGTAATAACTTTTTTTCTTGCGAGTAGAAAGATCTTCAAGTTTTGGATAAAATACTTTTCGATATCATTTACCGTTTCGAAGCTATATGCGAAAAACTTTTATTTTTGACATTCAACATTGATTAACTATTGATACGCTCACCTTCTAGTAATGGACTTTCGCTTTTGCCCCATTTTACCCTATAAATTTAAAAATGTTCACAAATATCTATCACTTAAGTGATTCTCGAAGAACATTCTCTAAATATTATCTACCAAACACAAACAAAAATGTTGATGTCAAATATCATGTTTTCGTTTTAACCTAATTGTACCTTATAAAAAGTTAAATTTTGAAAATATCAATTCCTTAAGTGATCCTCAAAGTCCACTCTCGAAGTTCCCCGCGCAGAAAAACATTCTAGTTTTCGACATGGCACTAGAGAGTTTTAAATAGATTCTGGCAAGGCCCTAGCATGGCTGAGTAATGGCCAAAACAAGGCCCTTGTCGATTATGAACCCTTTTGCCTAGTCAGAAAAACCACTCTAGGCCCTGGACCAGCAAAAACTAGATTTATTCATATTTTTGCTAGAAACATTAAAAAAGGGTATTTTAGTATCGGTTGTGATCCGATAGTAAAATAACTCAGATCAAAAATAAAAACCTGAATAATAAAAATAATAGCGCAGATTTTTATGAATTTAATACGATATTAAAGCAATTTTAGTATGGTACTGTGCATTTTTGTAAAATACTCTTATTATCATATTATTTAATTTAGTATCGTGTACAAAAATGCGCTTTATTATTATATCATATATTATGAACCACTTGAGATGCACCCTCTGGAATTAAGTAAATATAGTTTAAGACAGTAAATTATAATTTTTAATTAATTTTAATGAAAAGTTCAAAAAGCCTTTGGCGGGAGTGTGAAAATAGAGATTCTTGAAAGTAAATACCTATATGATTATCTTGGCAGGATTTGCAAGAACGTGAACGTTTTTTTTTTTTTTTTTTTTTTTGAAACCAAAACTGATCAATTATAATAAAAGTTAAAATTTGTATTTTTCGATTCAATTTATTTAGTTAAAATTTTGCATATGTATCAATAACGAAAGTGCTTATTCTGATATGATGCCGAAAACGTCCAACAAGTTCTTACTAGCGAGAACCTCACGAGAGTATGAAACATTTTCCTCGTCTAAATTTACCCTACTGAAAACTTGCAAGGGCTTGACGTATATTTGACAAGTTTTCCTCGTCTAGATTTTCCCTAAAGAAAACTGACTAGTGCTATGTTGAAACTAGACAGAAACTGGGCATTTTTCCATCCGGGTCATCTTCTAAAAATAAATATTTTTAAACCCAATTTTTTTTTTTGAAATCAGACATGATTTTTTCTTTTAACCCCTTTTCACCCTACAAAAAAAGACATCCCCTAAGAACGACCTTCCAAAACATCAAAATGCTTTTTTTGTATCCAACGTATTTATTCTTAGATTAGGTTGAATAAACAAACAGCTTTCTATTTTGTACCTTAAAAATGTCTCAAAATAATGAATTCCATCATAGCAATCAATCACAACCGAGGTCTAGTCCAGGCCTCCTTCCTTCAATCCCCCGCTTCTCAAAGATGAAATTGTATGACCTATCGAAAACCCCCTTTTTCAAAGCAACGCCATTTAATTTTCGTCATTCGTCAAAATATATAGAGTCTATAGCACGTGTAAGTAAATATATACAATTCCATAAGCCCTGTCATTGACTTCCTTAAAATCGATTTGACAAGTTTATTTTTAGCTTCAAAAAGAAAGAACAAAAAACAAAAATAATAAACTCTGTAAAGACAAGAAAGTATAGTGAAGGCATAGGCATAGGTAGGCATAGGTAGGCATAGGTAGGTATAAACCTTTCTCTTGACATTCAGTTTTTTTTTTTTCAATTGTACCATTATAACATTGGTAAAAAGAACACCTTCAATATTAAAGTTAATTACTTATTGATTGCATAGAATCATTCATAACTAATAAGGCCTATAAGGACAAACACTGCAAAGGTGAAAGTGCATAATAGAATATTTATAGCTTCTTCAAAAGAATCCACATTTAGAATTATTATTATTTTTTTGTCTGATATAATCCTGCCGAAGAAAATCTATAAAATAGACAACAAAGCCAGGGGATAAACAGTTATTGAAACATAAAATGTTCCAATTGGTTGCTTTAATTTGTTAACAAAAGTTCTTAAGACACTCTAGATATCTAAATAGATGATAGAAGATGACAATGGATGATGACGATTGTGACTGACAGAAAATAAGCTTATGCTTAGGTTGATTTAATTTTAGATACAAAATCTTCTTTTTATTCTTCTCGAGGTAAGCGGAGGTATTGATTTCAAAAGAATACAAAATATCCAAATACATCTTCATCTCCCTTTCGCTTCTCGTGTTATCCTGTCCAACGTTGTGTGAAAAGTCTTTAAACAAAAAAACGAATCTCGAGGATGGAATAGAAAAGTTTAATTTATTCAAGTTAACCTTCTAATTGGGTTTGTAGAAGAATATCTGTACCTATATTTTTGCAAAATTTTCTCCCTTGAAAGGACAAAAAAATGCAGAAATTCCAGTTAAAAGCTTTGCTCTTAGAATTTGAGTGTTTGGATTGCTAAGCAATAAGTCATTATAAAATAGATGATATTCATTTCAGAAAATATATAGATACCTAAATAGGTTAGGTGCTGGGTAGGTATATCACGTAACCATGGTTAAGACTTCAACCTTTCACCTTTTTTTGCATATGAATTACAACAAACATTGTGTTCAAGAGATGCTGGCAATTTAATACAAATGTGAAGAAGGATAGCAACACTTCACGTTTACAATATGTACATGTACATACCTACTTATTCTCACAAGTATACAATACATAGGTATGTCTGAGTTTTTCCCCGTATCTATAAACAACAAAGAAATAAACTTCATTTGTTCGAACTTTTACTCGTTGTTTCGTTGTTGACAAAGATGGATGAAGGTATGTCAGAAGCTTCTATCTACTTATATATTGTTTCATTATTTTTTTACATCACCTAACTGGAAAATATAAAACTAATGATTATGAGAACCATTTGTTGTTCCACTATAAGAAGGAAAAAAAAAGTGGAAAATTTTCTTTTCTAGAAGAGAGAGAATTTTTTTTTCTTTTTGCTCCTGATAGAGGACTATTTCATTAAATTATTTTGTGACATTTTGACAGATGAAATTTTTTTTTTTTTTTTTTTTTCAGAACATCTCCGAAACCAGAACAAAGGTTAGAAGTTAAGTGAAAATGGAACTGCCCTGAACAACCTGAATATATATAGCTAAGGGATCAAATAAGCATCACTGACCTGTGGGTAATATTAAAATTAATATTATATCTTTTAAAAGGTGAAATACAGGCAACTTGTTGACAGGTTAATGAACGGATTCAATTAACTCCTGTTATTATTTACCTACGTTTTTTTTTTTTTTTTTGTTCCGACTTTATTTCTTTCCGCAAAATTGAACTTTACGAAATTACATTTTTTTTATTTTTTGAGTTAATAAATTTCTGAATTTTAATCGAAAATCGTAGGCTGTAGGTGTACCTGTTGAGGACTAGAACTTGTAGTTTTTAGGTTATATGTAGATACATTCTGTGAATAGTTAGTTATCTCAATATTGAAATGCAGTCTTTCAATATGTAAGCTATATTCATAATTGTGTTAATCATTGAAAACATTTGTTACTAAAATTTTACTTAAAAATTGGTCCTACGTTGGGCGCCAATTGCTTCTAGTGTTACAAAACAAAATAAAATCTAAAATCTACTTCATCGAAATAAATGCAAGTCGTGTCTAGTGTACAACAATTAATCGAAACCCGGCTGGAAAAAATCCTAGTTTCTGTCAAGTTTGGGAAAGGCAATCAGAAGATCGTGTCATCAAGTCCCACATAATACAGCTTTTTCTTTTTTTTTTTTGCCAAACGAGGCAAAAGGGTTCATAATCGCCAAGGCCCGTGTTCTAGCCTTTGCTAATTCGTGCTAGTGCTTTGCCAGAATCTATGTAAATCTCTCTAGTGCCTTGTCGAAAACTAGATTGTTTTTCTGCGCGGGCGGTACCTTTCATACAAATGTTGAAAAATCGCTAAGAAAAGACTTATTATTCTCGAAAACGGCTCCAAGAATTTTGATTAAAAGATGTTTGTTTACTACTAAAGGTATTGTCAATATTTTGATTAAAAAAAATTTAGCATGAACGGTTATTAACGTTACCTGACAAAGAACTGATTTTTTTGGTTTTCAAATTTCTCGTTAACGTCTACACCGATTTCAGTCAAAATTTGTATGCAAGAGCTCCTTCACAATTCAAACAATTTGTTAGGATTCATTTTCTTTATGCGCTGACAGAATGATATTTACGACAAACTGCAGTATTAACAACTTTTCTCATTAAATTGGAGTTTAGATACATACCTACGTTTTTAAGAATGTTTCGTACTTCTTTTTAGTATTCCTAAGTTTAAGCCGTACGGCTCGCGTACACATAACCCGTCATTGTCTGAATTATGCTCAGCCGTCGTCGTCGGTCGAACTTGGCCGATTGAATTAAACGTATGTAAAAGGAAGAGAGCCCGTACACCACTACAACCGACATAGTCCGATGTCAGCCTTTAATATTCGACCAACCGACAATTCCGAACTTGTTTGCATTTCACGTCAGGTTGCCATGTGTATAAAGTTAGCAGGGAAACTCTGAAAATTCATAAAAAAAAAATATATAGCCCTGAGTTGCTAATTTATTGCTAATTTAATGCACTGTTGGATTTAAAAATACGGGGTTACCTGCTAACTTGACTTAAAGTTAGCAGGTAACCCTGTATCTCGTAAACGAAGCAAAAAGGTAATATTTTTTATCCGCAATAAATTAGCAATAAATTATTTTTAAACATTTATCCACACCCGAGTCGTTTATCTACATTATTGAGAAAGTTGACCTGCAAACTTGACGTCAAGTTAGCAGGTAACCCCTTATCTCGAAATCCAACAGCGCAAAACTTTTTTTTTATGAAATTTCAGAATTGCCCTGCTAACTTTATACACTCAGTTTGCCGGTTATTTCTTGACAACAAAATAAAATTAATATTGGGAAATTTATTGATTGTGTTAATAATATGACACATTTTCAGAAGGTTACATTAAAAGAAACATTGATAATCAATTATATAAATGCTGGTATGTATTTTCTTCAATTTCTACGTGTCACACTCCGATCGACCTCTTTCAAAATCGCCATCATTAAAAAAACAGGTATCGGCCGAAAACAGCAAGAGCGTTTGCAGACGAACGCCCGAGATATTTGTCCGAATAGCTCCGAACCAAAATCGGCCGATTATTCGGTTTTAGTGTACGCGAACTGAATACCCCTTGACCTATACATACATATATATTTTTGGATAGGTACCCACAAGCAAAAATTCCACAATATAAACTTTAACAACGCAATGTTCAAGTGACGTAACTTTGTATACCCTTTTAATGGAATTCATTTATAGAATTTGCGTAATTCCTATGAATTTCCTTTTTGTTACAATTTTTTTTTTGTGTATGGCTTTGCCTTTTGGAAAAAAATATGTTCACAATCATTACCAGTAACATTTCTAGGAAAATAAAAACTGCTAGGTAACAGTTTCAATAGTTAAATTGCGAAAAAGTTCGTGAAAATTGACCTCAAATAAGTGAATTGCAGTGTACCTTCTGCTCTTATGAATGAACACACACGTAACAACTCCAGTGTACATTAGGGTGTTCGTTGTTTTCAAAACAACTTTTTCATGACAGAGAATAATTTTGGAAGTTTTTTCAAGGTCTCGGAACCGAACTCAGACGTCTAAGAGATATAATTCAATTAAGCTTTAGTGACAGGTAGTTTCGTCCAGGTAGTGACACATTGACTGGACTCATCAGTAAGATGCTGTCATACCCAAAATTTGTGTCTCATATAAGACCCAGGATAGTATTCAACTGATGAGCCCATCTGTAATTACCTGGGCGAAACGCATGGATTTCTAAATTTCTGCAACTTTGTTGTTAAAAAATTTAAGTTAGATTTTCTATTATAATTTTTAGAAATTCACCTGAAAATTTGTATTTTCGTCTGGCCGAGAAACCCAAGTGCATTCTTTCTTATTAGATTCCAGGAACTTTTCAAACATTTCCGGTCTCTTTCCGAAATTAAAAAAAAAAAAAAAATGTAGGAATTTTTCAGAATTACATTTTACTTCAATATTAGATGCTGGCTTTATGTGGTTTTTAATTGAATTTCGTTTTCATTTTTCTTATCACAACTCTAGATAGTCTTCGTCCTTGGCGACACTACATTATGTTAATTAAATTGTAAAATCTTAAAAATTACTATTTTTGTTTCCAAGCTCCAATCTTTTTTCTACTTTTGTGATCATGTACGTACATACCTATTTGTGGTTGGTTGCCATTATCGCGTTACGCACCATTTAGAAATTTAGAATAATTACAATTTTATTACCATTCCCAAGATGTGTATATATAGGCAATCAATAAAATTGCCATATGCGCTAACACATTTTTCAATTAAAGATTTATATATTTTTTTATTGTCAGATGGTTTGATTTTTTTTTTATTTAGGAAAAAAAAACTGTTTGGCAACAACCAATTTGCAAACTCTTAATTGGCAATTATCAATGACAAAGGTTTTAAAAAAAAATACTTTTTTTCTCTAGCGTTAATAGAAGAAGTGTCATCGGATATAATTTTATGTCATGCATTTGTGTTGACCCATATAAACTGTCAAGTTTAGTCACAATTTAGTAGACGCATAATTTTAGCTCTCAAAGTTAATTTGATAAAATTCATAACTTATCTCAACGAAAACCTTAGAAAAATTCTTAAAAATTCATTAACTACTCTATTCGATGCTTTCTAATGACTCACAATAATTTTCTGCCATTGTGACGCATTCGATGTCAAATCTAATTCTATTACATTTCCCTGTTGTTTTTTTTTATGATGCTTTTGTTTCAATTTAAATTTATTGAGTTGAGGAAAAAAAACGCATTAGCTGGTCTTTTCTTTATAAACTATATAATAACAATGTTGGTGTTCATAAGTAACCAGCAGCTGTAGTAGCGCCACCTATGTAATTGATGTTGACATGTGGCTTTAAAAAAAAAAAACTTGGCTGACTTAAACCAATCACAAAATAAGCATTGTGAGTAATGGATTTTGACAGTTGACAACAATGGTGGGTAGTAAGCTTATTAAAAAATGAAATAGAATATAAAATAACTTATCTAACGATATTTTATACTATATTTTTGTATGTGTGCAATTCCTTACTTTAAAATTCATCTAGCAGACTTTTCATTATGGATTTAATTTAGTTTTTGACGTTATCTGACAATTTGACTCCATCACCATACCATAAACAATCAAATCGAACAAACCCCATTTTGACATTTCATACAAACTCTCTCCTACTCTGTCTGTCTATATCTCTCTGTCTCTAATCTACCCAATTCTAGATACCATTTTGTATTTGACCCCTCTTACAATTTCGATTTAGAAATGGCATGTTTTGATTAAACATTAAAGTCGTCGTAAATAATAGATTCATCCCCACCACCATATAATTTTTAAGGAGAATTATTGTGTTATAGCCAGATATATTTATCTTAAGTGACAGACTGGCATGAACTGTCATATTCAGTCCAACAAAATCCTCTCATACTCATCCTCTTTTTTTTTTTTAATAATCTTTGATTTGTGAGATTTACTGCTTCCCCAAGGGATACTAAACTTTCTCACAGTTCAATTTATTTTATGTTGTTGCTTAACACCAACCCTTTGTGGGATATTTTGCACTTAATTTTGAGTTTAAGTGTTTTTTAAATTTATTATTAACGTTTAAATGAAAGGTAAAAGATAATTTATTACAATCTGTCACTTTCTCTCTCTTCTGCTGTCATTTAAGCAACACTTTATGGAAGTGGATCAAGTGTCAAAATCACACCCACATAAAATTAAAGGTGATATTATAGTTTGATGATACTATTGTCTGTTACATATTTTCCTTTTCAAGAATGAGCGTGCTTGAACATTAAATAAAAAATAACAGTTTGTCTTTTTAAAAGAGTATAGGTAGGTATGTATCAACATCATATTTAGTGTGAAGTTGATTTTCAAGAAGAAAAAACAAGAAAATCATGCTCTATACCGGCTGTTGACATTGATAATGCACTTTTCACACAATGACTCTGTCTGACAGATGAGATGACAGTTTATTTGATGGTATTTTTTTTTTGCTTGCAGAAATTAATGTTGTCACTTTGGGGTGTAAAAAAAATATAATGAAAAACTATAAAAAACAAAATTGTTCGAGACTCAGAAGGAAAGAGCAGAAATGTCTGGTGGATTTCTGTGTTGTCATTTTCGCAATTCAAGTGGACAAAAGTGCAGTATCGTATCGTATCGTATCGTATCGAAAAGAGAAGAAGAGTTTTTTTTTGTCATATAAAAACAAGTGTCAATTTTAAATGACACTTCTTGTGTCATATAGATTCACTTGCACATATTAAAGTAGGTACTTCATTGGTGAATGAAGAGGAAGGAGGTGAAAGAAGGAGGATGCTCTGATATCATTTTGCAAACGAAAAAATATATAAAGAAAAAAAAAAACACTAAATGAATGCAACGCTGGTTTGTGAAGCAACGACAACGACACGACCACAACAATTACGACGTCACTACATTATGTTTGCCTTTTAAAAGATGTAGAACAGCAATTGCTTGATAAAATTTAAAGTAAATTATTATAAATATGGGGTGACGATGGTGAATTGAGTCTATTAGGTTAGGTTAGGGTTTTAAATCAAACAAAAAGAAAGCAATTGTGAATATAACATGGTTTTTATTTTAAATGCGATTCGAAGATGAGCGTTTATGAAATAACGAGTCAGACCAAACTCATTTCAACTAGATAAAAGTTTTCAAAGGGGGGTAGAAGCATAGTTAAAGCACGCTTCAACTATTAAACTAAAAATTTATATACATATCTGTCATATGGGTGTTAGGTCACAATATGGAAATTATATATTAAATCACAAGAATTTCGTTGAATTTAACTTTTTTTTTTTTAAATTCGATTTCTTAGTTATGCTTGGAAATTTAAAAATCAATGCTAGAAGTGAATTTGTATTTCTATACGAAATAAAGATCATTTCTTTCCTTTAAGGCTAAGCGTCCACATGCAACTTTCAGTCACCAAACAGTTTGGTTGCTAAAGTGAATCCAATCCTCTTATATGAGAGTGAGCGAACAGGCAAAAACTATTCAGTCACCGATTGGAGCAACTAAACAGTTTCAGCCTTATGCATAAACGAATTATAGCGAGTGCATAGCGCTATGGACTCTTTATAATGCCTCTGAACGCAAAAACCTTATACATATAGAATAGAGGCAACATAAGCTTAACGCGTTTGGATGTTGTATAGAGCCTACATAAGGGTTGTTTAGTATCGGAATGTCACTTTGACTCACACACAACAAAAATGTAGATAGATATTAAGGGGGCGCTTATTTTTGGAAACTTTGAGGTTTTGAAATCTCACTTTCAAAATATTTTATAAAATTAAATACAACAATAAATAGTGTTGGTTTTGTTAATTTATTGAACATTTTTGTTGGGATATTGTTTGAAAAATTTAAGAATATCTGTTTGTACATTTTATTTTATAGAAGATGCTTAACAAATGTGCAAAATTTAAAGATTTTACATCAAATCTTACAACTTTTGCAAATGCTCGACGGCATGCGTGATTTCAATACAATTATACAAAGAATCACATTCATCAATTTCACGGCAAAAAAAAATGGAAATTAAAGCATTACAAAATAATCACCACCCTTTTATTTTTCTCAACAACAAAAACAGCACGGTGTGAGTGAATGAAATAATTCTTGGAATAAATCAGAAACGACGTATTTTTTGTTCAAATATTTTTAATTTTATTTCCGAACACAAAAAACGAACAAAGCAACTGAATAAGTATAATATAATAATATTAAAAGAAATTAATAAAACAAAAAAACAAAAAGAATCCAATCGCCAGCAGAATTATTTTTATTGATTTTTTACACAGCACACACACAGCTGGGTCTCGTTTGACAGTTTTGAAAGTAAAACGTAATAGATTTCTTCTTTGTGGTACTATTTTTGACACAAGCGCATTATAACTATAATGGGTTGAAAAATGTTTTATGCATAACAATTTATGCAACGTTGTATAGTGGCATAACTATTCATCAGTTCAGCGGATTGTAATGAATAAGGCTGTTGGTGTTCATCCAATTAACCGAAAAATAGGAAATTATGACGAACTTCCAGGAAATTCAAGAGAATGATAGTTGGCCACGAATCTGGTGCAGGTTTCAACAGAAGCAGTCAAACAGTATTGAATCTTCTGACAGTCAAAAAATATTTATGGGATTTTGGACATTAAACAGCTAATTTTTGTAAAAAAAAAAAAAATACGCACACATTATTTCCACTTCACTCCCCAGGTTGTCGGTTACTTTTTTATTTTTTGTTTAAGACTTTTAGCCTGTCCTGCCATAATGTAGGACGGCTTTGCACAGCTAAAATTAAAATGTCCTCTTTGTCGCTTGCCGCTCATTATGTGGACGAGGCCTAAGGCTTAAACTTGGGAATACTATAAAGTACGAAACATTCTTAAAAACGTAGGTATTTAAGTCCAATTTAATGAGAAAAGTGGTTAATACTACAGTTTGTCGTAAATATCATTCTATCATCGCATATAAATGTAATTAATCCGAAAATTGGGGTTCTAGCTTGAAAACGGTTAAAAAAATTATTTTAGTCGTGTTTTTTTTGACAGAGGTTATAACAACTCAACTCAGACAATGACAAAACAAATTATTATAAAGAATTTTATTTGTTTTTCCCGTGTAAAAATTAGCTGAGTTGCTATTCATTCTCTGAAAAAAAAACCCGCTTATATAAAACAGCAATTAAATACAACATACATACTACCATATACAACTTTGTGTGTATGATTTAAACTTTTAGGAACAATTAAATGTTTAGTCCAAATTTAAACAAATTTTTTCAAATTTTTGTTGTGTCAAAATCTAGTTTAACTCTACTATAGAAAGGAATAAACAATAATTATTGCATTAAGGGTTTTTATTAGTTTAATATCTGTGGTACAGTGTGGTTTACAGACGTTGCAAGAAAGAAGCAAAGAAAAAGTTTGCCCAACTTCAAGCAGGGAGTACGAAGAGCTGGAGGAAATAGAGATTCCTTCACCAAAATTCATTAACAACGTTCAAGGCCAACTCCTAGGTAGTGTTGCTTAAACATCGATAATCTATCGATAGTATCGATAGTAAAAAAAAACTATCGAATGCATCGATAGTTTTGAAAAACTATCGCGATACTATCGAGTGTTTTTCTTTTGAGAATTTTAACTGACGGCGGCGACTAAAATATGTTTGTTAAATTTTGCTTTGTGAAAATTCTATTAAGAACAAGTATCTAGTCTAAATGTTCTGCTCAAAATAGTTTTTCCTTCTGCATAAAATTTATTTTCATTGCTTTATATATATAAACCGGACTGAGCAAAAGACTGGCGAAAATTTGATTCGTTTTGCGTTGGTTTGCTAGAGCCTCTAAACTCTAAAGGCTCTTCCAAACCTACGCGAAACATTCGCCGGCGGAAGTTTTTGTTGTTATTTAGCATTGTTAATCTGTCATTTTTGTTATCTATCATTGTGAATGACAAACCTTTGCATGTCAAAACAAATCTCCACGTCGATAAACTAGAGCACCCACACCGACGCGATGCGTATGGCCATATTAAACCCGACGAAAATTTCACTGTTACGCCGCACCGATTATTTCGCGTTGCCATTGGGCATAGTGTGGCTGCTATCGTTTACCGCCACGTAAATTAATTTTGGAAGAAGAAAGATTCGTTTTTGTGCCGAATGTTTCGCGTTGTCAGGCTTAATATGACTAGTCGCATTACGTCGCGTCAGTGCTCTCGTTCATCGACACGGAAATTTCGTTCTTGTGTCGAATGTTTCGCGTTGGTTTGGGTGGTTTGGGAGAACCTTAAAAATTATCAAATCGTAGTTTAGGTATTCAGTAAAAGAGATCAGATATTGGTTGCACTTAGGCAACGAGGATTTCCCGGATGCGGATGGTCATGGACATGTACGAGCAAGTTAAAACAAAGGTAAGATGCCCCGCAGAAATCACCGAAGAACTCTCAATTAGAGTAGGTGAGCACCAGAGAAGCGTCTTGAGTCATTTGCTCTTTATTACTGTCCTTAATTTTCTGCTTGAGGATAAGGTGACTGACCCCAAAGTCCGGAGCCATGATAAGTGCAGATCCTGTGTCCTTGAAACGAGTACTTGATGTATGGGTGGATGTACTGGAGGGAATTTGATACCGCATCAGCGCGAAAAAGACCGAATACCTATGCTGTCTATTTTCTGTTTCACACAGGCCTATTCCGGACATCTATTTAAATGGAACAGTGCTCCCCAAATGCGAAAAGTTTAAATATCTTGGATCAATGATCAATAGCAAAGGATCTTGTGATGACGACATCAAACATCACGTAAGCGTAGGGTGGATGAAGTGGCGGGAAAATTCTGCCATCTTCTGTGATAGAAAAATGCCCCTAAGCTGAAAGTTGTTGCAGTTGTTCGTCCAGCGCTTACATACGGTTCATAGTGTTGGACAATGTACAAGAAGTATGAGAGTAAATTGACGGCAGCTGAAATGAAGATGCTTCGCAAGACAGCAGGAGTGACAAAGCGTGATCCAATAAGAAGCAAGAGAATCCGAGGAAGCCTACACGCCAAAAATACCATCTTGGACAAAATACAGCATGACCAACTAAGATGGTACTGTCATGTAAAAAGAAGATGCCATGAGAACCCAGTTCAAAAGGCAATAGCACAAGACGTTCCAACACTATCGCGGAAGAAAGGCAGGCGCAAAAACTCCTGGAGGAAACAAATGCAACGACACCTGCATTTTGTTGGCCTCAGACATGGAACAATCCAAAACTGGGAGGCCTGTCGACGTTTTCTCAGGTCAACACGGAGAACCCTACAAGTGGAACCTTAGGTGAAGCAGTCTCACTTGAGATCATGACAATCGCCAGTTAAATGAAGACGAAGAAGGTGTAAAAAGGCTATAACACATACAAAAAAAAAAAAATTACAGCTCGTGCAAAAAATTCACAAACATACCTTATTTAAACATTTATAAGAGTCAATGTGTCAAATGCATTTAGTATTATGCCAATAAGACAGATCAGCCATTCCAACATTAGTCAAATTATTTAGAATAGTACGATAGATTCGTTTTAAATTAGCACAATGCAATTAACCTAGTATCATTCTATAAATGATATTACATCACACTTAATCGTCTAAAATTTTGCACCAATGATTTTTCGATTTATTAAGATGATTTTTGTTAAAATACTCCTGCTTAATTTTTTCTATTAAAACTCATTTAAGTTAAGTTCTCAAATTCGACTTGGTTTTCGAGTTATACCAAAAATATTTAAAAGTAACCACACAGGGATATCATCTCAGAAATGCATCAGCGAAAGCTTACAAACCTATTCAATACTAAGAACCCTTAAACCCAATTGTTCCTTTCTTCCTTTCATATTTCGGTATATTCAATAGCCTATGATCACATCTGAGCTATTTTAATTTCTTTGTTAGTGTTTTTTTTTTTTTTTTTTTTTAATTATTTAAAATTTGCCGCTTATTTATTCAAATCGCTTTTGAATAATCAGATTATATAACTTTATTTTATAAATATCATACAGTTTTTTAACTCTCTTAACAACAAAGAACTTCCAATGCGAATGCAACATACCTATAGACATAAAATTTACAGAAGAAGAACATCATAAAAGAACAATCAAGAGTCTTCATCAAAAATGAGGTGATCACTGATCAAGTGAAGGGGATGGCATCTAGATTAGTCATGTTTTAAAACAAAAGTTCAGTCATAGGTAGGCAGACATGACTAGATACCTATCCGCTTTTATATATAAACTCAATAACTTGAATTGATTTTTTTCTTCAATCAAACGTGATTTATTAGTAACGAGATTTAAATGCTATAATTAAATTAACCAAACAAAGCATATCCCCCAATCAAATACAACAAAAAAATAATTTACGAACAAACCAAACAAAAATGAATCCTGTAATAATTTTGAAATTATTGTTATGTTATCCGTTTTTTATTAACTTGTTGCTGCTGTGCTCCTTTTATATTGCTTAAAGTGTAATTCTTTGTGGCAAAAAAAAAATAATAAACGATTTGATAATCATACAAAAAAGTGTTAATAAATAAATTAATTGTTCATTAATTTATATAAATTTCTAATAATTACTTTCTCAATTGTAACACTGATCTACTTCTTTTATATCTTTGCTTTGCTTTTTTGTATTTATTATTTTTTGAATCTATCACTCAATGGCACAATTATTATTATTTAAAGACAACAAGAAAACTATTATTAAAGAAAATATGATTAATTTAATGGAACCCACTCGTTTCAATTAAGTGCGAAACATTCACTAAGCACAATAAAACTGATTCATTATTATTTCGCACGCGATTTATTATTATTTTTTTTTTTTATTTTGTTGTATTATTATTTTGCACGCGCACAAAATAGCAACAATAATCGACGCAATTTTCTATTTGTATTTGAATTGAACAGTTAAATTGACAAGTAGTGACAAAGTTCTATTTCTCTCCAAAGGTATGTCAAATGCCAATGCCAAAAAGAGTAACAATAAAAAGTAGAAAAAAAAAAAAACTTAACAAAGCTCAGCCGCCACTGTTTTGTATTGTATTTTTTATTATTATGAGATGCTTTAGTTACAGTACTATCGCGGTCATTGATACTGTGATGAGATACATTGTCTGTGATATATTGTGATATACGACCGAAAAGAATTTGGAGAAATTGGAGAGGAAACTAGAGAATACCAAATTGAAAAATCACAGACTGAATGAATCGTTTGGCTCCTTTACAGTTTTTTTTTATTTTTTTTTTTTATTTTTGTATTTTCAAATAATTTACATTGCAAAATTCGATAAAATCATAAGGTTTTTTTTGCAAAACATAAGAAAAATTAGGGATGGGCGCGACACGAGAGGAAACAATCGAAAAAAAAGGTATCGAAGGAAATTCGACCGAATGAAGAAAGTTTTTTTTTTTTATTTTTGTTTGAGTTAAATTACGAGAACCGTCTTAGCGAATGTTTTCCTCTCCATTGTCGTTGTCGTTACGTGCGTACATATGACATGTCGTTGAAATACTGGAGATGAAGAATACAAACTGAAAAAAATATCCACTTGAGCTGTGTCTTTTTTTATTTTTGCTGCCGGTTTTTCTATTCTCTTGCTCTGAGTATGAGATGAGTACTCCGGCTTTGAGATTCTCCAGTGTGTTGTTTTTTTTTATTTGGCGAACAGCAGCACTATTTTGTTGTGTGCCACTGCTCAGCAAGTGTATTAGAATTTTGGAGAAAATATCTCGTGAGTGTTACCATTGCGCCGAAGCTAAGATCAAAAAGAGGTGAGAAATCACAATGGAAAGGGGTGGTTAGAATGGAGTTGCACATTTAGTGTATTTTGTGTTTTTTTTTTTTGTTTTTTTTTTTCATCCCAAAGATGCCACTTTGTTATTTTGGGAGTAATTGAAAACTTATTTAATAATTTTTGAGAGTTTTATTTCGATGTATAATTCACATTTATTTGTCACCAAAATCTGACCTGGATCAAATTCGTAGTAATAAAACAAACAGGACCATAGTGGACAACATGTTGTTTATACATCTCTTTTGTCGTTACATTTGTTTATTTTTTAATAGTTTTTGTTCTCTTTTCATACTGATCAAAAAAATTAAATTATTTGGAATGTATTGACATAATAAACATTCCCGGCTGAAAAAGTGCCAAGTTTCTGTCTAGTATGGGTAAGTTTTCAGTAGGGAAATTCTAGGCAAAGACAATGTGTTAGATATGTACTTGGCAAGCCCTTGCTGGATTTCAGTACAAAGAATTTAAATAAGGTACACTTTTTAAACCCATGTGAGGTCCTCCATAGACATGTTTCCGTTTTATAAGCAGAATGCAATTTCACACTTGATTCTTTAAAAAAAAAACTACGTGTAGACAAGGTTTGTGCATTGTGCGGCACGTTTTCAACGTTCAGTATCATAAGTGTCTTTTTTCTCCCTTTCCTTTGTCTTCTTTTTCATATCACACTTTTTTCTATTGGTGTGAGACATCTGTACATTCCCGGCTGGAAAATTACCAAGTTTCTGTGTAGTTTGGGCTGTATTTCAGTACCAAGAATTTAGAAGGAAACTTTTCAACCACTAGTAGGGCCCTCCCTAGGTAAAACTTGTTGGACATGTTTCGGTTCCCAATCAGGATTGTCTCTTGTACACCATAAAACATACAAAATTATAAGCACCGTGCAATTTCAGTATCACATAACACTTTTTTCTCTTTTTTTGTCTTATTTTTCATATGGTTGTGAGACATCTGTAATAAAATAACACTTTCATGATTACATATATCAAATTGAGAGAAATTATTAATTTTGTTAAGTCTTAAACAAAATTTCTTCTTGTAGATACATTATGTACACACAATTTTAACGCAGAAATAGGATAATATTTTTCTTGGAAATTAAAATAAATCGTGAACAATTTTACAGCATTGCGTTTTGATACTTAAGTTATTTTACATGCACTGTCTTGAGAAAGTTTGTTTATGCGGACGTAGCGCCATCTGTCTTCTAACAACATGAGTACATAATTGCATTTAGAATGACAGAACGGCTAAATTATGTTTGTATGAACAATAAATACGAACATTTTAAAATCGGGATTAAAAAATGGGTAATTGGTGTAGGAGGCTGAAATTTTGGGGTTAGAGGTATTTTTTGATATTAAATCTAAAAAAAAATTCGTCATAAAACTAAAAAAAAAATATATTTCTGGAAAGGGTCACCCGATTCTCATACCTACCAAATATACACACCAAACTTCAGTAAAATCTGCCGTTTTGGAGGAGTTCTATAACAAACACCGTGAAACGAGATTTTTATATATTAGATTTTGTTTACGAAAAAAAATCGCAGACAATTTTTTTTTTTTTTTATTTATTTAACTTTTTTCAACTTGTTTGTATTAGTTAAACCAAAAAAAAATTAAAAATTCCTATTTTAACTTGCTTTAATAATTTTCTCGTTAACGATATAGAAATATTATCAACGTATAGGGTCTTCCAATAAGAGGTGTTATTTTCAATAGCCCGCTATTTCGGTATTTTTCACTTTCGAAGCTGTAATTTTTTGATATTTGACAAGTAGAAACCACGCCATCAATAAAAATGGAACGATACACGTTCAACAACGCATTCAAATTATTAAAATTTATTATAAAAAATGCATGCAAATGATCCGGAATTTCATCGCCTGATGAGGCCCATTACCACCTCGGTGGCTAGGTCAACAAGCAAAATTGTCGCATCTGGGGCTCGGAAAACCCAAGATTTATCGTTGAAAAGCCTCTTCATCCTCAACGAGTAATTTTTTGGTGCGGTTTATGGTCCGGCGGGGTCATTGGACCTTACTTAAAATGAGGCTGGAGCAACAGCTACGGTGAATGGATTGCGCTATCGAGAAATGATTTATAATTTTTTATGGCCGGAATTGAAATGGTATTGATCTGGACAACGTTTACTTTCCGGACCGTGTTATCTCTCGAAGAGGTGATCACAATTGGCCACCGGTCGCAAGGTTTGAAATCATCTTGTGATTTAACACCTTCCGACTTCTTGCTTTGGGGCTACGTGAAAGATAAGGTCTACGCCAACAGTCCAGCGTCGATTCAAGACCTCGAAGATGGAATTCCTGCGAAGCTATTGAGAGCATACAGCAGCCACTTTGCGATTTGGTGATGGAAAATTTCATAAAAAGGATATTGTTGTGTAAGCTTAGCCTTGGCGGCCATTTGGCTGATATTGTTTTCCATTATCAATAGCATACTTTCTCCTTAACATTGAAATAAACATGCGATCATTTATCTCAAAACATGCCCCTATACACCATCAATGTCTAGCTACATTCTAGTTGCAAGCAACAAGAGCAAGTATTTAAAAATCCGATTTTTTTTAAATGCAAAATATATTTTTTTTTTTTGAACCACCCTATACATAGTCAAATATTGAATTAATTTACTTGTTTTTCTTCACTAATTTCATCACAAAATCAATGTCTGCTATTGAAAAGTGGTTATTTCTATTATTTGCCACAATTATTGGTTGATTTAGATTTCTTTAAAACAAAAACAACTTCGACGAATATCAGCAACACAAAATATTTGTTGGTGTTTTCGAGACAAGGAGAGCTACGTATTTATGTACATTACGTCACATGGCGAAGCAAAAGAATACAATGCTGCCAAATTTTTTTTTTTCATAAAATCTAGTTATACTTTGTTCCCACTGAACGAAATTGCGTTTTCAAAAAAATTACAAAAGAGATTTTTGGCTTTGTCTGGTTTGGTTCCTTTTAAATTAATAAATTTATAAAAAATATGTCCATAATATGTCCAAAAGGATAATATAAACAAACAAAAATCATGGAACTCAGCAGAAGATTATCTTCTCCAGGTCTGGGAAGAAAAATACATACTTGCGTCCTTTGACTTGAATTTTTTCATTAGCGTCTGAATACATTGCATAAAAAACCGGTAAGCTACGCAATTGCAAATAATTAATTTCTGAAATAATTGTTTTAAAAACAATCACGCAAAATCTGACAGCTCTTTTTTTTTTGTTTTTTGACAAGCTGTCAAACGAAACTGTCTCAATTGCCAGTGTGGGAACTTTGGGTAATTTTGAAATGGAAGTCACGAAATTGCGCAATTTCGGGCCCAGTGGGTCGGAGTTCAACTGAACTGATTTTCTAGTTTCACTGTGAAACCGAAGAAGTAGAACCAAAAATTTTAACTCAGTTTAAGGTTCAGCTGAAGTTTAGTTGAAACTTCCACTGTGAAACTCGCGGTTAATAACGGTTTTTTTCTAAAATGATTGTATTTACATGAAGGATTTTCGGTAGGTACTGTTATTTTTACCCTAAAAATATGACAAAAGGTGGCTTTGCCTAGAAATCCTGTATTTCAACAAAAAATTGAATGAATTAGTTTAAGGTTTTGTCAAAATTTTAAATTTAACAACAAAATCAACCCGTCTACTAAAATGGCAACACTTATTTCAAATATCAGAGAGAAATAATTAATAAGTTATAACAATTATTCTAGCCGACAAAAAAGTCAACTTCATCCATACTAACATAACTTTGTGCAATATGTCCTCCTATCCTATATTTATTGATTTATTTCCAAGTAGCACGTGCCCGACAAAGACAATTTTATTGAAGGTTTAAATATGTTTGTTAGTAAATTAACAAAACCCAAGGATGTGTGGGTCACTTGTTCGTTTTTTTGTTTGTGTTAATTTCTTTGAAGAACACAGATATGTGATGTGATGATGTTATTTCGTTTCTCTATGATAGTTTTTGTTTGACTCTCTTTAAAAAAGTTCAAAAGCGGCATTTTGGTTAGCTGGTGCATACAGAAAAACATGCTTCACTTGAGAAATGAGATTTAATTTTTAACGAATAGGTGTTGAGAATAAAATTTAAGAAAAATTAAAACAGAAAGAGAGGAGAGAGAGAGAGAGAGAGAGCGAAAACAGTGGAGACATTTCAAAACAAAAAGTTACAGCATACCCAGGTGTAGTAGGTATGGGAAAACCATATGCGATTCACGGTTGAACCTAATTTTGCAGCTGATTTGTTGTTTCTTTTTTATTATTATTTTTTTCTTGTTATTTATTTTTTAGGCGATTTTCCGGTTTCTGTTTTTATTCAAGAAAGGCTATGCAAGATGCAACAGGCAACTTAGGGCTCTAATAGAGGGTCACTCTATGAATGGAATTCTTTGTTTGCACCTTAAGTCTAAGAGCAATGACGTACCAACCTATAGGTAGGTACATACCACTCAAAGGAATGTGCATTGTGCACTTTTCTAATTTGTATACTTTTTTTTTTGTTTTAAGAGTAAATACTTTATTTGAAAATTCACTTGGTTGAACAGCAAATTACTTAATGAGCATGATGCAGCAGCAAAAGTTGTCTTCTGGTGTGTCTATAGGTTTTGCAGTTTCAAAAGCCATTGAAGCTGAAGGTGTCATAATATACATACACAACAATTCCAGGAAGACACACCGACTTTTCTATTTTATTGAGAGCCTTTATGGGTAATTTGTCAGATTGTCACATCGAATAGCTTTTGACATCATTCTAACTAAAAGATCATTGGAATTCTAGGGACGACGACAGGAGAATGTTTTGATGATGTGCTGGTGCTTTGTAAGTAAATGGGTAAATGCGATGACTACGGCGACGAGGACGGGATGATGTTGATGTTTAATGTAACGGGAGCTTATTCAGAAACTCAATTACACGAAAACCAATGCGGTAATATAAAGTTACATTCGATTGGAGTTTGATGGGCGTCAAACACGTGCCGGTGTTGCCGACGCACACACACACGATAGCGATGAAACGAGATGCAAGGAACTCTGGCGATTCACTGGAATTTTTGCGAGAAATTCTTTTATGTATAAAACGAACATGGCTAATTACATGGAACTTAAAAGGCTGTTTCCATAATTCAATACTCATGCAATTTTTTTTGATAAGACGTAAAAATACAAGCAAAAATAATAACAAAGATAAAATAAAGGTTCTTTATTATTTATTTATTTTTTCTATCTTGACGCATGATTATTAGTTATTAGTTTCATCAAAATTTTTGTTTGTCCTTTATAAAAGGAAGTGATGTAATTGAAATTTGAGAACTGGAACTAGGTTCTTTATGTATAATTTACCTATAATGAATTTTTGTGGAAGTTGTTCTTGGGCAGGTAAGTCAGAATTTGTAATTAAAAAAAAAAAAACATAATTCAATCATAAATTAATTGACCCTTTTGTTATGTAGATATCTGGGTAGAACTTATTTATGGTTTATAAAAGGACAAAGGGTCTTTTATAGGGATAACATTTTACGAGAGTCGATATTACATTAAGAGCTGGTAACCTGATTTAACTAGCTCATAACAACAGGTTTGATATGTTATTTGGTAATAGAAAAGATTAATGGCGACCATATACAATACAAAAATGCAGTCGTAAACTTTGGTTCGATCGATTAGGTTTTTTTAAACGACTTAATTAATCGAACTGGGTTTGATCGCTATTAATCTTTGTGCCTAAGGTTCCATATCAGATTTTTTTTTATCGCCAGATAGAATTTAAATGTAGGAATGCCAGATTGGGTTATTTATCGCGAATTGGGCTATATTTTTTCTAAAGTTGTGGTACGAATTTGAGAAAAAAAAAATAACCCAATTGAATATTATTACATCAACCTACAAACAAGGCAGCGGTTTTGGGTTACAATAGTTCTCAAATTGGTCTATTGAAGTGGTTTGAGACTTGGCAACCCTGGAACTAAGAGTAGTCCAGACCAAAAATGAGCGCAGTTTATTTTTCCGTATTACAACTTACCACACAAAAAGTGTGAGTGTTGCAAAAAATAATAGCTGCAAGTTGCCGATAACATATTTATTCTAAATCGCTAGTTTAAGCTTAATACAAATCTGACAGTGCACAAAAACAAAAAACCTAACACTGCAAATAAATGCCTAAAAGCCAATCAAACAATAAGACCATTGTGAATGAACCCTGATAAAATGAATTATGTTTTCCGAACACATCCCTTAATCAACGTTGTGATTGATAGAACGCGTTCTGGTGTGATTAATGCCCAGTTCCACAATGGAAGTTTAAACTTTAGTTCGGCTGAACCTGAGCTTGAGTTTAAATTTCTAGTTCAACTCGTCCGGATGCACAGTGTTATTTTAACTTCAGTTTAATTGAACGTAGCTAGTTTAACAAAATTGTAAGAAAAAAGTTGGCAACATTATACGTGATATAATGTAAATAGTACGTACGTTCCTTGTCTAATCATTCTCTCTCTCTCTCTCTACTTCTCTCTCTAAAGCAAGAAAAACGCGAAACACTAATTTTTGAAACCGAATAAATTCCAGCTCAACGCTTTAATCTACATGTAAAGGTAAAAAGCAGCACAAAAGTCAGTCGAACTGACAGTAGATGTCAAATTATTTCTTCATTTATTGCCACAGAGATGGTTAGAAAAAATAGCTGAAATCGATTCCTTAAAATAAACTGTTTCATGAAATGTTTGGCTTTTATTGGAAATTTTTATTTCATGAAAAATTTTATGGAATCAATTATTGCTTGTGAAGGCGTAAGTTAATGGTAATTTTTGGTTGTTTTGTTGGGAAAATGTTTTTAATCACTATCTGTCAAAAAAAAAGATACGAATGAAAAAACGAATCGTGTAAATAGGCTTTTTAATCTTTTATTTTTTGGGGCACTTGGTATTTCACACAAAAATATAAACAAAACATTTTCCCCTTGGGTTTTAAAAGAATATTCAATCAATTTTGTTTGTCCAGTTTCAAAGCGTACGCCTACTAAGAATTTTCTCTCTAACAAAAATGCAGCCGCACAGTGTAAACGTAAATACATTTGCGTAGTGTTGCGCAATGTTAATTGCGAATAGACCCTGATCCCTGATAAAATCAGTTCTGTTTTCCAAACAAATTGCTGACGATGGAGCCAACATAAGTGAAGATCCTGTGTCCTTGCTACGAGCACTTGATGTATGGGTAGATGTTCTGGAGGGAACTGGATACCGCATTAGCGCGAAAAAGACCAAATACCTATCTGTCCATTTTCTGATCCACACAGGCCTATTCCGAACATCAATTTGAATGGAACAGTGCTTCCCAAGTGCGAAAAGTTTAAATAACTTGGATCAATGATCAATAGCGAAAGATCTTGTGATGCATCACAGATCGCGTAAGCGTAGGGTGGATAGAGTGGCCGGAAAACTCTTCCATCTTCTGTTATAGAAAAACGCCCCCTATGCTGAAGCTCTACACGGCAGTTGTTCGTCCAGCGCTTACATACGGTTCACAGTATTGGACAATGTACAAGAAGTATGAGAGACAGCTGAAATGAAGACGCTTCGCATGACAGCGCGATGGAATAAGAAGCAAGAGAATCCGAGGAAGCCTACACGTCAAAAATACCATCTTGGATAAAATACAGCATGACCAACTTAGCTGGTACTGTCATGTATAAAGAAGATGCCATGAGAACCCAGTTCAAAAGGCAATAGCACAAGACGTTCCAACACTATCGCGGAAGAAAGGCAGGCGCAAAAACTCCTGGATGAAACAAATGCAACGCACCTGCATTTAGTTGGCCTCAATTATGGAACAATCCAAAACCGGGAGGCCTGTCGACGTTTTCTGAGGTCAACCCGGCGAACCACACAAGTGGAACCTTAGGTAAAGAAGTTGAGTGGGAGAGTTGTGGTCCCCCTCGAGATCATGACAATCGCCGGTTAAATGAAGAAGAAGATTGCCAATGTTGGGAATCATATGACAATAGGGTGGCTCACACTCAACGATAAGTTCATCAACACGCGTGTCGAAACTTCGTATATTTCGTAATGTGATATTTTGTTCGCTCGAAAGAACGCTGTTGTTCATGTGAACACCAGTTGAATGACTGTCTGTAAATTTCGATTTTATGTCTTTATGTTTTTTTATCTTTTTTTCAGATTTAACTATTCATAAGAAAAATTGACTTTTTTGAAGTCTGATATGCTCTTAGATTGATTTTAAAATCTCTATTTCAGGCAAAGATCTACACAGATTTCCAAATTAAAGTGACATTTATCTAATTCAATACAAAAATGAAAATTTATTTACAAATGAAGTTGTAATCGACTTGTGAACCCTCATATTTTTTTGTATTTATTTTATTCTCTATTCAACTCATTGATTGTTCGTCATAGTGCTTCACATAATAATAATAAAAAAAAAACTGTTTCCCCTAAAATGTCACCGAATCTCGCCGCATTTTTTTACCAAGTTTCGAAATGCACCTCCAATAAAAAAGTTTCACTTCAAATATGGTACAACTACCTATATAGCTCGCATAGATATTAGCTTAACACATGTCCACAAAAGCAACCATCGTACAGTATCTTTTTCTACACGCGAGAGGAATGTCAAAAATGTAAAGAAAACAAAGTAAAAAATCTACCAAGTTTTTGTGACCACCCCCATTATTTTTGTTTTGTTTGTCTAATTCACAACTAGATTTAGGGGAGACACAACTTTGTTCTTAGAATTCAGGGGAACACATTTATTTCTGGCTGTTACTTTTCATAACCACTATAACTCCTAGCCCCACTCTCCCCTCTAACTCTATTTTTTAGTGCTAAAAAAATCATAATTTAGGCTCTAGGTAAAGGTATTAGATGGTTGGTTCGAAAAACCCAAACATTTCTTTAAAGAATTGGGGTCTAGTTCTCTACGTTAGGACAATTTTCTAAAAAAAAAAAGAAATTCAAAAAAAAAAAGAAATTCAAAAAAAAAAAAATTCTAAAAAAAAAATACCTAATAAAGAAAATTCAATTGCAACAATGTTATACTGTGCCTTTTTTAAAGCATTCAATTTAAGAAATTCAATCTTTTATTATATTGAACGAAAAATAAGAGATTTTGCCAGAAAATTTTAGCTTGTTATAAGGTCCATATTTTGTGGTTGATGAAAAATTCCAAAAAAGCTTTAAGTTCTTCAAAACGTCACAAGCCTTAAATTCCATCAATGCAAAATTTTCTAAGCCCCTGTGTCATAAGAATCTCTAACGAAACCTACATCAGACGAGTACATCTATAGACTTTACCCACCTTTCAAAAGAGGTGGAATATTAAGTTTAAATTTAGCATAAATCCTTTGGATTATCATTTTGATTCGATTTGAACCTCATTGAATTTATATATGTATGTATATATCATCCCTCCTAAAGGTATTGGAATAATAAAATTGGTATGAATAGAGATTTACCCTTTTATACTACCGAATATATCTTCCTTGCAGTTGTTGTTGTTGCTTTCGAAGCAGCCACACAAGCACACACACACAGGCCAGACACCACAGATTGTTCTCAGCGTCAAGTATTAAGAAGGAAGGATACGTACAACATGTGTGTGCGCATTAAAATGCTAAAATCATACCTACAATCGCTTTGGAAAACAAATCGATATGTCAATACAACAAGAACAACTACTGACTATGTCGTGTCGGTCGTCAGCATCAGTACAATCTAAACAACACCTAGCTTCTGTCATCGTAGGTGAGATCGATATCGGATGTGCACCGGGGGATGATGATGACGAAAGGGAAGTAGAAAGTAGGATTCTCCTATTTTTTCTTTTTTTTTTTTTTTTTGCAAAATTTCCATGCCAAACAAAAGATGACAATCGGAACTACGTCGTTTTTCGTCTGGAACAACGAGTCTCGAGAGGAGACGACAAAATCAGATTAGATTAGATAAATATACATACATATATATGTATAGTATGCAGAACAGAGGCACACATCACATATGAAAGTGTGGTTCGGATACTAAATTGAATCCAAAGTTTTATATGGGGCTTCTTTTTGACTCATCCATCAGCAATAAAAATAAAGTTTATATACCTAACTATGAGTACAATGCAACCATGTGCAGGTGGATAGATAGATAGATCTTGAAAAATAATAAAAACAAAAAATTAAAGAGGATCTAAGAACCAATGATAAGATAAATGTTAGAATAAAAGGCCGTCTACCCTATCGGTATCTCCAGCTCCTACTCCTACATTTCAAAACAGTAGATTCTCTTCTTTGGCACGTCGCATCGTCGTCCTCTTTGCGTCTCATGGGACGTAGAAGTCGACATGCTTTTCGTTGGGGAAAGAACACACACACAAACACTTATCTCTAGGACAGAAAAGACAAATAATTCACTTAAAGATAAATAAACTGAGGGGTCGGTTTGGTTATAGGATTGGGAGGAAGCTGGAACTTCTCCACACACAGAAATGGAATTAACTTCTTTATCTTTATCCTATCTGTATATCTTCCGAAGAGTACAAACTCCAGCACTCGTACCTACTTCAAAGCGGTTCGCTGTTTTTTTTTTTTTCCACAATTTTCTTCTTCGAAGTAAGACACTTTGTTTACAGTATGTGCAACACAAGGTGACGCAATTACAAGATACAAACAACACTCCAGGTGCAGTTGGAAACATTTTGTTGGGGTACACATTTAGAATAAAGAAAAACTTAATTCTGACGTCCTGCTTCTTCCTCATGGAGTAAACAAAATATAAATTTACCTACACACGAGGAAGTGAAGTTTCTAAAAAAAAAAAAAAACATAAAGCTTATCTATATGTTTGTTCATTATTGTTGTTGTTTTTTTTTTTTTTTTTTGTACGACTAGCATATTAGTAGAGTTTGGTTAAAGAATCAGCATGGAACCTACACATACGAGTACCTCAGATCACACTGGACATCATGTTGTCATAGGCAATTTTTGTTTTTCTAAAGATTCTCGTGAAAGGTAAATAATGTACCTCTATACTGAGTATTTACACACCCCCACAATATTGTTTTAAGCCCTTTGAGGATATGACATGAAAGCTGAAAAAATAAACAAGACACACTCCGAATGTATTAAAAGCGCAGCAATCGGAAGTACAAGTATATACCTAGAAGGATTTTTTTTTGTTTGTTCCTGTTTCGAGTGGTGAGCAACGAACGTTGTTGGGAGACATGAGAGGGGAAGCCTTAAAATAATCCCCAATTTGTAGGCAATTTTGACATGGGCCATGGACACATGGTTATAAAAGATTTATGATTAAGGAACATATAAAAGGAGAGATTCATTTTTGTGTATAAGTTTGAGTCATCATAATAACCAAACACCACATAATAGAGTGCCAAAAAAGATATGAATGGAATGACCCTTTGACATAATTTATATCTCCCTTATACTATATAAATATGAATTTACATACATAAGGTGTATCTGGGTTAGAACATAAAATTTGTTTTACAACAAAATTTGCGTATGTTTTGTTAATTTTCTTTACATTTTCCTTGATAGAAACACTGGGATGGACATTTTTCTTTTTTTTTTTTTATAAAATACAAGATTTGGGATAACTTTAAGTTTCAAAAACATTCGAGGGTTTTGATGGAGTGATAGTGCTAGCTGTCCCAGCAGGCGCCTTTTTGCTGTAATTGGCGCGATGAGTTTGATTTCTTAATTTGTATTCTTAAGATAGTTACCACCGTACATGAATGTTTACTCGTGCCTCTTCTCTTATTTATTAATTCATTTGATAAATACATGAACAGTATTTAGTCCTAAAGTAATCACAAAGAAGTAATTATTTAAGTACATAGAAATTTTCTTGATTACCCCATTAAGCCAGTATGGACATAAACATTTCAAACCCGAAAAGTATTTTTTTAAGTTGGATGATATTTGTAGGTGTTTAACCAAATTTAAACCTATTAAGAGCTAAAATTTGAAACACCTAGTCTTTTATTCATCCTCTTAGCCCAACTTTGAAAAAAGTCTAACCTTTAAACCAAAAAGGGGTTTTTAAATCAGATACTATTTTATTATTTTATTGTAGCTGTATCTTGTAATTGCATCAGTGATCCTCAAACTCCATCGTCTTAGTATCACCATTCAAACTCAAAAGGAATTTTCATATTTTACCCTATAAGTAGCTGAATTTTATAAAAAAAATCTATCCTTAAAGCAATCTTGAATGTTCATCCTATAAATACGTACATATAACATCTTTATATTGTACCCCATTTCACCCTATAAAAATGTATGTTAGGTTAGGTTTCGAGTACAAAATTTATTTTTGAAATCATTTTTTGCGTTTAACACATTGCACTTGAGGGTTTTGCACATTATTTACAGATCATTTTCCAAAAAAGGTCAACGTTTTAAACACCAATAAAAATTTTTAAAATCGGTCGTGTGATTTCTGAGATAAGCCCGAACAAATAAAAGTCTTATTTGACTTCGTGTAAGAATTCCTTATCAAAAACTCAATAACCGACATTGAATTGATTTTGATCTCAACAAAAAAGATAATTTTGAAAACACAATTCATTTTTATTTGTTTTCGGTAGAAGTCTGTCTACCTGCTTACCAATATAATGCCAATGAATATCTTCGTGAAGTCATTCAGACGCATATAAGTCCACATATACTAATTTAACATTAAGCGATTACAATGGTCTTGTTCATGCCTTATAAGAAAAATTCAACATGACCCACACAAATCATTACAGAGACAGACAGCATCACGATATTTGCTAAACCAATGACCTTCACGATATTTTGCGATAAAATGGATTATGATGTGTAATTCTTAGAGATCTGACAACAACAGAAAAAAACAAACAGCATATAAAAAAGCAGTGCATTACGATAGATGGAATACTGATATATGTAAGGGGGAGGGGGGGTAGTATTTTGGAAATAGCAAATGCAATAAAATCAATGGTGATGTTAAACTTGAACTTGAGGTTGAAAAACATCGTCTGCGTTAATGATCTGAGGTTGATTCAATTGTGTATTTACTAACATAAAAGCCATTCGATATCATACATTTTAAAAGCTTCTTCTTAATAGAAGTTGTTTTTCTTCTTTAATTTTTGATGAAAGAATGATTTCACATTAGGGTTGTCACAAACAAAGTGAATGAGAAAAAGCTTTTCGGTTGGTTTGGTAATCGTTGGTAGAATCGAAACCAGGCAGTAACAATGTCACATAGTTAACTTGTCTAAATAATCAAATAAAACTTCCCTCGTTACGTCCCCCTCTACACGAAGAAACTGTCTTGCCAGAAACTTTAAGATTCTAGTAGAAAAGAGCATGAATTAAGGAGAGTGCATTAAGTTTTTTCCATTCCTTCTGAAACTTTCCGTAATGTGCATTATAGACTGTGCCAATAAAAATCTAATTTCAATTTTATTTCTTCGTATGTAATGGGCAAGAGATTTTTAGGGAAATTTAAAGAAAATGTCAAAATAAATCACCGCCAATTGGTTTTATATTAAAGGTTAAACAATAACAAAACCAAATACGCCAGTTCTAAGTACTCCGAGATTTCAGCTATCTCAGTAACAGCAATACTGGTCGAAGGAATTATTTCTATCAACTGCGACGAAGCTATCGAATTCTACGTGGAAGCAGCGCCAAACTACCACCGTAACTAGTAGCCACGCTTGCCACGCATCCCACCACAAAGACAACCGGATATTAACAACCAGAGATGAACCATTCATAATAATGTAAGTAGTATAAGACAATCAGACAATTGTTTAAATAATTTTTATAAAAATAAAAAACGATGTATATATAAAATTAGGCCTCTTATGTGCCAAAACAAGTTAAAATACATCAATGTAATATAATAGCAATGTTTTTGGAGAGATTGACTAGCAACTCAGCAAAATGTTTACACGCAAAACAAAAACAAAACAAATTATTATAGAGAATTCTGTTTGTGTTTTCCGTTTAAAACTTTTACTGAGTCACTCTCTCAGGGCTAATGTAAATTAGATTTTAGAACCAATTGTATACAAGATACATATATTACAGGTAATATCACTAGCGTGTTCATTTTCGTTCAGTTCTGCGCATGTTGTAAAAATCAATAGTAGAAAAAATTGAATTTCAAACAATCATCAAAAATTTGTTTTTGTTTACTGTGTACTTACACAAAGGGAAGCCATCTTGAAATTTGACAAGCCTGACAACCTTAAGGCCTAACTATAATTGCTTAAAGGCCTTCCACACTAGCCCACTGTGGGAAAAAGTGGGAAACAAATCGTGTAGAATAGTGTGGAAACAAAATATGGCAGCCCAGCCTACACAACCCCACATTCTATCCCACACGATTTGACATGTGTTTATACATGAAGAATTTTAGGAATGGTTCTAATTCTATCCCACAGTCGATCACACTTTTTTTAGGTTAATGTCATGTATTAATACAAGCAAGTGTGGTAGCAAAATATGAAAAGACATTTCTTTCCCACAAATTCGATAGTCGCGTGGAATTCTTTCCCACTTTCAATTTGACATGTATTAATACACAGTGGGGTAGTGTGGTAGGGCTATTATGTCAAAAATTCAACGAAAATTTGTTTATGCTCGCGAAAGTACTCCGCATAGTCCCGGTCTACATTGAACGATTTTTCCAGTGCCGATCTTTTGTTCGTAGGTGAAGGGAGTGAAAAGTGAGGGGTAGGGATCAAATCGTTTGTACCACAAAACTCGAACGATTTTTCCAGTCTGTTTATGTTCTCTTTCGCCCTCTTTCCAGTTTTTTGTGTGTGTTCGGTGTCAGTGTGCCATTGGGTTGATGGTGTGAGTGAATATCAATGTAAAATGAAGAGCACAGAAATAAAAAAATGAAGAAGACAAGGAAAAAATTTCATGGAAAAAATCGTTCTGTGTGTACATTTCACACGATTTCTGCTTTTAAAACTTTTTTTTTTTTTCCTTTTAGCTGTCAAATTTAATAAGTGCCGTGCGACTGGAATCATTCTTGCTAAATTTTAACGAAACTTATCGAATCGCACCTAAATTGCATTATGGTTTATGAACAGGGATTGTGTGTATTCGCTGGTTGCTTATGCGTGCATAAGTGAGCTAAATTCTATTATAGTTGGGCCTTTAGATATGTGTACTGTGAATTGTATATAGCGTAACGACTACAATTATTGGCTCATTAAATGTATTATTAACACATTAAAAAATAAATTATTAAAACAATTTAAAAAAAAATCAGTTAAAAACACACTTAAAAAATTATAGGTCCTTAACCAAAACAATGGAAATTTCGAAGATTTTTTAATTTTTCTAAGGGTGTTTTTACTTTCAATTTTAAAACCGAGTTTAAAAAGAATGTCTTAAAACAAAAAACGCAGATATATGAGAAAAATATTGGAATTCAAAATAAAAAATAAATGGACTTATTCGGACACCGGGTTACTGAGAAAATGACTGTTGAATGATGGGGTGCTAATAGTTGGGACAAAAATTTGGGGTGCCAATAATTGTAGTCGTTACGCTACCTTAGTTCAATAAAATATATTAATATACATATATTCAGCAACCTGAATGGCAACCCACACTTATGTGTAAAAAAAACTGAGACAATTTTTGTATGAGTTTGCTCAGTTATTTGGTTGTCGCCTTTGATCAATTTATAAAAAATATATAGAGTGCTTTCGACTTCTTGAAGGGAAATATTATTCAGGTTTTACATTAAAAAAAAAAAAAATAAATAAATCGGGTGGCACAACGGCTCATGAAGAACCAGGGCCTAGTGACTAACAACTCGCAACCATTCCTGTGTGCGCCTTTCGACAGGAATGGAAGGGACCTACAATTGTATGCCGAATCGGCTTGACGAGAAGCACTTATTCGTGACAAGTGATACTCTTGGAGGATTTGTCAATTCCTCGCAAGAGGCAGTAGCCCTGAAAAAAACTTTTTAGTTTTTAGGTGGACGAGGCTGGGAAGCGACCCCAGACCTCCAGCGTGACAGTCGAACGCACTAACTATTACGCTACGGGCTACTACCGTCCATTCAAACTAACATAAACTGGTTAAATTAGCCAAAAATATTCAGTAAATATAAAATTGCACAAAAAGTGTTGACATTTTGAAAATGATTCGAAAAAAAACTTGTTCGTTCTTTCAGGTGGTAGTTCGCACTAAACACTCTAAAATCGTTTATATAATCACTGTTTTTGCAATCAAAAGACGACTTCAAGAATGCAATCAATGTAAAATACTTTTAAGAGGCTTCAAAGTATACAAGAAGTCTTTAGATTTGCATTCTTTTAACTGTTCAAATTGTTTGAATCTTTTGATCGTCTTCGGAGTTAAAATGCAAAGAAAAAGTATTTAACTACATTTGCAAATGTTAGTCAAAAAGGACAGGGATTTTAAAGAATGAAATATCAAAGTATTTCATTCTTTCCCAACTATAAAAACATATTCAAATTACGGAAAAGAATTGAGCTGAAGTACGTTTTTTAAAGAAATCAAAATGGTCTGAACACTTTTGGTAAGATAAAAGAACAATTTAATAAATTAAAGTGATCATAACACAATCTGTGGTGTATTGAGCCTTTGTGAAACGTGGGTTTATCCTTTGCGTCATTCCCTCAGAACATTGCAAATTAAACTTCTGGATTCTTCTGAAAGTAACACTTCCGTCTTTTTGGCAACAGTCCAGTCTATAAGTCCGATGGAATGAAGCAAGACCGAATGCCGGAAGGTACAATAAACCACGGAGGAGGAAATGTTTTGGCCTGGCGATGTTTTTCTAGTCAAAGAATCGGCCCAACTCATACAAAAATTGGTATAATGCATCGTTTTGTGTATGGTGACGTCCTTCAAAACATCATGCTGCCACACGCAGAAGCAGAAATGCACTTCAAATGGACATTCCAATATGACATCGATCCAAAACATACCGCTAAATTATTGCAAAATTGGTTTGTGGAGATAAAATCAATCTTTTGAAGTGGATGGCACAGTCACCTGACCTCATCCCCATACAAAAAAAACTATTGGAGATTAAAGATCGACAGATCCAACGTGAAAGCTGCAAAAACAAGGATTTTCATGTTGTTCTAACAGAAATTGCTTGGAAGTATCCCCCAGGAAATCATAAAGAACTCGATTGAGTCAATGCCTGGTAGTTGTCAAGCACCAGTTATCAAAAATAGTGGCTTCATAACAAAATATTGGAAAACAAATACATAATTTAATTAAGTGCTTTAGTTTTGTCGCAAATGGTTTTAATAATTTTTTAAATTTTTTGTTTTATTTCCTTTACTGTGTAATTAATATATTTTTTTTCTTTGCGATTGAAGATCTAATGTATACCTACATTAACCAAATAAAATTCATTGAAATATATTCAAGTTTAGAAATTTACTTAAGCAAAATGTAAACAAGTGAAACTGAGTGCTTTTGTTTTGTCCGACATTGTATGTTCTTATGTTGCACTCAAATACTTAAAATACGTTTCAGCAAATGGGCCTTAAATGAGTAGGAAGAAAGCTTCGCATATGATATCCACAATCTACATTCACAATTTAATTCATGCTGACAGTCACCTAAAATAAGATGAACTGTCATTCGATGAACAATCGAAAAAGCCAAAGACAATGTTATTCAAACACTAGAAAAAGGAAACCAGAAAACGAAGAATAGATTTACGCCGAAAACGAATTTGATTTAACACTGCATTTGTCGATCTTAATGTATCGAGAGAAGAACTCCTCTTTGTACTGACATTAATACAATTTGAAGCTGTCACTTAGAAATGTTCTGTTAAAATTGTTTGGTTAATTCACTAAGATCATTTTTCTTATTAAAATACGAATAATTATTCCATTCAATTTATCAATTTATAGATTGAAATATAAATTTAACAATGGAAACTTTCGATTAGCCTGATGGCGAATTGGGTGTATAGTATATAATAAGAATACCTTTTTCCTGTTTATCATGTTGTGAAACATTTGTTTTGTTGTGACTTGGCGTAATGTAGGTTATTATTGATTTTTCCAATAGAATGGAAACGTTTCATATTGAAAATTGTGCAACGAGCGAATCCGTCCAACGAACATGCACTTCGGAAGCCAAATTGTTTTGTTTTAATTTTTAAATCAAAGCACAGGACAAATATTTGTTTATTGCTTGAATTTAAACAACACAATTGACAGACTCTGGGAACCGATAAACCTAGGTTATTTTTGACTTGGAGAAATCGACTTAAGAGAAATCGAGAAAACAAGCACTAAACAATAAACGAAACTATGTATATCAAAAGGTCGACAGAAGATGTTCCTGCATTTTTGTAATTCTCTATTAGAATCTTAAATCTGTCGCATGTAAAATCAATGCATATCGTCGCATTTTGTATTTTTCCTTTCCGAATCGGACACCTCGAATGTAATTGGAATCTCCGACGAAGTATGCGTTGCGGAGAATGTTCCGCTCCGACGGATACCTCGCTAGGGCAGATTGAGAAAATATAAGTTAAAATTAAATATGAAATATGTAATGTAGCTAAGTCAGGGGCCTTATTACGTAAAACGATAACAATCAAACGATATCGTTTTGGCGATACCTGTCCCTTTCTTCTTTACTTATATGATAGGGAAAGCTATTGACAAAACGATATCGTTTGATCGTTATCGTTTTACGAAATAAGGCCCCAGTTTCAAAGTCAATTAAGAATTTAGGGCTCAAGTTTCTTACTACATCACTATTATTTCACTTGTACTAATCCATTGTCGACAAAAGATTCCCGAAATTCTTATTTACATAAATGACGTTAAAGAAATAAAAATAACACTTATTTAATTTTTTTAAATAAGAAGATAAAAATATACAACCATATCATCGGCTAAGGATGCAAACCTTGTAAATCCATTTTTACAAATTTTATAGGAGAGCGATTTATAACTCTCGCTATATTACCAAACCTATATGAAAAAGCTTATTTGTTATAATTGTACGATTGTTGAGAGCTTGACCTGAAACTTGTGTTTAAAATAATTACCTCTGTTCTATAATAATTGAAACCGAAGATATTTTCTAAGGAATCTGTACAGATACATTCTATCAAATATACATATAGCTTTTATTTCTGAGCTCTGAGACGACTAGGTATCCTGATTAATAGAAGCATCATATGATTTCCTCACCTAAATTCTCTACTTTTGCTGTCAGGCAAAAAGAAGCATTTGTTTTCATTCATGGATAAATTATTTTCTGTCGCAGGAAATCAATTTAGATGGATAGAAATAGATAGCTGTTCTGTTTTGTGGAAATTTTGAGTGCTCAGAGTTATAAACTGGTGTTCTTCATACAAATATATTGCCCGACAAACATAAAGTCTGCAAGAAAAAACCGTAATCTAACAACGTATGTGAAGAACGAAAAATTCAACCTACAATGTTTAAGTTATTTTAAAATTTACGAATGGATTTTACCAAGTGCCAATTTAGTTTTTCTAAAATTTATAAATTCTTCCATTTTATCTGTATGAACGTTGTTGTAAACTTACTTGTTTATTTGCCCTTCGATTCCCGATTTTTTCACAAGCAATTTATTAAAATTCCTGCCTTCGGTTACATTATGAAAATCACTTCATACGATTTAAATAACTTAAATTCTAACACTTACCAGGATTTAAGAGATCATCAATATTACCATCATCATCTTGTCTATGACGTCGTTCCTCTAAATAAGATAAAATCAAAAAAAAAAAAAAAAGAAACTCAATTAAAAAAGTCACTATCAACATCTAAAATTATAAATGACATACGTTGCATAAAATGTGTTGTCGGTCTGATTTTTTCCATAAATTTACTAATTTTATTGTCATTATGTTGGTCCTTACGCTTTTGTGGCACTGGGCCAGGGCAATTTTCATCCAAAACTTTCGAACAAGGACGGTGAATATTTAATTTACAGTCTGAAAGGATAAAGATATTTTAGTTTTTTAAACCTCTCTTAAAACAAAAAAAAATTGGTCTCTAGATTCTTACCTGTACAATGATATCCTTGAGGGCTAACTCCCCAAATGATTAACTGACAATGATTGCAGTGGGTCACTTCATAGTATTGTCGTAATACTAACGGATGACCACGTACAGTCATCTTAAAATTGAAAAATTAAAAGAATATTTAATTAAAAAATTATATTGAACTTTTAGTTGTTTATTAAGGCCCAATTTTTCAATAGTCAGTTAAATAGTACTTATTCTTCGAATAAAACAAATATTTGTTCCTGCTGCCATAGTATTTATTACTTTGATATTTTAACTGATGATTGAAAAATTTGCTCAAAGCGAAATAAATCAAGCCAAATAAATTAAGCCAAAAACACGACATCCAGAAGTCCAACATACCCAAGTAAAACTCACCTTTCGATTCTTGCCCATGATGCGGCTTTTGAAGCTTTTCTCTCGACTAACAAAATGATGTACACGATCGATAATACTGTTTGGATTCGATCGTGTTATAAATATTCGATGTAGGACCGTAGATAGTGCCGAGCATAGGGCTAACTTTTTGGGATCCTCAACTGGAGCTTCTTTGTCAAGCTCATCTCTGAAATAAAAACGCATTTAAATCTGACATTTCAAACTGAACTTCGTTATAAACAGAAAAAGCACTTACATCCAAAATTGCAACCTTGGTAGTAAGGTCTCCTCAAATATTCTCTGTTCTTTGTTCTTATCTCCCTTTGCTTCGTTCAGCTGTGAATCACTGGGACCATAAATAGTACCCAAACCAGCTGTCCGCTTCTGTTGGAATTCTCTCAGTTGATCACAGATTTTCTCCTTCGCACGCTTGCGACTTTTCCAAAAGACCTTGCGCAATATCTCAACTTTGTCATATTCACTTTGCAAAACATTGTCCACCTCACGTGCCAAAGATTCATCAGCACTAAACCATACAAGCGGAGCTCGAGGTACTAGAAATGTTGAATGTATCTCGTAGGCCCATTTCCGCATATCCTTGACTGTGCCCTCCTTGTAGAGTCCAGTTATTAGATAGAACAACAATGGTGCGGGATCTGAATTGGATAGAACATAATTGAGGAAGACAGCCAGATGAGCAACATTCTCGGGTTCGAGCAGACGTTGCAAATGATTGAAAGGGCCATTTTCATCAACAAGGAATTCTTGATCGGAACCATCTTCATCTTCCATTGAGAGAATTTCTTTTTGAATGGCATTTGGATGAATGGCGGGGCTTTTACCTCCACCACTTGCGAATATGTTGGAATGTGTTGGACTACCTGCCAAGACCATGGGATTGCCGCTATTGCTACTATCAATCATGAAACCATTGTCAATATCCTCCATGATGCCCGGTTGAGAGTGTTGGTGATGTAGTTGTTGTTGATGTTGGTGTTGCTGTTGTTGTTGGGCCATTGCATGCGAGGATGAGGTTAGATAAGGCGGTGGTGGTGTTCCCGGTGGGGTAATTTCATTATCTTTTTCAACCAATTCCCAAGAGCCTGATGTCGATTTGTTGTGACGATCTGATTGGCAAAAAAAAAAAATTATAGTAAAATTATAGAAAAATATCCATTCGATTATCCCTTACCCAATTGTCTTTCATGTCGTGGGTGCATATTATCCGGTGATGATACAACACGACGATGTTTACCAAAATGATTTATATTTTGTGGGGTCTGTCCAAGTGCCTTTAAAATTCAATCAGAAAGAAAATTTAAATTAAAAAAAATTCCAAAATCAAGTGAAAAAAAAATAAACAAATTACCCAAAAGCATTAGCATTTACACCGCATCATTATATATTAACTAATAATAATATATATAAAATAAATTCAAACAAAATTCTACAGAAACAATATTAAACAAAACTACAAAAACTCAACCGAAGAATACAAACAAAATCTAAATAATCATGCAATTTTTTTTTATTATTAAACTAAATTCCCGACGATTGCGTGTGGGACCAATCAGAGGGACTGGATGATTTAAACTAAAATACATTTTAAATAAAAAAAAAAAAACTATATTCGTATCTGACGCACATGCGATTTTGTTTTTATCATCAGATAAACCATTGTTAGTCAAATATCCTCCACAAATTGTTTTTTTTTTTTTTTTTCAATTCTTATATTTACATAAAATGTGATTCAAATTCTACAAAAAAAAATTACCAATAGTAATACAGTATGTCAATTGGTATTATAGTGTGTGTGGGTAAGCCCAACCAGAAAGGTTTTTTTTCTACTACTTGTAGGAACTACGATAAGGATTTTATCTATAAATTTTCTACCCTCAAAGCGTTTAATCCTTTTTTTTTATTTGCAATGAAAAAAAAAATAATTTTGGAAATTGGTGAAGGAATTTCAAGGAAATGAGACACAAAAATGAATGATGAGTGTTAAAAGCAAGGTATTGATCAAGCGTTGTAACTACTTGGTGTGTTAAAAATATAAAGCAAAGCGATTTGAGTATTTGTTGTTAGTGCGTGCATTTAAGTACAAGTTAAGTGTTTATTTTTAGTTTAGTACATGATTTTAGTTGAATTTCCTTAGACTAACTACGTATTTGTTTATTCATTATACTATATGCATATGTTAGTATTAGAATTTCTTGAACTATTAATTTGTTTTTTACAATATTTTGCTGGGTATATTTCAACAGATTTTCATATTTATGCAATTACATAGTTATTATGTACCATTCTTAAAAAAAAAATTATTCAAAATATGTTTAGGTATACAAAAAGAAGATTTATGATTTATTCACCTCTTTATTTCTTTAGACTAGTAACAACATTTTTAAAGAGTATATTTTTGTATACATTTTTAAATATTATATTTTGCTATTATGTTAATAAAAAAAATGTTTAATTTAATAATATAGCTAGATATTTCAATTTGTTGAAAAATTTTAGAATTCGGAATAATTTGGAAACACTCCTTGGACACATTCACAGTTAAAATTTGATTTAAAGAAAAAAACGAAAAACCATCAGATTTACAGGATGGACCATAATTTATACAATTCTTTTTTTTTTTATTTATAAATGATTTTGTTTTCTCATTTAAATTTTTGTATATTTCGATTTTAATTAATGGTATATACATTGCTGAACATTTTATTTGAACGAATGTTACGAATCTTTGAAGAATCTTATGTCGATTTCCTTTCAACGATTGGAGATCAAATCTTTTTTTTTTGTTGTAAGGAACTCGCAAAAAAAAATCGTGTGTGCAATTCGGTGTAAGTCTTTCTACAATGAAATGTGATCTTTTTTTCTAAACAAATCAAATTTCCCCTTCACAGATTTGATTTTTTTTGTTGAAAGGAAATCTACATTACATTCAGAACAACTCCTTAATGGGTTCTTCGACATTTGAGTCAAAAAACGTCAACAAAGAACGTATTTTATCTAACCACAAATGGTGGTTAGAAATAGCAGTTTCTTTTTTTTTTAAATCATTTGCATTTAAAAATATTTTGAAATTAAAAAAAAAAAAAAATAATTTTGAAATTAAAAAAAAAAAAAATAATTTTGAAAACTCAAGCCCAGTGTTTGTTGATTACACATTTTTTCTCTCCGACCAATAGGAATTGAAATAAATTAATTTTAAAAATAAAGGAGATGAAATGGTGTGGAAAGCGCTAGGAATGGGGAATACGCCAAAATTTGTGTGTATACTTTCGAATTTTAGGAACAAACAAATGCAGTCTAGGCTGTTACAAACTTTTGTAATCTACTTTTATTTTTTTCTAGTTGACTGTCGTGGTAATATTGAGTTTTCATAATAAAAACGTTCATTGTAAATTAAAATAGTTTTTTTTTTTTACTTAAAAGTAGATCCTACTTATAATTTAAGCACACACATTTTGTTTGTATCAAAAGTACAGGATCTGTTTTTTGAGATTTTTCTTAAGTTGTTTTTTTAACAGTTACATCGTTAGTACCGTTATCTTTAGTTCTAGGAATAAGTTTTTTTAGTATAAAGCCTTAATTACATAGACCTACTTTTGTACAAAAGTAAGAAATTAAAATGCTCGCTAAAGTAACATGCTTGCAAAAAAAAAAAATACGAAAATTGTTCTGACACATAAATTAAACCACCATATACAATTTTCCATTGTTTTTTTGCAAACAGGTGTCTTCAGAATAGATATTTATTTCTCACTTTTGTACTTTTGTACAGAAGTAGGCCTATGTAGTTAAGCCTTAATTCTAGAATATTTCCAAAGCTGTTTCATTTTTGAAATATTATATTGAAAATATATTTTTCTTGAAAATGTTGGTATACAATATTATTTAAAATTTATAGAAGCTTCTTTAAAAAATCATATATACATCAACTATAACGTTTTGGAAAAAAATGGTTTGCCAAAGGTCCCATTTAAAACCATTTTACGTATTTCTCTACCTATGGTAATTAATTTAAAAAAAAAAATCTGTCATTTTTAAAGAGGAGAGGGGGAAACTTTTGTTTTGAATATACATATGTAAATAAACTAAAATTAAAAAAAAAAAAAACATTTCTAATAGTCATGTGTACAGGGCGGCTGATAAATCGTGCTACAAAAGCAAATGTTAATAACTTTTTCCTGGATCCATTTTTTTTTTTTAATTTGTTGATCGTTCTTTAAAATTAATAAAAATGAACAATTAGGATGAGGAAATCCGCATTTGGGTTGTGCGCCGCTATCACGTACTAGACTCTATAATTCTTGTCCAAAGATAATTTCGGCGCACGTTTGGCGGCACGCCTCCTAGCAGATGGACAATAGTGAGGCTTGTTCAATCTTTTTATGATCGTGGTACAGTCGCCCTAAGGAGCTACTACCGAAATCCATCTGTTCAGTGGCCGGAAACAGTTGCTGCTGTAGCTGATGCCATACAGAATACTCCAAGCGTTTCTACAAGAAATTTGTCTGCACGTTTGGGTATCAGCAGGCAAACGTTGCAGACAATGTTGCATACTGATTTGAATTTGTTTCCCTAAATATTCAAATTACAAGCAAATTGAATACCTCAGACTTTTCCGTGCGCTTGGAATTCAGTCAAAAGCTGCTCCAAATGGAAGAGGAGTTCCAAACCATGCTTAATTTAATCATGGTACTGAGCTCCACTTCCAAGCCAGGTTAACGCACATAAAACTTGGGTCTTAGCATCAACGGCATGATTTCTTTTTGTGGGATGCTGGAGGTGTCGACCGATTTTTAACTAAACTAACTAACTAACCGCTGTACTTTTGCAGACGCGAAATTTTTCATTAAATTGGCAATCACTTAATGAAGCAATATCATTGTTAATTCTTTCTTTAAAATTCCGAGTATGGCGTACTTCGCGAAATTGCACATCCAATTCATTATAACTTTCACTTGAAAACATAATAGGCGCATTCAATGCAAAACTTTGACAACTGCTGAAAATAAAGTACATAATTTTTGCCGTTGAACATAACATTATATGAAATGTCAGTTTTGTATGCAGAGCCTTTTTTTTTTTTGTATAGAAAAGCTGTCAGCTGAATTTTCAGTTGGGAATTTCTTGCTGAAAATTCAGATGAAACGTAACTAAACTTCAATAAACGTAACTGAATGTCAGCTAACTTTTTATGACAGCTGGTCAATCAGAAGCTCCATCTGAAAATAAAGTACTGAAAAATTCGATGCGTTGAATGAGCCCAATATTAGAAATTTTTTTACCTAAATTGTCATTTCACTACCGAGACTCAATTGCCTTTCACAATTGTCAATTACATACTGACAAATTTGTTATTCATACTTTTTTATCTGTTCCATAAAAAAATTGTCACTACAAATTTGTCTGAAAATTTGTGACAATTTTCAAAAAATCCCTGACAATTCGTTGTCATGACAATTTTTTTATGACAATTTTTGTATGATCCGAAATCTTGATAATTGTAGCAAATTCCCAGACAATTCTACAAAATTGTTAATTTTATTATGGGACAGAATTTAGACAATTATTGTCAAGTTGTCATCTAGAAATTCTCACCTGTCGCACCTGTCAATGTGTATGAAATAGGGACCTGGTATTGTATTAGTAAAAAAACTGCTTTGCAAAAGTCATTCAGAATTAAAAAAAAAAAAAACAATTGCTTTTGCCCATTGCAAGGCTAAAATATTGAAATTCGGTGTTTTGACAGACATAAATGCAAACAAAATTGATTTTTGTCACAAATGGAAAAAACAAATGAGGACTGTTCAAATTTTTTGAATTTGCTCAGGTCTTAGAAACCTGAATAAAATAAATAAATTGGGTGGCGCAACACCTCGTGAAGAACCAGGGCCTAGTGACAAACCACTCGCAACCATTTCTGTGTGCGCGTGTCGACAGGAAAGGAAGGGAACTACAATTTTACGCCGAATCCGAACGGCTAGACGAGAAGCACTCATTCATGACGAGTGATACTGTTGGAGGATTTGTCAATTCCTCGCAAGATGCAGTAGCCCTGAAAAAAAGTTTTTAGTTTTTGGGTTAGAAACCTGAACTGACATTAATAACCTTCTTAATCTGACATTAATAAATTAATTTTTTCTGAGCGTTCTAATGGAAAACTCTTAATGCATTCCGAACCATTCTAGATGATAAATCGAAAAAGTCATCTAGCTTATTTGAAGGCCGTTTAATAGTTAATTATGTTATTTTAAATATAACAAAGCTATGGTGTCTTCTGTTCATGATTCTGGTTTTGAAATAACAGAGGTAAAATGTCGCAATTATGACTCATAAGGTTGATTTGAGTTTAATCAAGTTTTCCATTGAAGAAAAAATTTATTTAATTTGGTTTTTTTTTCGCATTTAATTTGGCAAAAAAGTTAAATTACTTTTTGATTTAAATCAATTTTAGGTGATCTTAATTTTTTGGCAGACTTAACCCTCCATATAATAACACCAATGCATTTTATACATGTCAGTTTGCAAATGTGGGGTTTGATTTGTAAATTAAGAAAATTGTGTTCACAATATGAACAGAAAATAATCGCTTATACAAAATGTAAGTGGTTTATAATAATAATATTATAATCGGTAAAATAAATCAAGGTTATTTGTGTCCGATCTGAAAGTGTGATTTAGTGGAAAAAGCGATACAAGATATTTTCGAAGTAATAACATAGACAAAGAAATACAAATTCAGTTAAAACAAAATATGTACATCAGATATGGAATTCCTGTCTCATAAATCAATTTTAGACTGAAATCTTATTTTATAAAGGGTAAAATTGTTTTTTGTGTAGTTTTATTGAACTCTTACTTTTCTGATAAAAATGGATTAAAAGCAAAATAATGAAAATTGATTCAAAAGAATGTACAAAAAATGTGGGTTTGCTTAATTTCCAAAGCAACATTTTTAGTCCAAAGTTTTGTAAGATCATCTGTAAATAAAATTTGCAGCTTTGGAAAGTAAAAGAAAGTAAAAATAATATAAAGTGAAATCTAGTACATATGTACATGTAACTTCATACACAACATAAACTTTAGAATCAATCAAGTTTGAATTGTCTTTTCTATTGGTTGCTTTATTGCCTTCCGAATTACCATTCCAAAAGGTTACTAATTTTTGTTCAAATGACATTAAATTTAGTAAGCTTCTGCTAAATACAAGTATAAATATAGTTCTACCTTAAAGACAATAAATATAAAGCAACTAAAAAATATTTACAAGCTTTTTGTTAGTAATAATAATAAGTATCTTATAATTTATATAAATTTGTTAGTACTATTATCCATACGTTATGTGCTTTGTTATTTTGTTTGTTGTTTAAAAAATTAATTTGAAAAAATTTTGAGTGAATTGTCTGTTAGTATATAAGCAAGTGAGTTCTTTACACAATTCTACCAATAAAATATACCAAGAGTACTAGATTCTTTTTTTTTTTTTTTTTTTGTTTTGCATCGAATTGTAGATGATTTACTCAAAATAATTTTTACATAAACACACAAAGGCCTTAATTTTGTGACCCACAACACTCGATATATCCAAAGAAGATTGATATTTTTTGTTTACTTTTTTGCAGAAGTACTAGAAGTGTTGGCTCTACTTACAGCGGACGAAGTTGAACTCTGCATAGCTGGTGGTGGCAACGGTGGGGCAGAGCTTTGATGCAGCAATTGATTTTGCATCTGCTGATGCTGTTGTAACTGTTGCACTATATTTGGTCTCTGTGACAGTGGGAAATTCGCTGACATATTGTCACGAACAGGAGTGCACGTAGTCACCAGGGGATAGTTCATCAATGTGTCAATGCTGTTCGGCGGAGGGCGCCCGCCAAAGTTGTTGCCTTGCTTTTTACTGGAGTTGAGAATATTTTGCGACTCCTCCATCATGCCGGGTTGTCTCGGTGGAAGAGGTGGTGGAATACAATGGTCATCATCGCCATCCTCTCCGGTGCCAGGAGCCTTCTCCATTTGCAAGAACATTTGTGTGCTCATTTTGGGATCGGAGAGGGCTTTGGTTTTTGTTTTGGGACGTTTCTTGCCCGAAGCAGGGGCATTAGGAGCCTTCTGAGGACCAGCACCAGCTACTCCTGAGCCAGGTGAATTGACTTGAGTTGGTGAGCCACGTTGTGTGCTTGGACTTGCCATTGTTGAATGATCTAAATCTGATATGGGGACATTGCGACGCCAATCCATGTTGGCCGACTCGAGAAGTAGATTTCGTGGAGGATTCCGCTGTGGCAGAGGTGGCGGTATGTCTTCTTTTAGATTCTTCGTACTGCCAGAGAATTTCTTTTTGGGAGCTGAGGACTTTGGTGTTACAGCATTGTCCTTGTTATATTTCTGTGATTGTGGTTGTTGTTGTGTTTGCTGCTGCTGATGCAAATGGTGCGGATAGAATTGCTGTGGTTGTGCTGAACCCTTCTGTTGGTGCAACGACTGTGACATCGAATGCGATAGCAAAGGACTCGGAGTGTTTGTCGTCGACGATGCAGATAGGTAGTCTGTGGTATTGCTCAGTGGTGATGTGATTTCTTTGTCGGGTTTCTTGCGCGTTCCCAAGCTCAAAGAGGACAAAGAGCGCGGAAGAAGCGATAGGAATGCAGGACTTGTGTGTGGTGGAGCCTGTGGAGTTGTGGCAGGATGATGGAAATGATGGATATTGGTAGGGGGATTTGGTTGGTGTGGGGAATAATGCTGCTGAAGTATTTGACTTGGTGACAATACCGACGATTGAGAAGATGAATTTTGGAATTTCATTCCCGTTGGTGATTCCTGTTTGGGATTGAAGGAAGTTTTGTTTGTTTGTTTTGAGAAATTATCAACAAAAAAAAAAACCTAAATTTGTAGAGTTTTTTTTAATAAATACATATTGTTTTTTAATCCTGTCGCTGTGCTGGTTATTTTTTTAACAGTTAATTAGTGCTGAAATCTTATAAAATTAATTAGCTCTGGTTAAGATTAAGCTGCCTGCGAGTTTTGTTTATTTTGTTTTTTTTTTTTTTTAGAAAAAGGCGTTCTTGTAAGTGTGAATTGTGGCGCACTGTGTACTGATTTTGTGTGTTTCACAAATGAATGAGTTTTTTTTTAAATTAAATAAGAAATATCATAAAACGCATATTATGTAGTTGACAACTAAAACAAAAAAAAAATGTATAAATTGGTGAATATCATTCGATGAATGATATTTTTTGTACAAATGATAAGCCAATAACACCTTGAAAAAGACTCTCATCTATTATTATCGATGGGGAGAGGTAGAATAATACAATTAATATAATGCATATCTATAACAGCTACATATGTATGTATGTATATAGAAAAAATGTTTATTTATAATTTTAAAATGAAATGTAGAAACGGTAGGTATTTGTAAAATAAAACTGTAGGGAATATATGAGTGGACAAAACCGAAATGGTGTTTTAAACGCTTTAACTACCTATTCTATGGGGTCTAAGATTAAATATTTAAGAAGCTAAACTTAAATAATTGCGACTTAAAATAGGTTATGTAAAAAAGAGATAATTTTATAAATGGATCAAACAACCAGATTGTTTATTGGAACAAACAAAAAAAACTTAATCAACGAAAAAGCAATACGAAAAGATTCCATTTGGTCTTTTTTATGCGACTTATAATAAATCAAGACACAAAATAAGAGAAAAAAAAAAAACACTGGAATCCTCTGCAATATTTTTAACGTAGAATCTAAAAAGGATACGACGATTCTCGAGTTTGTGTTTTTAAAAAATAAACGTCTTCGCTTTTGCAAAAAAAAAAAGTAAAAACCAGTTCGGCCGTAGCCACAATTGAGGATTAAAAATAGCTTAACCTCTCATTGTGATTAAAGGTGCTCCCAAACCTACGCGGAACACTCACTATGCAGGGCGAATCATTCACAATGATAACAAAAATGACAAATAAACAATGCTAAACAACAACAAAAACTGCCGCCGCGTCGGCGTCGGAATGTGCCGCGTGAAAGGCGTGAACAAACGAATTGTGGATTCATGAGTAAATTACTAAAAAAGCAATCACTTATGTTTACATCTCTGTGGTTTTGAATTCAGGAAGTGAAAAATTCGTACCTGTTAATGGTAATGGTTAATGAGATCTGGGACCGATTGCAGATTTGGTTAAAATCTTTACAGGCTACGAGCAAAAGTACAATATCCGAAAGCATTCATGGTCAAAAAAAAAAAAAAAAAAAATACACATGATTAGTTTCTTAAACGGAGGTGAATACCACTGACTGACTGATCAAGTGCAGCCAAGTACATTTAAATGGTATGACCGAAAAAAAATATAAAACAATAAATGTTTGCTTTAGGCTGCTGAGCTACTACGAGTTCTTTCACACGAGATAATCATACAATCAGTTTCTTGTCAGTACCTTCTTCTTTCGAAATTAAGCATTTGCAAAAGCCAAGAATTCATTGATAAATGTGATGAATTCAAAAAGAAAGACACAAGCATTAGGAGAAGCCTCATACGATCGTCACTCTATGGAATTTCGTATGCTCGACAAGACAGAGAAATTGTTATCATCAGCTATAACGTAAAATGCATTCATGAGAAAACCAGCCATTGCGGACCAATACGGAATTTAGTGAATGCTGAAGTCATTCTAAAAAAGCAGTTTACATTTTTTGATATGAACGATGTTGGAAGGGAAATCAGAAAATGATAGATAGATGCCGATCGAATTTTGAAGGGTTTTCCGTTGAAGAAATAGTCAGGGAAATAAAGTACATCGTCCAGATAGCAGACGTTGCAAAAATTCATAAGTAGTATAGAAAATATTTTGCAAGTTTCAGAGAGAAAATTAAATTATATGTACAGTACATACAAAAATAAATAATTTCAAATGACCAAACTCCAAGTGGAAAGTTACAATTTAACAAAAAATTATTAAATTTTATTCAAATATTCTGAAATTGCCTTTTTTTATTTAATTTTATAAATAATTTTAATTGTAATTTTTGTACAAAAAAAATATTAAGTATTTAAGTATTTTTAAGGGGATAAATTGGACTATCATAATAACATTGAAAAAAAAAATAAAATAAATTGGGTGGCGCAACGGCTCGTTAAGAACCAGGGCCTAGTGACTAACAACTCGCAACCATTCCTGTGTGCGCGTGTCCACAGTAAAGGAAGGAACCTACAATTTTATGCCGAATCCGAACGGCTAGACGAGAAGCACTTATTCATAACAAGTGATAGGATTTGTCAATTCCTCGCAAGAGGCAGTAGCCCTGAAAAAAACTTTAGTTTTTAGGTGGACGAGACTGGGAAGCGAACCCAGACCTTCAGCGTGACAGTCCAACGCACTAACCATTACGCTACGGGCTACTACTAATAACATTGAAGATCCAGCTAATTTTCGAGGGATTTCCTTCCTTAACGCATCCTAAGGTGTTTACAAAAATATTGAATGAACGTTTGACAAATTGGATAAAAAGCAACAAGTTGCTTGGCGGTTTCCAAGCTGGATTTCGAAGTGGGTACCTCAACCATCTATAATCTTTTTGTACTGCAAACCATCGCATCAACGTTTATTGAACAAAAAAAGAAGTTGTACGTAGGCATCAACGTTTATTGAACAAAAAAAGAAGTTGTACGTATTTTTTTGTCGATTTTAAATCAGCATTTGATACGGTTGAACGCAGAGCATTATTCTTCAAGCTATACAACATCGAAAATATCTATGATGGCAGTATGGCAGCTGTTTGGAACGGTTCTGAAAAGTCTGTGTGGTTTGAATCAAAGATGGCAGTCAAACAACGATGTACTCTAAGTCCAAATCTTTTCGCTTTGTTCATAGACGACCTGATTGAGTTTTTTGCCTGGTGGCTTAGAAATCGCGGGGATTCGCATTAAAGCCCTTCTATTCGCTGATGACGTGATACTGTTTGCTCAATCACCCGCAACCCTACAGCTGATGATTAATCGACTCGAAGTGTACTGCCGATTATGGAATCAGGGTGAATCTGAGCAAATCGAAAAGTTATGATATTTCGCAAAGGTTTGGGTAGAACGGCCAGGAACGAAAAATGACATTTCGAAAGAGAGCCAATTGAAATCGTTAAAGCTTACAAATACCTGGGAATGACAATAATTAGTAACCTTAATATGGAAACCCACCTCAAGGACAAACTGGTCAAAGCCAAAAGTGCAATATCTGCAAAATGGAAAAGATGTTTCTCAAACAAATTGATAACTCAAATATATGAAACGGTCGAAAAACTTCAGAAGTTCTTCATTAAAAAATGCTTTCGTCTACCAAAAAATACCCCGAACTACATGGTCATAATCCAGACAGGACTGTCACCTTTTTTATTAAAACACTAAAGTGTCATGTTAAGTATATCACAAAAGTACTGAATATGCATAACGAAAGGCTTCCTGAAATTCTAGCATTCCAAACAATTGGAAAGATTGAAAAATCAATCTATCTATCTAATAAAATAGGAAAAATCATACTTAAGTGTTTTTGTGAAAAAAAAAAAATGATACCAAAGTAAAGAAAAAAACAACCTAAAAGTGCCAACAAGATGGGTTTGATAATAAATGGCGAGAAAAATGCCATCCGAATAGAAAAAAAATGTAGGGCGACTACGAATTGCTGACTGCTCTTGTGTAAATACAAAGAATCAGTTTGGAAAAGTTAAAGCTACTTAAAAGAAACGAGACGAAAAATTATAAAAACCTTTGTAAGTCGAAAAGGAAGCAAAAACGAGAAAATTACCTTTAAAGTTTTTCAACATAAAATAACCTTAATTTTCGTCTGAGCCGGTTACTGTGTGACACCCCGTTATGTCCCAAGGTTCTGCATTTTTAAACATCGAAAGAGAATTTGGTTTGAAAAGAGCTTTTGATTCAAAATTCATTTTCTCAAATCAATCAGATGATCTTCGCAAATCAATGTTTGTTAAGAAAAAAAATAAAAAATAAATAAATCGGGTGGCACAACGGCTCATGAAGAATCAGGGCCTAGTCACTAACAACTCGCAACCATTCCTGTGTGCGCCTTTCGACAGGAATGGAAGGGACCTACAATTTTATGCCGAATCCGAACGGCTAGACGAGAAGCACTTATTCGTGACAAGTGATACTCTTGGAGGATTTGTCACTTCCTCGCAAGAGGCAGTAGCCCGAAAAAAAACTTTTTAGTTTTTAGGTGGACGAGGCTGGGAAGCGATCCCAGACCTCCAGCATGACAGTCGAACGCACTAACCATTACGCTACGGGCTACTACAATGTTTGTTAAGGCCGTGTGTCAATTGCGTTAAAACTGCGTTTAATTTGATCACATGGCTAAATTTTGACATTACTGAGGTGAATACAGTCGTCAAAATTTAACCTACTCTGGAGCTCGTCTAAATTTTGACGTTTGTATTATCCAAACCTGTTTGACAAACCTGTTTGATGTCAAACACTCAACAGTATCATATACAAAATTGTGAACAAAGAACGTGTTTGTCAAACAGAGAGTACACACTATCAAACGTGAACAGATTTGTCAAACAGGGCTGATAATGGGTACCCCGCTTAACGCTCTTCCAAATCAACGCCAAACATTCGGTGCGGCGGAGAAACATTCGCCGTTGGCTTGGGCACTCTCATTTATCTCTATGCAAATTAATTTTGACTAGCGAATGTTTCACCTAAAAGACTTTCTCAAATCAGGGCGAAACATTCGGCGCGGCACATAGGTGAAACCATCTTCAATGCAACTTCTGTTTGAGAATGACGATCGACTAGACAGGTATACTAGGTACATGACTGTCAAAGTGCAATTTCCGCGTTCAAGATCGTGTCCAAAGCGATTTGCATAGATTTGTGTTGTAATTGCTATTGCAACAATGAATCAAGGTAGCTGAACATTTTCAGATAGGTTGACACCGTCTCGGATAGGTTCCTTAACGCAAGTATCGTCAATGGGAAATGTATGTTTTAAAAACTTCCATTTAATGCAATTGACACAGCTAAACCCTTTAATTTTATTCACCCCTATAAAAACGGATCAAATTTAACTGGGATCAAATTTAACCAACATTTTAACTCAATTGACACACGGCCTTAAAAGAATAAAGGACGAGGCAACAACCTGTTTTTTTTATTGTATGTATAATCCCAAGATAAACATCCGAGAGAGATGAGTGGACTGCAGCTGAAATCTAAATATGAAGCTTTAAAATCACTTGGATATAATATACAACATAACTAATTAGGCCTACAGATAAAGAAAAGTGCGCAAGAGGAATATTCTTTTCGACAAAGAGAATAGGAACATCGAGAAGTTGTTCAGTGGGTACGGGTTTCAGGATTATTATCACCTCCAAAACCTTCTTGACTTAGGCTGCAACAAAAGCAATAACTCCAAAATAATCTTCAGCAAAATATGTCAAATCTCTTAAGTTATTTCGAGGTAATTAATTTTTTATTGCACAAAGATTTCGCCGATTCAAAAACATAGACCAGCTTCGTGAGACATCAAAATTTAAACTTCAATATTGACTAGAAGTTGAAATGCAGAGGAAAAAAGAGTTATGCACGCTCAAATTGGGCAGAAGAAAAATAGTTATGAAGACTCAAAAATTAAGTTAGGCATAGATTTCCAAATTAATTTGTACATACGAGTATTTCAAGTAAATTTATAATCATTTATTTATTATATAACTAATTTTAGAACTTATCCCATAGAATTTTTAATTTAATTATGAATGATGGTGTTTTACAGATAAAACTTTATAAAAATGCTCTTTTATAACAGAGAAGCCTTTCAATTATAAGAAGAATCAACATTTATGTGGTTTATCGTTTCTATATTTTCAACTTCAAAGGGAAATCAATAGTTAATTTGTATAACATTTACATTGGACAGTGTTCAATAGAAGCAAAGACGACAAAGAACGTTAGGAATTCAAGTGCCTACTATCAAAAAGAATGCAAATTCTTGGGTGAATATGAGAAGAATTCTAAAGTCACTGACAATCGGATAAAAATACAAACTTTCCACTAGCAAGCATAAGGTTAATCTAATCGATTGTTCCATCTATTTAATTGTATTAAACAAATTAAATTTTAAGTTTTTTTTTTCAGAACCAAAAGCATACAAAATTCGCAAATATGTTTAACCATTACTAATTCGTAAATATGGCAAGGCAAGGGTTAACAAAAAAAACTAGTTACTTAGAAAACTAAAATTACAGTGGCTACCAAAATTAACGTTTCTGTAGTTAAAATACATAAAAGATCTCTAGCAATAGAGATTAGAAATTTAAATAGGTGAGGTTACAACTCAGAATCTATATATTTGAATACTTAAGATATTCTGCAAATCTTCCAAAAAAAAAGTTAAATTAAAGATTTGAGCTATATATAACTAAAAGAGCTTCATAAGAAATCTCATTTATGTCAAAGGCTCTAAAAAATAAATCTATCTTATATCAATCAATCTTTTTTGACTCTTGAATAATTTATATACAGTTAAATATACGAGTACATGAAAAACAAATAAAATCAAACAAAAATTCAAAATCAAAATAAATAAATTAAATGCTGAGAAATAACAAATTTGGTTAAAAATTAAGAAAAAATAAATAAAAAAAACGAAAAAAAAATATTTATGACTTCATTCTGTGACATCATCATTTGATTTTGTTGTTACTTTATAAATTTATTTGTTTGCTGTTTGTTAATAAATTGTGGGTTTGGTTGGACATAAAATGAGAGATGCATTGAATTTGCATTGGCAAATTTATTTCAATTGCATTTAATTGCTTAAAAAAATTATTGCCAGCCAATGTAACAAATCATTTTTTTTTTTAAATTAGATATTTAAAAACAAAAGGCGCTAACAAATTATGCAATTCAATAACATCAATCAATATGATTTTATTATGTGTGTGTACCCTGAAAACATTTCAAATGATTTAGTCAAAGAATAACGTCATTTCTTATCATAGAACCAAAAACAAACTATAAGTATAGCTATAACTATGGATTTTTTGTTTCATACCTCGCCTCCAACTTGACGCAATTGCTCTTTTAATTTGCGTATATTTGTTTCAGAAGTTTTATAACTTGGATTACTCGAATCACCTTTCAAGCGTTCAAGATTTTTCTTTTCCTGTTCGAGCATAAGTTGGAGTGTTTTGATTTTATACGATTCCATTTCCCTTCGTTTTGCATTCTGAAAAATTAAAATAAAAGAATTTATTAGTTGAATAGTTTAATGGGGATAGTTTTATTTGTATTATATTCGATTTACG